>JALMGJ010000001.1:127637866-128050366 GCA_023362775.1 Charina bottae
TGGGAAAGGAGTACGGCAGGGTTGTATACTCTCATGCTACCTATTCAACCTGTACGCAGAACACATCATGCGACGTGCTGGGCTTGAGGAATCCAAGGCTGGAGTTAAAATCACTGGAAGAAACATTAACTATCTCAGATATGCAGATGATACCACTTTGATGGCTGAAAGCGAGGAGGAGTTGAGGAACCTTATGATGAAGGTGAAAGAAGAAAGTGCAAAAGCTGGGTTGCAGTTAAACCTCAAAAAAACCAAGATTATGGCAACCAGCTTGATTGATGACTGGCAAATAGAGGGAGAAAAAGTGGAGGCAGTGACAGACTTTGTATTTCTAGGCGCAAAGATTACTGCAGACGCTGACTGCAGCCAGGAAATCAGAAGACCTCTACTTCTTGGGAGGAGAGCAATGGCAAATCTTGATAAAATAGTTAAGAGCAGAGACATCACACTGACAACAAAGGTCCGCATAGTTAAAGCAATGGTATTCCCTGTAGTAACCTATGGCTGCGAGAGCTGGACCATAAGGAAGGCTGAGCGAAGGAAGATAGATGCTTTTGAACTGTGGTGTTGGAGGAAAATTCTGAGAGTGCCTTGGACTGCAAGAAGATCAAACCAGTCCATACTCCAGGAAATAAAGCCAGACTGCTCACTTGAGGGAATGATATTAAAGGCAAAACTGAAGTACTTTGGCCACATAATGAGAAGACAGGATACCCTGGAGAAGAGGCTGATGCTGGGGAAAGTGGAAGGCAAAAGGAAGAGGGGCCGACCAAGGGCAAGATGGATGGATGATATTCTGGAGGTGACGGACTCGACCGTGGGGGAGCTGGGGATGGTGACGGCCGACAGGAAGCTCTGGCATGGGCTGGTCCATAAAGTCACGAAGAGTCGGAAGCGACTGAATGAATAAACAACAATACATAAAATAGATACTAATCTAAAAATACAAAAATATAAAATATAAAATATAAAAATTCAGGATGGACGTATGCTGCTATTTTGGCACGATCACAGCGCCAGCCACCCCCATGAGTGACTATCCCCCCTCCTGTCCCAGGCGAGGTGGCATAACCATGTCTTCACCCCCTTCTGGAAGGCCGGGAGAGTGGGGGCCTGTCTTACCTCCGGGGGTAAGTTGTTCCAAAGGGCGGGTGCTACGGCAGAGAAGGCCCTCCTCCTGGACCCTGCCAATTGGCAATCCTTCATGGACAGGCTGTGGCTTGAATCATGTCAACTGGATTTCTATTTTCTCAGTAGAAACGTTTCACTCCATGAAACAAACGTTTCATCGACATACTTCATGGACAGGGTCCATAACATGCCCTCTCTGCCTGCCCTGGTGGGACGGACTGATGTAACGGGGGTGAGGCAGTTCCTCAAGTAACCTGGACCCATGCCATGTAGGGCTTTAAAGGTGATAACCAACACCTTGAATTGTACCCGGAAGCAGACTGGCATCCAATGCAGCTTGCGGAGCAATGGTGTTATATATGCCCTCCTTGGGGCTCCTAAGACTGCTCGCGCGGCCGCATTCTGGACCAGCTGTAGCTTCCGGATACTCAAGGGTAGCCCCATGTAGAGCACATTACAGTAGTCTATATGGGAGGTGACTAGGGCATGAGTGACTGTTCAAAGGGACTCCCGATCCAGGAAGGGGTGGAGCTGGTGCACAACATGAAGTTGGGCAAAGGCTCCCCTGGCCATGGCTGCCTCCTGCCGTGAGTCGTGAGTCCAGGAGGACCCCCAGGTTCCGCACCAGGTCTGTCTGGGCAGTGCAACCCCATCCAGAACCAAAGATAGCAAGTTCCCGGATACCTGGGAGCCCCTAATCCACAGCCACTCCATCTTGCCAGGGTTCAGCTGAAGCCTGTTGTTCCCCATCCAGACCCCCACAGCCCCCAGGCACCAAGAGAGGGTGGTCACAGCATCACTTACGTCGCCCGGGATGGCGATATATAGTTGAGTATCATCAGCATATTGATGATACTTCATCCCATGGCGACGGATGATCTCACCCAGTGGTTTCATATAGATGTTAAAAAGGAGATGTAAAAATGTAGATGTAAAAAAGGAGTGGAGCATTATTTGAAATAGAAACTCAGACAGGTTGCCAGTATTTGTCTTTGGTTTTTTTCCCCCTTCCATGTCCCACAGCATGTAGCACTTACATTTTATAGAAAACTGCTCCAGCACTGCCTTCTCATTGCCTGCAATGCAGGTCACATAGTAACTTTGTTATTTATAGTATAGTAAAACGGGGGAACTATATCAACTTATATCCCCATACCAAAAAAGGGAAGCACTAAAGAATGTTCAAACTATCGAACAGTGGCACTTATTTCACATGCCAGTAAGGTAATGCTCAAGATCTTGCAAGGTAGACTCCAGCAATTCATGGAGCGAGAATTGCCAGATGTACAAGCTGGGTTTAGAAAAGGCAGAGGAACTAGAGACCAAATTGCCAATATCCGCTGGATAATGGAGAAAGCCAGGGAGTTTCAGAAAAACATCTATTTTTGTTTTATTGACTATTCTAAAGCCTTTGACTGTGTGGATCATAACAAATTGTGGCAAGTTCTTGGTGGTATGGGGATACCAGGTCATCTTGTCTGCCTCCTGAGGAATCTGTATAATGACCAAGTAGCAACGGTAAGAACAGAGCACGGAACAATGGACTGGTTTAAGATTGGGAAAGGAGTACGGCAGGGCTGTATACTCTCACCCTACCTATTCAACCTGTACGCAGAACACATCATGCGACGTGCTGGGCTTGAGGAATCCAAGGCTGGAGTTAAAATCGCTGGAAGAAACATTAACAATCTTAGATATGCAGATGATTCCACTTTGATGGCTGAAAGCGAGGAGGAGTTGAGGAGCCTTATGACGAAGGTGAAAGAAGAAAGTGCAAAAGCTGGGTTGCAGTTAAACCTCAAAAAAACCAAGATTATGGCAACCAGCTTGATTGATAACTGGCAAATAGAGGGAGAAAAAGTGGAGGCAGTGACAGACTTTGTATTTCTAGGCGCAAAGATTACTGCAGATGCTGGCTGCAGCCAGGAAATCAGAAGATGTCTACTTCTTGGGAGGAGAGCAATGGCAAATCTTGATAAAATAGTTAAGAGCAGAGACATCACACTGACAACAAAGGTCCGCATAGTTAAAGCAATGGTATTCCCTGTAGTAACCTACGGCTGTGGAGCTGGACCATAAGGAAGGCTGAGCGAAGGAAGATAGATGCTTTTGAACTGTGGTGCTGGAGGAAAATTCTGAGAGTGCCTTGGACTGCAAGAAGATCAAACCAGTCCATACTCCAGGAAATAAAGCCAGACTGCTCACTTGAGGGAATGATATTAAAGGCAAAACTGAAGTACTTTGGCCACATAATGAGAAGACAGGATACCCTGGAGAAGAAGCTGATGCTGGGGAAAGTGGAAGGCAAAAGGAAGAGGGGCCGACCAAGGGCAAGATGGATGGATGATATTCTGGAGGTGACGGACTCGACCGTGGGGGAGCTGGGGATGGCGACGGCCGACAGGAAGCTCTGGCATGGGCTGGTCCATAAAGTCACGAAGAGTCGGAAGCGACTGAATGAATAAACAACAATACACAAAATAGATACTAATCTAAAAATACAAAAATATAAAATATAAAATATAAAAATTCAGGATGGACGTATGCTGCTATTTTGGCACGATCACAGCGCCAGCCACCCCCATGAGTGACTATCCCCCCTCCTGTCCCAGGCGAGGTGGCATAACCATGTCTTCACCCCCTTCTGGAAGGCCGGGAGAGTGGGGGCCTGTCTTACCTCCGGGGGTAAGTTGTTCCAAAGGGCGGGTGCTACGGCAGAGAAGGCCCTCCTCCTGGACCCTGCCAATTGGCAATCCTTCATGGACAGGCTGTGGCTTGAATCATGTCAACTGGATTTCTATTTTCTCAGTAGAAACGTTTCACTCCATGAAACAAACGTTTCATCGACATACTTCATGGACAGGGTCCATAACATGCCCTCTCTGCCTGCCCTGGTGGGACGGACTGATGTAACGGGGGTGAGGCTGTTCCTCAAGTAACCTGGACCCATGCCATGTAGGGCTTTAAAGGTGATAACCAACACCTTGAATTGTACCCGGAAGCAGACTGGCATCCAATGCAGCTTGCGGAGCAATGGTGTTATATATGCCCTCCTTGGGGCTCCTAAGACTGCTCGCGCGGCCGCATTCTGGACCAGCTGTAGCTTCCGGATACTCAAGGGTAGCCCCATGTAGAGCACATTACAGTAGTCTATATGGGAGGTGACTAGGGCATGAGTGACTGTTCAAAGGGACTCCCGATCCAGGAAGGGGTGGAGCTGGTGCACAACATGAAGTTGGGCAAAGGCTCCCCTGGCCATGGCTGCCTCCTGCCGTGAGTCGTGAGTCCAGGAGGACCCCCAGGTTCCGCACCAGGTCTGTCTGGGCAGTGCAACCCCATCCAGAACCAAAGATAGCAAGTTCCCGGATACCTGGGAGCCCCTAATCCACAGCCACTCCATCTTGCCAGGGTTCAGCTGAAGCCTGTTGTTCCCCATCCAGACCCCCACAGCCCCCAGGCACCAAGAGAGGGTGGTCACAGCATCACTTACGTCGCCCGGGATGGCGATATATAGTTGAGTATCATCAGCATATTGATGATACTTCATCCCATGGCGACGGATGATCTCACCCAGTGGTTTCATATAGATGTTAAAAAGGAGATGTAAAAATGTAGATGTAAAAAAGGAGTGGAGCATTATTTGAAATAGAAACTCAGACAGGTTGCCAGTATTTGTCTTTGGTTTTTTTCCCCCTTCCATGTCCCACAGCATGTAGCACTTACATTTTATAGAAAACTGCTCCAGCACTGCCTTCTCATTGCCTGCAATGCAGGTCACATAGTAACTTTGTTATTTATAGTATAGTAAAACGGGGGAACTATATCAACTTATATCCCCATACCAAAAAAGGGAAGCACTAAAGAATGTTCAAACTATCGAACAGTGGCACTTATTTCACATGCCAGTAAGGTAATGCTCAAGATCTTGCAAGGTAGACTCCAGCAATTCATGGAGCGAGAATTGCCAGATGTACAAGCTGGGTTTAGAAAAGGCAGAGGAACTAGAGACCAAATTGCCAATATCCGCTGGATAATGGAGAAAGCCAGGGAGTTTCAGAAAAACATCTATTTTTGTTTTATTGACTATTCTAAAGCCTTTGACTGTGTGGATCATAACAAATTGTGGCAAGTTCTTGGTGGTATGGGGATACCAAGTCATCTTGTCTGCCTCCTGAGGAATCTGTATAATGACCAAGTAGCAATGGTAAGAACAGAGCACGGAACAATGGACTGGTTTAAGATTGGGAAAGGAGTACGGCAGGGCTGTATACTCTCACCCTACCTATTCAACCTGTACGCAGAACACATCATGCGACGTGCTGGGCTTGAGGAATCCAAGGCTGGAGTTAAAATCGCTGGAAGAAACATTAACAATCTTAGATATGCAGATGATTCCACTTTGATGGCTGAAAGCGAGGAGGAGTTGAGGAGCCTTATGACGAAGGTGAAAGAAGAAAGTGCAAAAGCTGGGTTGCAGTTAAACCTCAAAAAAACCAAGATTATGGCAACCAGCTTGATTGATAACTGGCAAATAGAGGGAGAAAAAGTGGAGGCAGTGACAGACTTTGTATTTCTAGGCGCAAAGATTACTGCAGATGCTGGCTGCAGCCAGGAAATCAGAAGATGTCTACTTCTTGGGAGGAGAGCAATGGCAAATCTTGATAAAATAGTTAAGAGCAGAGACATCACACTGACAACAAAGGTCCGCATAGTTAAAGCAATGGTATTCCCTGTAGTAACCTATGGCTGCGAGAGCTGGACCATAAGGAAGGCTGAGTGAAGGAAGATAGATGCTTTTGAACTGTGGTGCTGGAGGAAAATTCTGAGAGTGCCTTGGACTGCAAGAAGATCAAACCAGTCCATACTCCAGGAAATAAAGCCAGACTGCTCACTTGAGGGAATGATATTAAAGGCAAAACTGAAGTACTTTGGCCACATAATGAGAAGACAGGATACTCTGGAGAAGAAGCTGATGCTAGGGAAAGTGGAAGGCAAAAGGGAAGGCTGGTCCATAAAGTCACGAAGAGTCGGAAGCGATTGAACGAATAAACAACAACAACAAAACGGGGGACTCTATAGTTACACATAGTAACATAGAGTCCCACGTTTGGGGGAGATGGGCGGTGATATAAATTTAAATAATAAATAAATAAAAATAAATAAATAAATAAATAAACTTGTAATTATAAGATTTTAGTCCAGGCATATGGCAGGCACCTGACTGGGAAAAATTATTCCAGTGTGGTTTTGATAAAAGATCCAGCAGTAACTGAACCAGTGGAAGAAATGGCTGTAGCTGTATTAGAGGAAGAGAGATTTAAGCCAAGGTTGGCCCAGATGGTGCCCATCTCAGTGGCAAAGGTACACCACCTGAAGGTTTAGGGCCACATGCAGGCACCCCATTAAAGCCTTGGGAGCCATCCCAAAGGCTGCCACCAAATTGTAATTGTTAATGTGATTGAAGGGAAACAGTGCTAAATGCACATGGCCTAATCGTATTAATTGCCCTTAATTAACTGAATTTAAATCAAATTTAGTCTTGCCCTGGCTACACAAATTTTTGGGAGTGCAGTCACCCCACTGAATTGCCAAAGGCAGCCCCATCCACCTCAGAAAAACTCCATTGTATATATTTGCTTAAGCCAGAATTTATATTCCACCTTTTCTCTCAAAACGGAGTGACCTTTAAAGCATTTTAAAAATAATTGAATCAAATTTATGATAAGCACATCTATAATGAATGGACACCATTCTCTGTGTAATGATTCTGGCATATTCTGGAAGAAACAGAAGAAATGCTATCAATTCACCAAGATGGAGCAGAGGAGAGAAAATTCAGTTGAGTGCTTTTCAGTACAAATCAAGATCCTATAAAACAAATAAGCAGTTAAAGGGTTCTTAGGATATATGTTTTGGAAGAATGCACGCCTGTTTTATTTATATCTGAGACAAATCCCTACTTTTCCTTATTGCCTAACAGTGCTGCGGTAGAGAAAATAGTTCTAACAAACCAAATGGAGACTACACTGTTTTTCCTCCCTGTCTCTTGGATGTGACCAGGGTCAAACCCAGCTCCTCTCTTTGCCTAACCCTATCAGACTCAAATTGATCCTTCCTGCCTTCAGATAAACCCCGCAGCAACCCCATCTGAACAGAAGAATAGAAGCATCGCTCACCTGCTCATGGTACAGCCCAAGGGCAGCCCCAACAAGGGAATTGCAATGGAGAAGCCCCGCCCTTCCATCCTCAATCAGGGACACTCCCCTGATGACCCCGACATTCCATCTCCTTGACAACGGGGTTCCCCAGCTCTGCTGCTGCTCCTGAAGGAGCCGCTTTACCTAACAACAGAAATAACCCCGTGTACCTGGACAAGGACCTGCCCAGCTTCCCCCAAACTGGCCAGCAAATCAGCTCCCTAGGATTTCCCTCCCTGTAGCCCTCAACTTCTATAAAAGATCTTTGCGTTCCAGGGTTCCTCTTTCCAGTAAAGTTGGGATTCAACAATTGCTTCAATAAGCACGGTTCTTTCTGCACGGTGCCGTGCTCTGTTCTTCTGAATTTTCCATGACAGTGTTCCTTAAGTTGTCTGGCAAGCTGACCCCCATGCTGTAAAGCCTGACAAGACTGAATTCATCTTCCCCCTTCCCCAAAAGCTTTTTCCACGTAATCATTTATATACAATCGTTTTTGGAAATGGTGAAAACTATCCTGTACATTTCTCATTCATCCTAAGGTCATTAGGAAGGGGTGTTTAATCTGCTGGATAATTTTCTGATTTGCTATCCCAGGACATCAGAGCATTTTTGTTTGATTGAGCAAAGGAAGTATCAAACTCACCAAAGACTTTTACTTATCTTCTGTGTTCCATAAACTGAGGATAGTAGTTGGGGCAGACCAACAGCCTGCCCGTCAATATCCATTCTGAAGGCCCAGATAGTATCTCCAACAAACACCGTGCTGAAACTCAGGATCTTATGCAAGTAGATAGGAAGTAACCAGTTCAGTTAGTCTGTACTGATGTTATCCAAAATTCTGTTTATGTTATTGTTGCCTTTCCTTGTTCGCCTGCATTTCTCCTTTCCAATACACTCCTTTTTTTTGTATCAAGATATATTGTTTTATTAGTTTACCTGAGGAGTTTCTCATTTAAATTTTTTCTCACATGAAAGACTACACCTTTTGTTGCTGGATTGGCACAGGTTTGTTAAGTTCTGGACTTTAG
Organism: Charina bottae; assembly: GCA_023362775.1. NCBI lineage: Eukaryota > Metazoa > Chordata > Lepidosauria > Squamata > Charinaidae > Charina > Charina bottae. The sequence continues at coordinate 127,646,223 of JALMGJ010000001.1, forward strand.
ACAGGAAGACCTGAACACCTTGCTCTCCATTTTTCCTAGAAATGGGCCGAAGGGAGCACTCTGTGGTAGAAGGGCTTAAGAACTCCTTGGCTGGACAGACCTGGCTGTGTTAGGAAGTTCAATCTGATTTGTGACAGCTGTCACAATTACCTTTTTACTGGGGAACCCTTGGAATGAGACTCCTGCTAGTGAGGTTTTACATTTCCATCCTCTCAGCTTGTAACAACATCCCTTTCACAAAGGTTTCTTATTTAATCCTGAGATAAATTCTCAGTAACCATTCTATTGTTTTGGTTCTCTTTGATACAAAGAGACTTTATTTTCATGCTGCGCGTCTTTTCTTCATAAAAACTTCTGACCTTGAATCATATAATTGTAGAGTTGGAAGGGACTACAAAGTTCACTTAGTCCAACCCTCCGCAGTGTGCTGGAAAACCAACTAGACCGGTGTTTCTCAACCTTAGCAACTCTAAGAGGTGTGAACTTCAACTCCCAGAATTCCCCAGCCAGCATGCTGGATTTTTGTGTGTGTATGTGCCTTCGAGTCAGTGTTGATTCCTGGTGACTGCCTGAACCAATCCTTGCAGTTTTCTTGGCAAGATTTTCAGAAATAGTTTGCCATTGCCTCCTTCCTAGGGCTGAGAGAAAGTGACTGGCCCAAGGTCATCCAGCTGGTTTTGTGCCTAAGGCGGGACTAGAATTCATGGTCTCCTGGTTTCTAGCCTGACGCCTTAACCGCTACACCAAACTGGCTTAAAACTGCCTTATCATGTCTGAAGGGCATCTTCAATATCATTAGCTAGCTTTTGAATATAGCCCTCCTAGAAAGGTGGCCAATAGCTGGATGCTGAATACTCTGAAGTCAGGGTCCCTATTTGGTGGAGAGCTGAGAAGCACCTACCCTTTCTCCTTAAGTCCAAGAAGATGAACAACAAGTAAAATGTTAAGTTACAAACAAATGTCTCTCACCTGCTCCTCTGATGTCTTCTGTTGCTTCTTCTCCTGCTTTGCTGGTTTGAATTCATTTGTTTAAAACAGAATTAAAGCCAATCAACCAGCCACAGCATTCCTCAAGGGAACATTAGCCAGGAAACATGCTTAAAGAATTCTTTTCAGGCTCTAAGTAAGGAATTCCAGTTTCCCCGTCCCCACCAGCCACAAAAAGTTCTACGAAGGCATGGTCCATATGTGACAAACAGTTTCCACACATGGGGTTATTCCCTTAAAGACAGCATTTTGCTTTGGGGTAAATCCCCACCACCACCCTAGTCTCTTACCAATTACTTCTTCCATTTTTCTTTTTTAAAACAGGCCCTTGAATTGCTACATGAAAGTCTTCAGACAGATGTGTCAACATGTCTATGTGTGTTCTCTATGAATGTTTATCCAGAACATGTGAATTATGTCTTGTGGGCATGTCTGTACCTTTATTTGTTTAAGTACAGAAACAAGTTATTTTCTTTAAAAGGAAAGAACAGTCTGGGCAACAGTATGTGATCAGAGCTTGTGGCCTAATGTAATGTCATAAGCTTTAGTTTAAACTATTAAACTTCGACCTCATTTAGATGCTGGTCATAGGGGAAAATGTGAAACTTAATACAACTGTTTATTTTCTTACTGTAACTGATTAATAAATTAATTTTGTTTTGATATAATAGAGTACCGTATTTTCCGGCGTATAAGACGACTTTTTAACCCAGGAAAATCTTCTCAAAAGTCGGGGGTCGTCTTATACGCCGGGTGTCGTCTTATACGCCGGAAAATACGGTATTCGCCGTTTAAGACCTCTCCTGGCCAAGTGCAGCCGCTCGCCGGAACGCAGCCCCCAGGGAAGAGCAGGAGGACGAGCGCGGGAGAAACGCGGGGAGGGGGGAGCGAGCTCCGTTCCCTCGGAGCAGCCTTGGGAAGGGAGGGGGCAAAACGCAGTGGCTCCACGACAGGCTCCAAAGTCGCCCACAACGCTCAACGGGCGCCTCGCCTCGCCTCGCCTTCCCTTCCCCTCCTAGCCGCGCTTTAAATGGAGTGGGGGCCCAGAATTGGCCGCATTTCGGGAAGCCTGGTAGGAAACGCGTTGCGGGCGACTTTTGGCGAGTACCGTATTTTCCGGCGTATATCCCAAACTCTATATTTTAAATGGAAAAGTTGGGGGTCGTCTTATACGCCCAGTCGTCTTATATGCCGGAAAATACGGTATATTAGACAAAGAATTATTTCTATATATAGTGTTAAAAACCAGCACTTAGATCTTATTATTTGACCAGAGATAGATTGGAAGCTACCTATTTTTCATATCTTTTTCTTTTTCTTACTTTACTACACTTTTTATTTTCTTTTACTTTATTTTGTATTTCTATTTCTTTTTCTGTTTCTAACTTTTAATTATGTATTTTAAAATCTTAATAAAAATTTATTAAAAAAATAAATAAATAAATTTTGTTTTGCATATAATTGAAATTTCCCTTTAAAATGATAAAAACCTGATCATATTTCTGTTCTGTGTTTATCACAGAACTGATCCCAAAATGGCTACCTAAAGCACAGCCATTTTGGGGTCAGTTCTGTGATAAACACAGAACAGAAATATGATCAGGTTTTTATCATTTTAAAGGGAAATTTCAATACCCATACATCATAGAGTTGACCTGAAATGGAGTAGTTATAATTCAAGTAATAAAATGTGGGATTTGGCTTGGATGAGTAAATTATCTCATTACAGAACAAGAAATAAGAGACAGACATTGGAATCCTTTGACTGAACACTCTAAAAAGTGTTACGTTTAATTTTTAGTTATTTGGATATTTCATTGTTACTACTTAGTGTTTTCTCCCAATGCAAGGAGACACTTCAAAGGAATGTTTTCATTGGGCACATGAACAAAGGAGAAAATAAATAAATTCTGCCTGTAATCCTGATAATTATCACCCATCTGCATTTTTAAAACAATGAGCATTTTGAACAATATGTTTAGTTTGGCCAGTTATGTAATAAATTTTCATGTACTGGTAAAACAGAGTATCATTCATTATGATGATGATGGCTTTTCTATCATTATTGCTTAGGCTTTGGGGATATTATTTAGGCTATATCTTATAACCTTCCAAACTTTTTAGATAGCATCATTGACTCCTAGAGTTGGAAGAGGCACTGAGAGTGAGGTCAAACTTCCTGCTCAAGGCAGGATTTCAAATTAAAGAATCACAGACAGATGGCAGGCCCACCACCTCTGTGGGTAACTGGTTCCACTGTCAAACTGCTCTTACTGTTAGAGATAATAAGTGTGACATTCAACATGTAGAAGCAACAGACCTGAAAGGCTGGACAGGATATCTATCTATCTATCTATCTATCTATCTATCTATCTATCTATCTATCTATCTATCTATCTATCTATCTATCTATCTATCTATCTATCTATCTATCTATCTATCTATCAATCATATCTCTCTCTCTCTCTCTCTCTCTCTCTCTCTCTCTCTCTCTCTCTCTCTCTCTCTCTCTCTCTCTCTCCACTCAAGGTACTAAGCAGTTAATTTTGATGTTTACCTCTAGAGGGAGATGTAAGATCTTTCTTTTGCTCTGTGGCTATTTTAAAAGAAGGTAGAACATTTGGGGAGTTAAAAAGTTGGGAATCAGTTCAACCAACTTTAAACACTTATGTCCCATTCATTTTAGAGAAAGGCTGAGGTTTCAATTTTTCCCACTGACATCAAAGAAGTTAAACGTGCTTGTCTGCTGGGAATGTGTCCTTAATATTTGGGAATACGCAGATTCATTCATTTATTTGATTTATATCCTGCCACAATCAATTAGACTCTTGGTTGCTTGCATGATAGAAAACATCCACAGTAGGCATAAAAACACAATTAGTACATAAATATTACAGCTCTCACAAATCCTCATTTAGTAAGTCTTAGTAACTATACTTAATAAGTAAGTCTTAGATTGATGTAAGTTTTCTCCCTGCTCCCAATTTAGTACTGGAACATACTAGGAAAGGTTTCATAAATTCTTGCTGAATAGTAAAAATAAGTACTATGTTTAAACTAACATTGTAAAATGCATGTTAATCTATTGCAATACAAACAGGAGTCACATGGCAACTTAAAGACTGAGAAATTTAGTTTATACTTTGTATACATTTATTATGATTTTAAAATGGCACACATCATTAAGTTTTTTCCATCTATGGAAAATAAAGCTTGTCTTGAAATATGTAACATACAGGTAGTCCTTGGTTAACAACCACTTGTTCAGTGACTGTTTGAAGTTATGTCGTTCAGTGGCTGTTAGAAGTTACGACAGCACTGAACAAGTGGTATTTACAACTGGTCCTTGAAGGTGCAGCCATTGCAGCACCCCACAGTCACATGATCATGATTTGGGCACTTGGCAACCGACTCACACTTACAATGGTTGCAGAGTCCCGCAGTCATGTGATAATCATTTGCAACCTTCCCTGCCGGCTTCCCACAAGCAAAGTCAATGGGGAACCCAGAAGATAACGTCACAAGTTGCTTTCGCACCCACTGCTTTTTCTCCTGAGAAGTCCCACTACAGAGTACAAGATCCTGGGGATCTCGTACTGTGTAGCACGCCTGCCTGCAGCACCCCCTGCCCACAATCTGTAATGCCCCCCACCCAGCCACACTTGCACTGGACTTCAGCGCCTACTCCCCGCTCACACCATGCCACAGAAACCCCCTACCTGACCACACTCATGCCATGCCACAGTGCCCTGCCAACACTTGTGCCATGCTGCAGCACCCCCTGCCCACCCGTGCTCACACTGGGCTGCAGTGCCCACCCCCTGCCCATCCACACTCATGCTGTGCTGCAGCATCCCTCCATCTGGCCACCCTTGGGCCAGGCTGCAGCACCCACACCCTGGCCACCTGCACTCCATAGCACTTACCCGCCTGCTGGCCTGCTTGCAAGACGCCTAAGGAAAGGCTTGTCGTGACCAGGACTTGCAACTTCCAGCTGGCTTCCCCATTGACTTTGCTTGTTGGAAGTCGCAAGTTCCAAGTCGCAAGTTGTGGTCATGTGAGGTCCTCGCTTAACGATCCACGATCCTCACTTAACGACAGCAACAGGGACTGCTGGGATTGCCATCGCTAAGTGATGAGGTTGCACTTTACAACTGCAACACTTAGGGACAGAAATTCTGGTCCCAATTACTGTTGTTAAGCAAGGACTACCTGTATGGTAGACTAGAGATCTCTTCAAGAAAATCGGAGATATCAAGGGAACGTTTTGTGCAAAGATGGGCATGATAAAGGACAAAAAAGGCAGGGACCTAACAGAAGCAGAAGAGATTAAGAAGAGGTGGCAAGAATACACAGAAGAACTATACAAGAAAGACCTTAATGTCCCTGATAAATATGATGGTGTGGTCACTGACCTTGAGCCAGACATCCTAGAGAGTGAAGTTAAGTGGGCCTTAGGAAGCATTACTAATAACAAAGCTAGCGGAGAAGACAGTATCCCAGCTGAGCTATTTAAAATCCTAAAAGATGATGCTGTTAAAGTGCTGCACTCAATATGCCAACAAATCTGGAAAACTCAACAGTGGCCACAGGATTGGAAAAGGTCAGTTTACATTCCAATTCCAAAGAAGGGCAATGCCAAAGAATGTTCAAACTACCATATAATTGCGCTCATTTCACATGCTAGCAAGGTTATGCTCAAAATCCTACAAGCTGGGCTTCAGCAATATGTGAACTGAGAACTACCAGAAGTGCAAGCTGGGTTTCGAAGAGGCAGAGGAACTAGAGATCAGATTGCCAACATTCCCTGGATCATGGAAAAAGCAAGAGAGTTCCAGAAAAACATCTACTTCTGCTTCATTGACTACGCTAAAGCCTTTGATTGTGTGGATCACAACAAACTGTGGCAAATTCTTAAAGAGATGGGAGTACCAGACCACCTTACCTGTCTCCTGAGAAACCTGTATGCGGGTCAAGAAGCAACAGTTAGAACCGGACATGGAACAACCGACTGGTTCAAAATTGGGAAAGGAGTACGACAAGGCTGTATATTATCACCCTGCTTATTTAACTTATATGCAGAATACATCATGAGAAAGGCTGGGCTGGATGAATCACAAGCCGGAGTTAAAATTGCCGGGAGAAATATCAACAACCTCAGATATGCAGACGATACCACCCTAATGGCAGAAAGCAAAGAGGAACTAAAGAGCCTCTTGATGAGGGTGAAAGAGGAGAGTGCAAAAGCCGGCTTGAAACTCAACATTAAAAAAACTCAGATCATGGCATCTGGTCCCATCACTTCCTGGCAAATAGAAGGGGAAGAAATGGAAGCAGTGACAGATTTTATTTTCTTGGGATCCAAGATCACTGCAGACGGTGACTGCAGCCATGAAATTAAAAGATGCTTGCTCCTTGGGAGGAAATCTATGGCAAACCTAGACAGCATATTAAAAAGCAGAGACATCACCTTGCCAACAAAGGTCCGTATAGTTAAAGCTATGGTTTTCCCAGTAGTAATGTATGGCTGTGAGAGTTGGACCATAAGGAAGGCTGAGCGCCGAAGAATTGATGCTTTCGAGCTGTGGTGCTGGAGAAGACTCTTAAGAGTCCCTTGGACTGCAAGGAGGTCAAATAAGTCAATCCTAAAGGAAATCAACCCTGACTGCTCATTGGAAGGACAGATACTGAAGCTGAAGCTCAAATACTTTGGCCACCTAATGCGAAGAGAGGACTCACTGGAAAAGACCCTGATGCTGGGAAAGACTGAAGGCAAAAGGAGAAGGGGACGGCAGAGGATGAGATGGTTAAATAGCGTCACCGATGCAATGAACATGAATTTGAGTAAACTCCGGGAGGCAGTGGAAGACAGGAAGGCCTGGCGTGCTATGGTCCATGGGGTCACGAAGAGTCGGGCACGACTTATCCACTGAACAACAAAAACCTGGAGAAGAGAAGAATGTGGAAAGTTGGCTGTTGTGGGTCTTCCGGGCTGTGTGGCCGTGTTCTGGAAGTTGTGGTTCCTAACGTTTCGCCAGCATCTGTGGCCAGCATCTTCAGAGGGCAGGAGCATAGACAGAAGCGAAATCTCTGTGCCCATGAATGTGCTGCTGGACATGCAAAATGGTCCTGTAAAAGAAAACATGTTCCATTCCCTGTGGAATGCTGGTTGGGAAGCTGAATATAGGAATTGCTTTTTCTCTCTTCCCAGCAGGTGCTCAGTACTGTTAGAAATTAACATCTTTTCTATGACACTGTAAGAAACTACGTCCATTATACATGGAAAATCTGGCATATGGCCTACAAGCATACACTAAAAAATAGAAAGACTTGGGTGGAATAGATATGCTATCTGATTTCTAACTGCTTGATCGTCTAGTGCAGTGTTTCTCAACCTTGGCAACTTTAAGCATAGGTTAATCTGAGAGCATGCTGGCTGGGGAATTCTGGGAGTTGAAATCCACATATCTTAAAGCTGCTAAGGTTGAGAAACACTGGTCTAGTGGATGAACTGAATGGATGAGAAAGTTATGCTGAAAAGTAGTATAGAAACTGTGGAGTCCTTGGTGCTCTCTGATATATAGAAATATATGAATATATATATGAATATATATATGAATATATTCTTGAATATACTGTATATTCTTATGAATATATATATATATATATATATATATATATATACACACACACTATATGAATATAGAAACTATTACTATGGTTAGACAAAAAGGTAGCTCTGGTAAAAAAAAAATCTGCAAGGACAATATCTTTATTCGCTCTTGTTATTTAGAACTAATATCTGATGAGATATCTGGCAGCAGGCTTGTTATGTGTGACTCCAACTCCAATGAAGGAGACTCTCTGGGTATATTCCAGGAAAAATTAATGGCATCGATTCAAAAAACATGATGAAACAGCAGGGTAAGTGTACTTTACACATATTCCTGCAAAACCTGTTGGCAGAGTTGAACAGAATTTCATATTTGAAATTTGAATGCATTAAAATATTTGTCAAATATAATCACTTTATCTAAACATGTTAGCTAAATATTGGGATGATTTTGTTTTGCTCAGTGCTGATAAGATAGATCCCAGGATCTATGCATGCAGAACTTCAACAGAGAAGTCCCAGTGGGGTAGACCCAACCCATGTGCTATCATAATCAGTATGTTCTTGCTTAAATTCTCCATGACAATTCATTTCTTCAGTTTAGCCCATACAGGTTGTTGTTGTTGTTGATTTCCTTTAGGATTGACTGATTTGACTTCCTTGCAGTCCAAGGGACTCTCAAGAGTCTTCTCCAGCACCACAGTTCGAAAGCATCAGTTCTTCGGCGCTCAGCCTTCCTTATGGTCCAACTCTCACAGCCATACATTACTACTGGGAAAACCATAGCTTTAACTATACGGACCTTTGTCGGCAAGGTGATGTCTCTGCTTTTTAATATGCTGTCTAGGTTTGCCATAGCTTTCCTCCCAAGGAGCAAGCGTCTTTTAATTTCATGGCTGCAGTCACCGTCTGCGGTGATCTTGGAGCCCAAGAAAATAAAACCTGTCACTGCTTCCATTTCTTCCCCTTCTGTTTGCCAGGAAGTGATGGGGCCAGATGCCATGATCTGGGTTTTTTTAATGTTGAGTTTCAAGCCAGCTTTTGCACTCTCCTCTTTCACTCTCATCAAGAGGCTCTTTAGTTCCTCTTCGCTTTCTGCCATTAGGGTGGTATCGTCTGCATATCTGAGGTTGTTGATATTTCTCCCGGCAATCTTAACTCCGGCTTGTGATTCATCCAGCCCGGCCTTTCTCATGATGTACTCTGCATATAAGTTAAATAAGCAGGGTGATAATATACAGCCTTGTCGTACTCCTTTCCCAATTTTGAACCAGTCAGTTGTTCCATGTCCGGTTCTAACTGTTGCTTCTTGACCCGCATACAGGTTTCTCAGGAGACAGGTAAGGTGGTCTGGTACTCCCATCAGTTAATTTTTAACTCCAGGTTAAACACAGCCAATACCTCCAACCATTCGTGCCTTTACAATCTTGGTTGTTCTCCCCTTTTGTCAGCATCCTTCTAAAAATGTAGTTCCCAGAACTGCAGCAAAACTGTATAGTAAATATGGATATAATTATATATGATCTGATTATTACTGTCTATTTGCTAGGAGGAGAATTAACAGTACTGTACCTATCAGGGAAAGATAAATAGAACTCTATAGATTCTTGGTGACCGTTAGTTCTTAGAAGAATGTCCTATTGTATTCAACAAGTGTTCTTCCTTGGTAAATGGACATCAGTTATTGTCAGAGAGTGATCCTTATTTCCATAGGAATATCTCCAAACTGAGTGATAGGTGCGGTTTCTTTGTGTAGTGGCTAAGATTAATTATTAGTGTATTCCCCCCCCCCCCGGAATTCTCTTGATTCTTATACAAATGGGGAAGGAAAGAGACCTTGGTTATAAGAAGTTGGGAAAACCTCGCTTTTGTCACCCATCTTCTCCCACTCACTGACTTTCACCTGGTGCCTAAAGAAATAAAGCATGTTTCATGCTCACCCAGGAGGGAGGAAGAAAATCAAAATCCAGTGCTGGGCAAATTCTTCTTCATCTGGATGCGCAAACTCTGCCACCACACAGGCTAGCGCATTCTTAGCTGGGGCCTGATAAAGTTATCGATCAGCCACGGATTTAGGATTCCTCCCCCGCCCCCCGGCGGTATATTAGCAAGACCTTTTGCCCCAGTCCTCCAAGGCCGGAGGCTTGTTTCCAAACAAGGTCCGAGCGAGCTGCCTTCCGGAGCCGCCGGCTCTTCTTTCGCTCTGCTAGTCCCCAGCGGAGGTCAACCACTCCGGGCCGCGCTGTGTGTGTGCGTGCGTGCGTCCTCCTGCGTGCCACAACCCGTCTCTTTGGGTGGTCGCCCTTTCAGCCATTGTGCGCGTGGAAGGCGCTGCCAAGCCCAGGCTCTCACCTTCCCCTTATTCAAAGGCCAGGATTCCGGGCGCTCTCCCGCGCCGTTGGCCGCCAGGCTGCGGTGCAGAGGCATCCCGGCTTCTCCTGGCGCTGATTAATGCTACGCAGCGCGTCGAAGAGTATGCCTACGTTTAGAAAATTCTCCTTAAAAAAAAACTTATTGAAAACGGTTATCGCATGAAAAAACCAAGAAACGGCGTGGTATGAACTTTCCTATTATTTCCACCCATGGAAAATAAATTGCAAGCTCGGTAAGCAAACTTACAGCAAGCCTAGTTTTTCACCCTGAACCCCCGGGGTATGACCGGCTCAACAGAAGCACCCGTCAGTTTCCGCAGACTTAAGGATGTGCAGGCTGGGTTTAGAACGTATGTTGCTGAAATACGTTCTTCGGCTGGATCCTGCTTATAATTTAGGAAGAAGCTTTCCATCAGATTTTTTCCCCCAGGGAATAAATCGAGAATGTTCAAGATAGCAGCTGGTTGATTATATGCATTACTATATTCCTGGCGACTATTTTATATTGCCAACTTCTTGCTCTTGGTGCAATAACTGGCTTTAAGAACCAAGAAAAAGTCGGTAAGGTTCTAAGCTGCTCCTTAAAAGATTGAAGTCACTGGGACTTCCACGATCCCTGGTTTGGATCTGGGGGCAAGGCTTTTGAAATCCAAACCAAACAATCCCAAACCTGCTTGCTTATTCAGAAGTAAGTCTCTTGTTCAGCAGAGTTTTCCTCCAGCCAGCAAAATGTGTAGAAACTTTCAGCCTTCAACAGAGAAGGGATGTATAAAATGTAGTTGACTGGCTGGCTAATATCAGAGGGAACACATACAGGCCTCTGTGTGTGTACACATACTTGTCTTCCAAGCCAAAACGTGGTCCCATGGGGCAAAATGCATTTCATTGTTTCTCCACGAATGAATCAAAAGGATGAGATTACTACGGAGTGTGCAAAAATTGAGAGGTCCTGAATAATATTGGCACTGGGAGTACTGATTGTTGCCTGCATTTAAAACTACTGTTCATCCTACTTGCCTCAAAAGCATGTACCATCATTAACAAGTAGCCAGATAAATAGCGACTACTGCCAGTAATCTAAACCTGAAGTGTTTAATAATACACAACGAACTAAAATTGATCCTCTTCTCTAATCCATTTCTTCTTTTGGAAGCTCATGCCTGATGTCCCATCACCGCCACCATCCCAAATCAGCAGAGCCAGCGGCCATGCTGATTAGAGATGCTGGGCATTGTGATGGAAGGCTCTGGATTGGGGGACCCTGCTCTGCATCTCTGTACATTCTTTCAGAAGCACCCGGCAGCCACTCACACCAGGGATCTGTTTCCTGAAGTCGTTCCACAGGACTTGCACTTTAATGGAGCGCTTGCACCTTCATACCGAGATTTTCTGGCCAGCTTAAAAGAGATGCAACAGCTACAAAGCTTCCCATTGCTACCTAGCCACTTACTTTGTCCTGCAGCAATGTCAACATTCCTCTTCAAACTAAAGATGGGGGGCGGGGGAGAGAAGAGATAGGGCACTTACTGTGGGAGCAGCCTTGGTTTCCATCGGGCTGGCTTTGCTAACCTCAGGAGCTGGAGCATGGAGCTTCCAATGGAAGAAACAGGAAATTGGTTGCCTCCAGTCTTAATCCTGCCCATTAAACCCAGTGAGACTTAAAATAGCTAGGACTTGTTCCACTGATTTCAGTGGGTCTGTTTTAAACAGGACTAACTCTGGGTCCAAATCCCACTCAGTGTACCTTGACAGTAGCATAGGTTAAGCTGGGAGCATCAGTGATAAGAGGTTGCTCACCCTGGCACTCAAATAAGGAGTGATTTCCTTCAAGTCCAGGCTCCAGCTCAATGGCTGGGGTGGTGTGGGTGTGTCTGTGTTTTATTTATTTATTTAAACTTGTATTACCGCCCATCTCCCCCAGTCGGGGGACCCTGGGCGGTTCACAATAAAAAACAACATTAGGAAAATGTTTGCCATTGCTTTCTTCCAGATGTTTGATTACCCAGGCCAAGCCAGGGCATTAGGAGCTTTCGGATCCTTGAACTGAAAGGGACTGCTCCAGGAGTCTCCAAATGACTCTCCAGGTAGAAGCAGGTGACAGAGAGGGGTCCAGCATTAATTCCAAAGCTGGCAGGTGCACAGTGAGACCCAGTGGGTCAGGCGCTGCTCTGCAGGCCATTTCTGTGCTCTTATCAAACATGTACAATTGGCGGGAATCATCTGGGCACGGAAAATAAGCAGTCAGTATCTGAGCATGTAGCAAAGCATGCATTGCTTGACAGGAGCCAGCAGGGGGTTATAAAAAATTAAGCATGCCAAACCAAACTGATTATTTTTTTTAAATGCGGTTGGGGAATGTGGTGAACAGAGCGTATCTCGATTTCAGTAAATCATTTAGCAAAGTGTTCCACCAGAAGATTTCAGAATGTGGGCTGGACTAGACAGCTATTGAATGGATGCAGAGCTGGTTGAACAATGCTACCCGATGAGTGGCATCAATGGCTTTGCATCAAGCTGAAGGCATGTGTTACATGGCATCCCAGTGGACTCCACACTAGACCTTGTGCGGTTTAAAAATGACCTAGATAAGAGGTTAGAAAATCACCTTAGAGGACAGAATCAAGGTTCAGGAGTCCTATATTTGGGCAACAAAAATCAAAGGCATGATGCATGTAGGATGGGAGGGGGAACCATACAGAGCAATGATGCGTACCAAGAGGGTCCAGTATCTTGGTGGATCACAAACTGAACATGAGCCAACAGTGTGGTGCAGCTGCAAGAAAAGCAAATCTGGTCCTAGGCTGCATCAATGGGAATACAATGTCAAGAGCAAGAGAAGGCATTATATCTTCCTATACTGTACTGGTCGGACTGTACCTAGAATATTTATTTATTTAATCAATTTACATGACCAACCAATTCACAAATTGTGATGATTTACATAGCATTAAAATAGGAAAACAGAAAATAAGCAACAAAAATAAAAACAACAGAGAACCCAGTACAACTGAGGCCAATCACAAACCTAAGCTTAACCATTACAAAATAAATCCATCCAACTCATTGGTCCAGGGCCCCAGGTGGGAAGAACCAGGTTTTCAAGGCCTTGAGAAAAGCCAGCGAAATCAGGGCCATCTGACTCTTGCTTCCATAGTGCGTGACAGATGGTGGCATTGATGCATAGAGGGGACCAAAGCATACCCACTCCCCATCCAGTTCTGGATGCCGTATTTTATGAAGGACATTGACAAGGAGGGTGTCCAGAGGAGTGCAATCCAGATGATAAGGAGCCCAGGAGGAATCTCTTATAAAGAAGGGTTGGAGGTGTTGGGTATGTTTATCCTGGAGAACGAAGACCATGGAGAGACCTGACAGCTGTCCTTCAGGATCTGAAATGCTATCATTTATTTAGAAGACAACATGAACTTATTCAGGGGTGTTCCAGAAGACAGGATGAGAAGCAATGGGCTTAAAGTATAAGAAAATAGATTTCATGCTGGCTGGGGAATTCTGGGAGTTGAAGTCCACACATCTTAAAGTTGCCAAGTTTGAAAGCCACTGATATAGGTCACACACACACACACACACACACACACACTTCTTTCTTCTTTCTTCTTTCTTCTTTCTTCTTTCTTCTTTCTCCTTCCTCCTTCCTTCCTTCCTTCCTTCCTTCCTTCCTTCCTTCCTTCCTTCCTTCCTTCCTTCCTTCCTTCCTTCCTTTCGATTTCTATCACCGCCCCATCTCCCCCAAGGGGACTCTGGGCGGATATTCCTATCCCCGAGGCATAAAGTCCCCCTGGTCCCCAGTTCTAGCCGGAGGGCTGTTTTGCCATAATAGCCAAGGGACCGGCGGATCAGGAAGAGGAGAGGGCCGAGTCCCAAGCCCAGCTCGTGGCTTCGCCAGGCTCCCGCGATTTAAAAGCCGCGAGCTTAAAAGGAGCTCCCTGATCTCTTCTTTAGAAACTCCGCTCACAGCCTCGGGCGACTAGAAGGGCCAACCTTTCCCCGCCGTGTCAGAAATGCAGGTGATGGATATTTTTGTCCGGAGGAAGAAGTGGTGGCCTGAAGAGAGGAACTTCCTGAGGCCCGGGACCTTCGCGGATGGGTGGAAGAAAAAAGAGAGCAAGTGAGCTCCCCCCACCGCCATATTTAGTAAGAGTGACGTCCAGGCAGTTTTGCATCGGGACGCAGCCCCTAACTTAGAAGTCCGGCTGATTTAACGAGCGACTAAATTCCCGGTTCCTTGGTCGGGAGGTTTCTCCATTCGTCCTCTATCTAGCGAGAGCTATTTTTCTCTCCTTCTTCTCAAAGCGGAGCTTTCCGACGGTTGGGGTTGCAGTTTCCATTAAACAAAACGGGCACCGCCGATTAGGCAGAAGAATCCGAAACGTAAAGCGGACACAACAGGCTGAGAAATCTTCGCTGGTCGTGGTCAAGCGGAGCCAGGAGGACGCCCATCTGTCAGGGAGGCTGGCGCTGAAATATTCCTGCACCGGCGGTTGCTTGAAAACATCTTTAATAAAAAATAATATTTAAAAAATATTCCTGCATCGGCGGGAGCAGGGGGACCGCGGACTCTTGGATGACCTCCATGTTCCTTCCCAACCACAATTCACTGATATTTAAACCGAGAAGATACAATTTAAGCAAAGAGAATCATTGGCTTATTTTATTGGGGTGGATATATACGATTTTGCTAAGAATAGGTTCCACGGAAGCCCCAATTGATTTGCCGACTGCGAGGAAACTTACAAGTAAAAACTACAGTTTAGCCCGCTAAATATCAGGGAAATCCTTTCTCTGAATTTCGCTTTTCACTGACGTTCCGCGCAGGCCACCAACACAGTTAGCCGAACAACGCGACCCAAAGGCTACAATCTTGAAATCAAAGGGGCTTCGCACTCAGCCAAACAAGCTAGTGAGGCTGCTAAATCAAGCCCTTTTATGCTGGACCTGAGTTTCAGCTGGGGAATAGGTTGCTTATCAACTCGCCCCCGCAATCCAATTCAAGCAGTAGCCTTAGATATCCATCCATCCATCCTTGGAAGAAGTAAGATTCACCCCTGGAGGTGAGGCTAGCCCCCACACTTATGACCTTCCGGAAACAACTGAAGACCTGGCTCTGCCACCTCGCTTGGGATGGGGGGAGTAATAGCTCCTCTTGGGGTTGGCTTGCTCCGTAGAGTTCTTTAAAACCTAACATCAGAGCCTCTTGGATCTTATATATTTAATTAAATTATGTATTCTATTTTATAAATTTTTATATGTTTTAATTGCTGGCTTGGTGTAAACCGCCCAGAGTCCCCTCCGGAATGGGGGGAGATGGGCGGTGATATAAGTTGGAAATATAAAATAAAATAAAAAATAAAGATTCATTGGCTCACTTGGGATTTACTCCCAAATAAGCATTCCTGGAAAGATCTTCAGGTTGTAAGGTGGTGTTCATTAAATGCAACACTCACCCCATTGGAATCAACGGCAGCTTATCATTTGCAACACTGAGTTTAAAGATTTCTCTTCTACAGAACTGATAATAACTCATATATCTGCAAGTTCCACTGAAATAAGCCAAGCATTGATGGAAATCTGTATACCTCCAAAATCTAAATCAAAACACTGTGATATAGTAATTCCAATAGAAGAGAGTATCTGTAGCTCAGGGTTGAACTGTGGAGTTCTTGGTGCTCTCTGAGCTTGGCTGTTGACGTTCCTTGATTAGGGTATATTGTGCTGTTTGATTGTTCCTCTGGTGCTAATCCTGGTGTTAATCTTTGCATATCTGGGTGATGGTTGCTGGCAAGGCGGTGTTCTGGTCTTCTGGCTTTTCTATTGCCTCTTATGAATGGTATGCAAATATTGTTTACCTCTATGTGTCTGTTGATGGCTGCTTTGTCTGAGTGCCAAGCTTCCAGGAATTCTCTAGCGTTTTTGGATTTGGCTTGGTTTAAGATGCTCACAGTTTCCCAGTTGAAAGTATGGTTAAGTCTATTAAGTATGGTTCAGTATGGTTAAGTCTTAAGACAATAGACTTTAAGATGTCATCATGGCTTCTACTGGATGTCCATGTTGTTTCAACCATGTCCATATATCACTTCATATATTGCCTTTTATTCTTTAAACTTCTCACTTATTTCTTCTTAAGGGTCCCATCAGCTCCATCCAATCATAACTTTCTTGGTCTTTCCTTCCTCTCAACCCATTCACTCTTCCTTCATATATTTGTTCTGCAGTTCACTCCTTGTTCATTCTCTCTATATGACCAAACCATCTCAATGTACTTCTTTTATACTGGTCATTCACATTTACATTTAATCCACATTCATTCCAAATACATTCATTCTTGACCCTGTTTGTCTTGTTTTAGCACACACATTCCTTAAATGTGTTTTTCTTGACATATACAACACTCACTTCCATATAAGAAGGTGGATAGAAGCACTTATTTCCTGCTCAGTGCTGCATCATTTGCTAAATATTTCTTTTATTCTTATACTGTACATGCTTTACTTCCATCATAACACATTCAATAACCCTCCCACCTTCAACTCCATATTCACAGAAGACTTTCCATAGATCAAGTCTATTCACTTTATCATAAGCTTTCTATAAATTAACAAACGTACAATGAACTTTTTAACGTATTTATCATTTCTTACTTCCATACCTTCACCCAGCAAAAAGCCACACTGCCCTTGCCACATTTTTCTCACTGTCACCTCATATATCCATTTCCCCCCAAGATCCATTCTTGACACTTCCAAAAAATAATCCAGGTGACTTTCAGAACCTCCCATCATGAAGTCTTTCAATCATTCATCATAAACTGTGAAACCAACCATTCATTCACATTCATTCATTCATTCATCAAATTTATATTACCGCCCATCTCCCCTATCGGGGACCCTGGGCGGTTCACAATAAAACATAGTTAAAAACATAAATCTGGGATGGCTCAGGGAGTTGGGGGTGGTTTTGCACTGGTTCACCTCCTTCCTCCAGGGCCGGTCCCAGTTGGTGTCGATAGGGAGCGAGAGAGCCAGTCCACGGGCCCTTCTTTGTGGGGTCCCACAGGGCTCGGTACTCTTGCCGCTCCTTTCTAACATCTACATGAAACCACTGGGCGAGATCATCCATCACCACGGGCTGAGGTATCATCAATATGCCGATGATACCCAGTTATACATCTCCATCCCGGGTGAAGTAAGTGATGCAGTGACCACACTGTCCAAGTGCCTGGGGGCTGCAGGGGTCTGGATGGGGAAAAACAGGCTTCAGCTGAACCCTGGTAAGATGGAGTGGCTGTGGATTAATGGCCCCTCGGTTTCTGGGAATTTGTCATCTTTAGTTCTGGATGGGGTTGCACTACCCCAGACAGACACGGTGCGTAACTTGGGGGTCCTCTTGGACTCACAACTCTTGTTCGAAGAGCAGGTGGCAGTCGTGGCCAGGAGGGCCTTTGCTCAACTTCGTGTTGTGCGCCAGTTATGCCCTTTCATTGACCGAGAGGCCCTTCGAACGGTCACTCATACCCTGGTTGCCTCCCATATAGACTACTGTAACGCACTCTACATGGGACTACCCTTGAAGAATATCCGGAGGCTACAGCTGGTGCAGAAGGTGGCTGCATGGGCAGTTTTAGGTGCACCAAGATTGTCACACATACTGTAACACCTCTGTTCTGTGAGCTGCATTGGGTACCAGTTTGCTTCCGGGTCCAATTCAAGGTGTTGGTTATCACCTTTAAAGCCCTACATGGCACGGGACCAGGTTATCTGAGGGACCGCCTCATCCCCATTACATCTTCCCATCCCACCCAATCTTGCAGAGAGGGCATGCTGCGGACCCCTTCTATGAAAAAGTTCCATCTAGCGGGGTCCCAGAGGCAAGCCTTCTCTGCAGCAGCACCTGCCCTATGGAACATCCTCCCACCAGGGATAAGACAGGCCCCCTCACTCCTGGATTTCAGGAAAAAATTAAAAACCTGGCTCTGTGATCTCGCCTGTGGCAAAAAGGAAAGTGGTCAAGCCTGGGGATGGCTGATTCCCTAGAGCCACCTTAAATATCTAAAATATTTTAAATATATTCAACGTCACTGCAAGAACCACCTACCACTTGGATTTTATTGTATTTTTATTGTATTTTTATTGTATTTTTATTTTTATTATTGTTTTTATTGTATTTTATTGATATTATGCTGTGAACGGCCCAGAGTCCCTCCTTGAGGGGGAGATGGGCGGTTATAGAAATTCAATAAATAAAATAAATAAATAAATATAAAATTACAATATAATAAATAATATAAAATCCAAGTATAAAATATGTTAAAAATGGTAATACTGGGAGGCTTCATGGGACCAGCCATCTCCAAGAGGAACTGTTAGCATTTCCCTCCCATGCAAGATGGCAGAACCAGGTCTTTAAGCCAACCATGCTTTTAGATTTGCATTTATTGGTTTGCCATGTACAGTAACAGATTTATGCTTGAATCATGTACTGTATTCAAATTACTTACTTACTTATTTATTTATTTATTTATTTATTTATTTATTTATTTAATTTTTATCCCGCCTTTATTATTTTTATAAATAACTCAAGGCGGGGAACATACCTAATACTCCTTCCTCCTTCTATTTTCCCCACAACAACAACCCCGTGAGGTGAGTTGGGCTGAGAGAGAGGGACTGGCCCAAGGTCACCCAGCCGGCTTTCATGCCTAAGGCGGGACTAGAACTCTCAGTCTCCTGGTTTCCTATTGGCTCCTTCCTAGGGCTGAGAGGCAGGGACTGGCCCAAGGTCACCCAGCCGGCTTTCATGCCAATGGTGGAACTAGAACTCTCAGTCTCCTGGTTTCCTATTGGCTCCTTCCTAGGGCTGAGAGACAGGGACTGGCCCAAGGTCACCCAGCCAGCTTTCATGCCTAAGGCGGGACTAGAACTCTCAGACTCCTGGTTTCTAGCCCGTTGCCTTAACCACTAGACCAAAGTAGATGTTAAGTAGGTGCTCACCAAATAATCATCATTCTCATTCATTCTCAAATCTCCAGATGGGCAAATAATCTAAAATATATTCCGTCATTTCATTCTCAATTATCTATTCATGTCACCTGACAGAATAATAGCCTCCCCACCACCACCCATTTTATTTGAAATATTGTATACTTTTTCCCAGAATGCATAACTGGTTCTTCCATTATCATCACTTGCTAGAGGATGATATGTAATTATCACCAATAACCAGATTCCCACTTTTATACATACACTACCTACAACCTGTGTGAGAACAATTCATATAGTTTATAATTAAAGCTATACTTTCACTTCCCTGAATGTATTCAACTCCACTCCACAATATCAGATCACTTACATTCAAACCTTTGCAACCTTCCCCATACTTTTAATTTCACCAATACAAAACATTCCCATTTTTCTTTCATTTCATCTATTAACCTGTATTCTTTACCCTTTACTCCTCTTATTTTCCAAGTCACAATCTTCCATACACTATGATCATCACCAGATGGGCCCATAGATATTGACCTCCAGCCCCCCTTTCCCCTTAATGGCTTTCACATAAAACTTTTTCATAAGGTAGAGGTGTCGATTGCGTTACTAGCCTTAGTCATACCCCTGCCACATGAAGCACTCTCTGCTAAAGACACATTTTGATCTGCATGCCACAAGTACAACTAAAGCCCAGTTTTACCTTAACCATGCTCATGCTATTCTAACCTAGTGGATATGACCTTGTAAGCCAGGGGTGGGCAACATCAGGCCTGCAGGCCGTATAAGGCCCGCGGGGCTCCCGCCCGCAAACCCCACCCCTTCCACGCGATTGGCTCCCGCCCGCAAATCCCGCCCCCCAGTGCTTGTGATTGGCTCCTGCCCGCAAACTCTGGCCCCTGGTCCGCGGAAATCCCATAAACCCCACCCCACCGGTCCCCAGTTATAAATATCCAAATGGCCCTTGGCAGAAAAAAGGTTCCCCACCCCTGTTGTAAGCCAACATACTGTTGTCCACCTTTAATCATCTAAGAGATGTATGGAGTATAGGGACACCCAGTATACTTCATTTCTAGCCATGTTGGCTTGGATTGCTGGGAGCTGTAGTTGAG
The DNA here is from genome assembly GCA_023362775.1 of Charina bottae. Lineage (NCBI taxonomy): Eukaryota > Metazoa > Chordata > Lepidosauria > Squamata > Charinaidae > Charina > Charina bottae. The sequence continues at coordinate 127,666,306 of JALMGJ010000001.1, forward strand.
CAATATCTGAACTACATATGTTTCCCACCCCTGACCTAAGGAATAGTAAATTTGGTCTGAAACAAGGAGGTTTCCCCCACCTACGGTCTGATGTGGTACAGTCCAAATACAAGTTCACCTTGTAGGAAAAGGTAAAAAACGATCCCTAAAAGTGACAAAGTAGTCTCCCACAGCTACGATTTGCAGCATAGGATTAAAATATGAGTTAGGAAGAACTCATGGTGAGAAAATGTAGGGGGGGGAAGACTGAGTTTAAATCTCAGCTACTGAGATTTTAGTAGCTCAAAGCAGATTCCTTCTAACTCCACCTAAGGAATTACCATTCCACCCATACCAGCGAGCTGTTCCGAAGAGCTATTAAGGGGTTGGTGTACTTAGCTAGCTTGAAAATGGAAGAGGCCTGTTTTTGGGTGCCACTGGAGAGAATTTATAAGAGAAAGAGCAAATATTTGATGCTGAAGAGCTCTTAAAGGCTGATGAGGACCATTTACTTATTCCTACACACCAGTGTGGGCTTAGGATATTCAATAGATTAAAAGGCTAAGAGAGGTCACTGAAGTAGAGACTTTCTCTGCTGACTTTTTCCCCTCCTCTTGCAGCGTTTCAAAAACGACTCCCACGTCAGCTTTCTCGAGAGAGTCCTTGGCATATCTTCTAAGAACCGCCTCTGCTTACTTCATCTCCCCGTCCCTCCAACTCCCATTGCAGCAGCCAGGAGCCGTTTCCCTCCAGGGTCAAGATTTTAATACAAGGACCTTGATATGGACTGCCTGGGGGTGGGGGTGGGGGCAATAAATGGATGAAAATATTAGTGTAGCGCTGGTGCTCTGCTAAGGATTGGGCTATGCTGTCTTTGACTATGCACAAATGTTTGCCCAACATATTCTTTCCTGAATTTGGCTTACTGGTTTTGGGGATGTTCTTCCATATTTGCGTTTTAATGAGTTGGTCTTTATCTCTCTCTCTCTCTCTCTCTCACACACACACACACACACACACTTCTAGTTGTCTGGCATGGTGGGCGCAAGGAGGCTTCTGTCCCTGAAGGAGTTGTTTCCCTGAAGTCGTTCCCATTTAATCTCATTTAAAAAGACATAACTAATAAATTTGTATGGAGTAGGCTGCAGTGGACATAAAGCAGAGTCGATAGTGGTTCAAATCCCATTGAACCCAATTGAAAACCATGACAACAAGAAACAAGCTCCGATTTATCCCGGAGAACTAAAGGACATTGTCAGGAGGCGTCAATCACCTATTCTTCCCTCCTCTGAACAAATGCAAAATCTTGACTGGAACAAATGCTTCCAACAGGTCCGGGACATAGGGCGACATTTCCCCTTTGTTCACAGGCTACCAGTTGGCATGTATTTGTGTTCCCTTCGGACCGACCACCCAGGACGCCGGGGAGGCTGATCGACGAGTAGCGGAGGGGACTGGAGCGGCGGCGGCGGGCGGGCGGGGGGAGGAGAGCGCCTGTCCCTGGGCACGCTTGGTCGGTGGCTCCGCTCATCTCGGCCTGGGAATCTCCGATTCACAGGAAGCCTGTCCAGCCACGAAGAAATACGCCAACGGGAGCCCCGTCGCTGCTCCTCCCGGGCCACAAATCAGTTCCCGAGGCGGCAGCTTTTGGGAACTGCTCCTTGGCCCTCTGTTGACGTTTCTAGCCCGGCCCGAAGCAAAAGTTGGAGGCGGGGGGAGCGGGGTCCGGCTTAGTTCCCCCGGCGCAGAATTGAAGAGGGGAGGCGGCTGTTTGCACAGGGACCTGTGAAACAATTCTGGCGGGGATGATAAAGAATACCGTCCCCCAATGAAAGGCGCTAAATAACACAGGCAGCTTTTAAATTTCTATTATTTTCCCCCTGCCAATCTTGGGGGTTGGATCATTCTAAAGCTCTAATTCGTGATTCAAATCCAGGCATATCAAGGGCAGCAGAAACCTTTCAGATCTCTGTGACCTGGCTATGCTCTTGGTAGAAGGCCTTGCCCCCACCTCCATAATTTATTAATTAAATAGACATCCTTCAAAAATGACGATGATGAATGATGATGATGATGATGATGATGATGATCTGTTGCTGTCACCTCTTAGCAGCACCTCTTCAGGCTCTAGATGTTAACAAACTGAATAGGTATCACACATATTTGCCTAAACATGGTTTGGGCAAGGGATGCCAACAGATGATGAATCAACCAAAAATACAACTATTCTTGGCGAAGAGAGGTCAAAGAAGAAGGAGGACAGTGGTTGCTGTACAGTGAAATCAAGGAAATCTCTGCCAGGTTCTTGGAAGAACTGCAGTTTATAACCGGGAATAGGTCAAAATGTTAAAGATAGGTCAAGATAGTTAAAGCAATGGTATTCCCCGTAGTAACCTATGGCTGTGAGAGCTGGACCATAAGGAAGGCTGAGCGAAGGAAGATAGATGCTTTTGAACTGTGGTGTTGGAGGAAAATTCTGAGAGTGCCTTGGACTGCAAGAAGATCAAACCAATCCATACTCCAGGAAATAGAGCCAGACTGCTCACTTGAGGGAATGATATTAAAGGCAAAACTGAAGTACTTTGGCCACATAATGAGAAGACAGGATGTCCTGGAGAAGAAGCTGATGCTAGGGAAAGTGGAAGGCAAAAGGAAGAGGGGCCGACCAAGGGCAAGATGGATGGATGATATTCTGGAGGTGACGGACTCACCGTGGGGGAGCTGGGGGTGGCAACCGATAGGAAGCTCTGGCTGGTGTGGGCTGGTCCATGAAGTCAGGAAGAGTCGGAAGCGACTGAACAAATAAACAACAACAAGGTCAAGATGGTGGAAATTTGTCCAGTACTTCTGGCCCACTCAGTGGTATCTAACCAGCTAACTAACTTGATTATTGTATTTGTAACCTGTATTTTTTTAAAGCATTACTTCTTGCTGCCAGAACAGATCACTAACAATAGGCTGTTTATCAACAATATCAACAATAGGCTGCTATCTATATTGCTATAAATATATTTGAATGAGGCTGTAAATCGCTACTGAAGAATTCTAAAGCAGCCTTAAATAATAAGGAGGGGGTTATACGAAGCAGAACATTATAGTTTTTGGTGATTTCCTGGGCTGGATAATATCAACGAAGAGGAGAGGGAAACATTGTTTGTACAATCTGGAAATGTGCCTGGTGGAAAGTTGCATGAGGACCTTTTCTTCCCTTGCTGGCACCAGAATGCTCTGGCAATCCCAATGTTCTCCCATGGGCTTCATCGAATTTCTATTTCAGTTTTAAGATAAGCCTTCAGATTCCATATTTATTTTATTATTACTTTTTTCTGCTTAACCCAGCCAAGATACAAAATGTGTAAAGTTGTTTCACCTTACCCTCTGAACCCGCTTCCAATAACTGGAAGAAGTTCCCTTATTTTAGGAGAGGGAGATTTAATCAGCAAATCATAGTCTCCAAATCATCATCTCCCCAACCCTTCCCATGAGGACACTAAGCCAGCTAAGACAGCCAGCACTCTATTCCGCCAGTACTATATGTGGGTTTGGCAAGAGCTGTTACTCTAGTTAGGAAAGGCTGTAGGCCTGGGAGTAAGCTATAATGGACCCTACAGCCTTTCCCACCATGTGCTATATGGATGTCCTTGACTACAATTTCCTTTGTCTCCAAACAGTAGGGCCTATGCTGATTGGGTCTGATGCATGTTCTAGTCCAGCAGGTCTGGAAAGTGCCAATGTAATTAGAGCTGCACAATTGGACATACTTCTGAATAGATGTGGATTTATTGCAGAGCCTTATTCTTCTCCATGTCTTGATGCCCCCATTCCTATGAGAACAGCCTCAAAATCCCACAGAAGCCTCCCAGTTTCTTTGCCACTGTCCAAAGGGTCCATGACCCAACACTGTTGAAATACAGTACATCTGTTTAAGCAATGGGACTTAATGAATTTTATATTCAAGTATTTCATTTCACCTGACTGGCCATCTGGTTTTTCTCCCGTTTATATCCTTTGTTGTTGCTGCTGCTGTTGCTGTTGTTGCTGCTCTCCTCCCTATTCCTCTTCACTGTCTTCACCCTTTCTCTTTTTTGTGCATTCTCTTCTTGAGGTTTCATTCATTCATTCATTCTGCCTGGGAGAATGACTCCTCCCCACCCTTTTGTCATCCTGCCTGTCTCTTGAAGGACTTCTCAAAGCCCTCTTCTTTACTAAAGCTCTACTTTACCTGCTGATCCAGATTCTCTCTCCCCTCCCCACTTCTCACTACTCAGCCATTCTTAAAGCCTAACCATAAACAACCATTTTTATTGTCTTCTTCTAATGGGGACTGTGAATCCTCCTGGCAGGATTCCTACATCATTTATGTTATACTTTACATCCAGCAAATCTTGAGCATCCTAGTACATTTTATTCTGAGTCCACTAGCTACTTACATTAGGACAACTGTTAAGTGGTAGTAATGAAGCTTACATTACTTATGTGTTCCCAGTTCTTCATCCACTGGAAACTTCAAAAGATAGTACAGTCAATAAAATGAATATAAACTCAAATATGATGTAATGTTATGCCTAATATTACGCATAGAACAAATCCATATCATACATATTTATGGTGCAATAGGGTCTTACCAACAACAATAGAGAGGAATCATAGAATTCTAGAGTTGATAGTGGTGCTGCTGCACATGTACAGAAAGCTTTGTACCTACCAGATACAGTCTCATCTCATTAAGGTCCCGCTCCTGAGCTTGTGTGTACATGATTGGGGGTAGCCCAAAGCTGTCTCTACATCCTTTTCATTCCCAGTCAGATCATCTTGAATCTTCCTCCCATTCTGTGGATTTGCTACATCCCACTCCATTTCTCCTGATCCATGTCTCTGTCTTCCCCAATTTTCTGATGCACCCAATTCTATGCCCATTTCTCTGCTGCCATCCCCAGGCATCCCCTTTACATGGTAGGTGCAAGAGGACCCAACCTTTACTTTTTGTTCTTTTCCAGACTATTGTGAGGGTATGGGTAGTGTGAAAACATCAGCTTCCAAGCATTCCCGAATAGATTTATGTGTTGCATTCAAAGTAAAGATGGCAAGTAGCTGCAGGCCAGCTGATTTGAAAGACTCCTGGCTAGCTAAACATTTTTGTTTGTCTGCTTGCTTGCTTGCTTGCTTGCTTATTAGTTGAGAGAGGGAGAGAAACTTGTCCTAATTAAGATTTTAAAAATCAAATTATAGGATTAAAAGGACATCTTGTGAACACAGGTACTCCCATCCTTGAACTGCAGAAATTAAGAAAGTCTGGGCTATTCAGGAATGGATTTATATGTGGGAAAATGGTCCATCCCTCAGGTATTAAAGATAAGACTCAGGATGCTTATCCTATGCCTTGTGCTTCTGGCCCTGGAAGTTGGATCTCCAGATTCTTAGGGAGACAACAAAGTAGATCTTGCAAGCCTATCCCTTGGATAGACAATTTGGTTAAGAATATTCTTTACCACTGGGCTTCAGGTTGTTGAGATCTTTGAGAAGCTAAAATATCCCATGTAATCCAACTCATCACAGTGTGTGCAGCGTCAGTCAGTCACATGAAATGCTTTCTGAAAAGCTACTATTCTAAGAAATAATAGGAAGTATCATTTCTTGGGCTCTTAAAAACACAGTAAAACAGAGGTTTCCTAAAAGTACTTTGCAATCTGCTAATCAATCAATCAACCAATCATTACCCAATTGATTGGCTAAATTCCAAATATAATTGCAAATACTATTTTTAACAATGTACCTAAAATCATAATGCAATGCAATGTAATATAGTAGAGTACCGCATATATTAGCCAACAAGGATCAGTAAAAAAAGCAGTTAGCTATCCCATTCCTATGGTAATAATTAATATGATTGTTACATACAGTCCCTGTATGTGTATGTGCAGTATAGTATTTATAATAATAATATAATGTAATAATGTATCACTAACATATTCATTCTTACAGCAATGACATGTTGGTAAATATGTCATGGTGATTGTGGTGAAGTTTGAATCTCACCTACAATTGTTCCAGTAGTACCACTCACATCAAAAATAACTGTACAGCTCCCATGTCTAAAATCCATTTCAGTGGCAACTGAATCATGCCATTGAAATCAATGGTACAAGAAGAGGTAATATCTTAATGCCATCATAAAAACATTTAGCATTTACAAATGTAAGTATTGTCAAGGTCAGGTTCTAAAAGTTTTCAATACAGGGGAATCTCTTCTGTTTGCCTTTTAATGGATTTTAGTTCCCAATAGTTGTAAACAATCTGGAACTTTTGATATTGTCAAGGGTTCTCATTTAAAATAATGTCCCTACATGGATTATGTATAGCAGAATATTTTGTTGCTGAGGTGTCTATTGACTTGAAAATCATATTACCCAAAGGATACCTCACAGGGTTGTTGTTGTGCAGAAAATAGGCGGAGGAAGGAGTATTTGGTATGTTCGCTGCCTTGAGTTATTTAGAAAAAATAATAATAAAGGCAGGATAGAAAATAAATAAAATAAATAAATAAAATAAATTGATATACATGTCCCATTCATTTGTTTTTTTGGTTTTGGTGGGGCATCACTTCTCCCATTGGGAGGGTTCAGACAGAGAAATGGCCAAATGAGACAACAGAATAGCTCCACGCAAGTACATTTTCATCTCTACTAGTGGAAACTGTGTTGTTGTTTTTGTCATTTTTAGGGAAGGAGAGAGAGGGAGAAAATGGATTACAACTGGATTATTTTTCTGTTCCTTGGTAGGCCCCAGAATGAGACCATTCCTCCATCATCTAAACCAGCTTTCCCCAGCCTGGTGCTCTCCAAATGTGCTGGGACTTCCTGAGCATGGAGGCTGGAAATCGGGAGAGGTATCCTCCCACCACATCTGGAGGACAGTCCGATAGACAGACGAGGCTTGCTTGCTGCTCAGTGTCACATGCCTCACCTGCCGGATAGGATCAGTGCGCCCGAACCACCAAAGCCTGCCAGCGATGCTCATGACTCCAGGAGGCCCAGTGGCGTCCTTCTACCAAGATCAGCATGCCTGGAAATGGAGCCCCACTTCTGGGTCCTAAAGAAAAGGTGCGGCACTCACAGGTTATTTAATTACCCAAATGTTAGGGACTCGCTCAGAGGTAGGTGAGTGAGCTGAGCCAGAGCACAGGCTCAAAAGCTCAGCATCCACATGTAGGTGACTGTGGATGGAGCTGCTAGGTTGCTGTTCAACAGGGCTTTTCAAGAAAGGGGTCCCACCAACTGCTTGCTGCTAAAGCCCAGGCCAGGTGAAGAGAGGTGAAAGCTGCTCCATTTGGCACAAGCTGGTACAGAATAGGGTGGGCTGGGGGAGAGGAGGCACAATGGGATGCTAAACCCCCAATACCTAGGTGTGAAGAGAAGCGGAGGAGGAGGAATGCTAGGTACTTAGGACCAGCATCTCTCTCTCCCCCCCCCCCTTTTGAGTGTTTTCCAAATACAGGAAAACAAATAGGCGATGAATAAATCCCCATCCCGGCGTTCCGTGAAAAGGATGAAGAGGCAGGGAGGAATCCAGGCATCTCCAGCGAGCCCCCGGACCAAAGCTGCGGATATCCTGCGAGGATGGATTCACTTTGTGGGGAGGAGAAGGGTGGAGGGGCTGCTGAGGGCGGCTGTGGTTTCCCCCACCCCACCCCGCCAAAATACCACCCAAGATGTTATTCAGGGCGAACAATCCCCATTATCTGTCCCCACTTTGGCCTAATCAGACAGAATCCGTAATACTGAAGACCGCTTCCTGCTGGCTCTAGGGAGGGGTCTCTCTCTCTCTCTCTCTCTCTCTCTCTCTGTTGGGGGGGTGAGGGTGAATCTCTGGGGGAGAGGAGAGGACAGAGGAGTGGGTGGGTGGGTGCGGGGGGGGAGGGGGAGGCCGCCTTGCCTCCCATTAGAGCTTTAGCACTTGACTAATTCAGGTACTTAGCAGCTCATAGACAGGGACGGTTGAAAGCAACCAGTGTTTACGGTGGGGCGGACTGTTGATATAAACAGGCGCCCCTGAGGTAAGCAACACTAATCTCCCGCCCGAGGGGAAGCCGGGATGAGCCTTTCTCCGAGCCTGGCCGGTGTCCAGTAGCTTCTCCCTCGCCAGGCCGAGGAGTCCCAGCTGGAGCTGCGGGCATCCGGCCATGGCCAGCTTAGCCAGGGGCAGCTTCACCGTGCGGAGCCTCTTGGATTTACCTGAACCCGAAGGCGAAGGCGGCGGTGGCGAGGGGCAGGAGCCGGCAGAAGGCTACGCCGCCTCTCCGTTCCGAGCGTGGGTGGAAACCGAGAGAAGCCACTATCTGTGTGAGTTCGTGCGGGGATGGCCGGCGATGGAGCTTGGGGGAGGTTCGGGGGAAGGAAGGAAGGAAGGAAGGAAGGAAGGAAGGAAGGAAGGAAGGAAGGAAGGAAGGAAGGAAGGAAGGGTAAAAAGAGGCGAGGAACGTGAAGCTGAAGGTAGAGCATCCTTGCCAACCTCAAGACCCATAATCCAAGGTATCTGGAGGGCTCCAGGTTGAGGAAGTAGGTGAATAACCCGGAGAAACTGGTCCTGACTGAAGAAAGGTATCCTATGGAGTGCAAAAACTACTTCTTTGAAACGTTTATACATCTTGGAAGAGAAAGAAGAAAATAGATCAGGATTATGTAGGAACACGAGAAGAGGTAAAGCTAGAGATAGAGAGTGTATATAAAAAATGCATTTTTTTCCTTTTTTTGTTCCAACACACATATCACCGCATGCAACTCTTATAGGAAAAATATTGGAATTTTGTGTGTGTGTGTGATGAACTATTAAGATGGTGAAGCTAAAGGCTTGTTTTGCCTAGTTTGACAAAGTCCAGAATGATGTACAAACATCATACCATGCAAGCTAATAGAACCAATAAATAAATATGCCTTTACATATAGGTACACACTGATAAACAGTCGCAGTATACATGCATAAAGCTCCAGTTCAGGGTTGACCCGACTGGATCAAACTCTGCTGAATTATCCGTATCTCTACTAGGTCCTGGCTTATTAAATAGTCACAGATTTTGAAAAAAGAATTTTATTTTATTTCCTCTTCTAATTCTAATTCTGATTCTTTCAATTCTTTTATTTAGCTTTGGGGGGGGGATGGAGGAGAACAAATAAATGCTAAAGAAGATATTCATATTATTTTAAGGAATTTATCTGTCAGAGGATAAGACATTGAGATAAAAAATCATCATCAACATCATCATAATCGCAGTGGCTGTAATTCTAGTTGCTGTGAATAGACCCTGCTTGTATTTGTGGGAGCCAATTAGATCCGTGGGTGCAGCTCTTTCTCTTCTGCAAATTCCCTCCCCAGGGTTTAATTTTCCTTTTTAAATTACAAAATATATTTCAAATACATTCTTAAGACAACGTAATCATTACACCATATCCAGTGTATTAGCTTTGTTTTACTCCCTCCTCCTTTGAAACATTTCCCTAAAATGCACGGCAATGTTTGAATATACAGTAGTTATTTCTGTTACTGAAAATGATCGGGAGCTGTGCTTAAAGAAGACCATTTACATTTAATTCCTGTTGGTAGAAAGTGGCTGCAAACCCTTCGCTTCCAAAAGATGGTTAAGCCGCTTTTAAGTTTTCCACGAAACCAAATTCTTGGCTGGGCAATTCTTTCGCTGGGACCTTAAGGAACGGATTCCCCTGTATTTCCAGCATAGCTGGAGCGCAACCTCACGGTAATTCAGCCCCATTTTTATAGGACACCGCGGTGGATGCGAGGCGACTTCCTATGATCGAGATAAAAGTTAGGACTTAAATAAAAGTGGAGCTAGCTTTATTGATATAGGGGGGCTTCTATCCAAGACAATCGGTTCGGCTCCTTTTGCCAATCAGTCTAGGGTTGTGAACGCAACGGCAGGTTTCCCTTTCAGTAGCCCGGCTCCACACAGCTGCTAGCGGCTCTTGGGTCGGTTCATCTGTCGCTCCAAAAGGCGCCCTGCTTTTCAGGCCAGGCCCTCGTCCTGTCTGAGTCAACCTTGGTGTCCAAAAAACGAAGCAAGCAGGAATTCGTGGAGAGTTGAAGATCGCACCCATAAGGCTGGCCACTTCATCCCATCTCCACCCTTAACCCCACGCAAGAGCATCCAGGCAGGGTAACATGTGCTGAATCGTAACACGGATTGCCATTCTTAAAATCTAGCAGCCCATCCTTCCAAAACGCGCACACACATATACATAATATATATGGGGACCCAGCTCTCCTTCCCTTTAGACGTGTATTTTCCGAAAAAAAAAACCCCTCCCCGTTGGTACCTCTTCCTCCGTATCTTCGATTCCTTCCAGCTAAGCTAGAGAGGGAGGGTAGGGGATACTGGGTATGTTGCGGGGTGGGGCGCTATCTTTCTCTTCTGTCTAGAGATAAAGAAAAACCTGTTGGTTCTTAAGGCGTCGGTCACGCGCAGGAATCACCTAACCCAAACACACACCCTTTTGCCGTTCATGCATATTCCTGGCGAACATAACTACCCCCCTCCGCCCCACCCCCCTTAGAACCGCGAAGGAGACCAGAAGCCCCCTCGCCTCTGCGGATCTACATTTTGACAGGCTTTCCCCGTTTTGCTCATTCTTGCGGGCAACTTCTTTCCTTGATGTCGTTCAGTTTACAATGAATGTGTTCAACTTTCTCTATGGAGTAAACCCATTGAACGTTCAATAGGACTTCGTTTTGAGCATGCCGGTGTAGGAGGGCCTTGTGAGGGTACTGCAAGGCTCTTGGCTGTTTTAGCTTGGAAAGTCGTCAGAAATGGAAACCGAAGTAGATATGCCTCCTCCTCTTCCTTTAGACACCGGTTATACAGGCATACAGTATTTTATTTACAGGCTAGATATATCTATACCAATCGAAGGTACTACCAAGGAGAGTACAACACCCCTCCCCAACACAGGCAGGACAAGCCATGGTATATAAACACAGAGCAAGTCCCACTCCCTTTTCGCACTGAAGATGTTGCCTAGCCTGGCAATGAAACGTCTGCAAGAAAACAAGGCTCAGAGAGCACCATGGACTCCACAGATATATCTATATCTGTACGCACGTGTATATTTATGTTTTCACATAGCTGTTGACAGAAAGGATAATAAGGAACAATATTGGATAAAGAGAGTGGCTTAACTTCTCAGGAGCTAATACTGCAATCCTGTGCATGTTTATTTAGATTTTAAACCCCGCTGAGTTTAACCATCTTACTTCCACGAAAGCTATTTAGGACTGGGATCCCAGCCTCCACGCACTACCCGGAGCTGCGTGGCCGCTTCCACTTTGTAGCAAGGCCCATCCATTCGAAAAGGTTTCAGCTTTTGTCGGAGATAAGGATAATTATCTGATTTTAGTGTAGGGCAGTGTTTCTCAACCTCAGCAACTTTAAGAGGTGGGGGGACTTCAACTCCCAGAATTCCCCAGCCAGAATCCTGGGAGTTGAAGTCCAGCCGTCTTAAAGTTGCTGAGGTTGAGAAACACTGGTGAAGGGTGTTGATAGTCTCCAACGACGCGGAGGGACAACAACGCTAAGCGACATTTGAAATGGCCTGATATTTGAATAAAAAGAAATAAAAGAAACTAGAAAAGGGTGGGTGGGGAAGATAAATAAACTCTATTAACCCCTCAAAAAGAAGTAGTGAATTTGAGAAATTTTCAGAGAAAACAATTTATGGGTTAATTCAAATGTTTCACTGGATACACACACTACCTTGTAATTGCGGTCGAGACCTCTCTCTCTCTCTTTCTTTTTCGCTCCCCTTCGCTTGCTGCCTCGCTCAAAACTTGAGGGCATTTATTGAAGGGTTTAGGTTTCTAATCGCAGGCTCTGGGCTCACACATCGCTCCAAACCATAACGTGTTTCCTTTGGTATTGTTTTAGCATGTTGTGAGAATCCTCTCCTCTCCTCTCCTCTTTCCTTTCATCCGCGCGGTTTTCAAAAGCAAACCAACGACAACCGCCCTGTCCCGATCTCTCTCCCGCAGCTTCAGAAGAGAGCGGCGCCGAGAGCCGATCGCGCCCGGCCGCCGCCTCGACCCGGGAGGCAGCGGCGGAGGAAGACGAGGAGAAGCTGAAGAAGAAGCGGCGGGTGCTCTTCTCCAAGGCCCAGACGCTGGCTCTCGAGCGGCGCTTCAGGCAGCAGCGCTACCTGTCGGCGCCGGAGCGGGAGCAGCTGGCGCACTTGCTGCGGCTGACACCCACCCAGGTCAAGATCTGGTTCCAGAACCACCGCTACAAGATGAAACGCGCCAAGGGCGGCGAGCGGGGCGGCGCGGGGAGCGGCCCGCCGCTCATGCGACGGGTGGTGGTGCCGGTGCTGGTGCGGGACGGCAAGGCCTGTCAAAGCTGTAGCGCCGCGACCGCCTCTCGAAGCCCCGGCGGGGCACAGGCGGCGTTCAACCTCCCCGGCTACTCGGCATTCCCCCAGGCCACTTCCCTGGGCCTTTTCCCCGCCTACCAGCACTTAGCGCCGCCTTCCTTAGTATCCTGGAACTGGGGCTGAGGAAGGTTCTGACGGCCGGCGGGCTGGCCGGCTGACCGACTGGCGGGCCGTCTTCCTCCCCGGAGAACTGGACCGGCTGCCTTCTTGGCGGAGGCACCCTGGCCTTCGCCTGGCCTGGCTGGGACGCTGCCTACTTGGTGCTCTCGGGACTTTGACTCGAATAGGAGTAGTTTAGAGTAAACGTTTGGCGGGCTGAAGCCAGTTTTTTTTAAAAAAAGGTCCACTGCAATTTTCTTGGCAATGAATGTGCCCAACGGTCTCCACACAACTGTGTTTATCTTACGTGGAAGTCACGCCCAAGTAAGTGCTTAGAATGAAAGGGGAAATAAGACGGTCGTTTCAACAGGGCTGCCAATCCTATGCGCTCCAATTGCGCGCTCAGCCTCCTTGCAAAAAGCGAGGGCCTCCATGTAAATGTACAGAACGGAGACAAGGGGCTGCAATCCTGTGCACGCTTACCCAGGAGTAAGTCTTGTCCTTGAGTAGGGCTCCGTGGCAGTTACTTCTGAGAAGGCAGTGGAGGTGTTGCAACTTTAAGATAATTCAGGTTAATTCCTTCACACATACATCTTTTCAGAAGCATATTTTTATGGGACAAGTGGGGGGTCTGCAGTCCAGGAGCAGCTGTCCTGGATTCCTTAGTACAGAATAGAAGAAAGTGAAGTTAGAACCCAGAATGATTTGGGAATAAATTCAACAGAAGCCCAATGGGACGGGGCAAAAACTGTGGATTAATGTACCCCCTAAACCTTCCTTTTGGCCCTTTGTTTTAGGAATCTAGGACAACATACATAAACAACCAGTTGCGTTTCCTTTGAACTGCAGCAGAGAGAGAGCAATCTGTGTTGGTTGTAGTTTCTTTTTGAATAGTTCTAACCATGACTGAATAAACAGGGTGGCTGGAAATAGTGTCTTTTGGGGATTCAGAAGCTGCCCTCAGAAGATGCTTGTGTAATCGGGGTGGAAGAGAGGGGGTTTAAAAAACATATATTTGATGACTGGTTCAAACTCTTTGGAAGTGCCTTGTGGCATTTTGTTTAATATAATGAGGTCATACATCTTCTCAGAAGTAAGCCTCACTGAACTTAAAGGGCTTCTCTCTGAGTAGTTATGCGCTGTAACAAATGTGTTCCAGAACAAATTTTGTGGATTAAAGTCCAATTGGCAAGTACATGTTACAAGGGTGGTGGTGGAATAAACAGAGTTTAAATGGTAAATAAATGCCAAATGTTCAACCTGCTGTGACAAAAAAGTAAATTTTAAATATGTAAAAGGTAAAGACTTGCTCTGATCAAGCTCAACTCCTGGAAACTACATATACAAATACAGTTGGAAATCTGGTGAAGTCAGCTATGTTCTTCAGAAGTTTAATTCAAAGAAACTCAATTTTGAGTCAGTTACATATTAGTGATTGAAAGCATTCCCTCCGATGAAGCCTGTCTTTGTTAGTCAGGCCTCACTACTGAGATGGTTGGGCAACGCTGTAATTCATTACTGCTACCCTTCCAAAGGTATTTCAGAAAGTTCCTCTTCCCCATTAGGATTGCATTTTTTCAATTGGTTTGCCTGGGGATTCAGAATTCTGGGATTTAATTCAACAATTTTCAGCCCTAATGGAGGCAGTGCAGATTCCAAGACTTTTGTTTATTTGAGGATAAATTATAGCCAGTTTGGTCTAGTGGTTAAGGCGACGGGCTAGAAACCAGGAGACTGAGAGTTCTAGTCCCGCCTTAGGCCTGAAAGCCGGCTGGGTGACCTTGGGCCAGTCCCTCTCTCTCAGCCCTAGGAAGGAGCCAATAGGAAACAAGGAGACTGAGAGTTCTAGTCCCGCCTTAGGCATGAAAGCCGGCTGGGTGACCTTGGGCCAGTCCCTCTCTCTCAGCCCTAGGAAGGAGCCAATAGGAAACCAGGAGACTGAGAGTTCTAGTCCCGCCTTAGGCATGAAAGCCGGCTGGGTGACCTTGGGCCAGTCCCTCTCTCTCAGCCCAACTCACCTCACAGGGTGGCTGTTGTGGGGAAAATAAGAGGAGGAAGGAGTATTAGGTATGTTCCCCGCCTTGAGTTATTTATAAAAATAATAAAGGTGGGATAAAAATTAATTAATTAAATAGTTGTTTACAAATGTATATTTAAACCCTTGGGCAGGGTTTCTCAGCCTGGGCAACTTTAAGATGTGTGGAATTCAGTTCCCAGAATTCCCCAGCCACACATCTTGAAGTTGCCCAGGTTGAGAAACCCTGCCCGAGTGGGAAAGGGAGTGAACCTTGGGGGACAGGCATTTGGAGGAAGGATACTTAGCTCCTTTTCTGCCCTTGTCTGCTTCCTTTTTGGCCCCAACGGTTTTCCCCATGTGGTGATGCTAGAAACTGTCTGTATAGCGGAACCCATGTCTGTTGTGTGAGTGCAGGTCAGGGACCTGAGCTCGCCACCATTTCCTTAGAAATTGACTTCTTCCTTCCCATTGTCTGTCCCGGGTACTGTGAATTAATGGCCATATTAATAACTGTGATTGCTATTAGGTTTCCTATATGAATGTATCCAGACCAGACTACTGCTTAGGAGAAATGTTCTGGGTGATTTTATTATTGATGATGATATCGATACTCTCAAAAATATAGCTGCAGAATGGGTCTAACAAAAGGAGTAGGTCAGCCTTAGGTAAAGGGAAAGGTTCCCCCCGCACATTTGTGCAGTCCTGTCCGACTCTAGGGGCCGGTGCTCATCTCTGTTTGTTAGCCAAAGAGCCAGCGTTGTCCGAAGACGCTTCCACAGTCATGTGGCCACATGACACGTGTGGAACGCTGTCAGCCTTAGCATTGGGAATTTTGGTACATATTGCATCTTTATTGCATCTTCGTAAAGCAATCTCCTGGCCCAATCTGGCCCAAGGTCTGTGAGAACCTACAGGTTAGAAAAATCCAGACAATTTAACTTGGGAAGTTGAGCATGCAATTAAATATATCCGACTGAAAATGACATCCTTGGAAGGGATTGTGCACCAGATGCATTAAGAATAAATAATGATGAGGGTTAAAATGCTCTGTCAGAAATCTGGGGCTGTTTCCTCTACCACAATGTGAAAGGTAGTTTTGTCCTGGGAATCTCTAATAATCAGATTTCCTTAGAAAGAAATTTGAACAACTTGGGACTTATTTCTGAATTCTAATAAGAAACCAGACATGTCCTTCCTTATGCCACAATAAATGTTGCAATTTAATATTTTCTATTCCTCCACCATCATTCAACTGAAGATGAAAAGTTTGAAGCATTTTATGTTGTTGACTGAGATGATTTCATTAAAATAACATAGCATTAAAAAAAAAATCCAAGACATTAATATCCAAGCCCTTTTTCCTTTGAGTATGCCTGACCCTGAAACATTTGAAAATGTTTTGAGGAGTGATACCTAATGGCCCTTGACAATTTAATTGGAAAGCATTCAAACACCACCACAAATGGTGATGACCTGCATTTCCTTCTGCCAGATACCCTGGGCCGGGGGGAGGCTGGTTTTTGGGCCATCAAATAAAGAACATGCTTTTATCCTTTCTCTTTCTGATATGTACTGTATGCACTACACCTAGGTCCTTGCCCTGCCACATGCCCCTCAGAAATTCAGACCTGAATTCAGCTATAGGCTGAGGAAAACAGGTAGAAGAAGCCACAGACTCTAGAAATACTCTCCTCTCCTTTACAGCTCCAAAAGAAAGTGTGTGTGTGATGTTTACTTTCAAGTCGTTCAGGAGTAGGGGATGGATGATGGGCATTTGGACATTGCTGAACTAGAAGTCCCAGCGTCCCTGAACATTGGTGTGAGATTCTGGGAGCTGGGACTCATTGTTCAGCAAACCCTGGAAGGCTGCCATTCCCACCCCACTCTTTCTGAAACACACCACTTGAAACAGGCCTGTCTTCAATAGCTCCTCTTGCTTCAGAGGTATCATCCAGATTTTCCTCCCCCAACTTGGTGCTTTCCAGCTGTGTTGGGCTACATCACTCTGAACATTCCCAGCTAGCAAGGGGATATTGGCTGGAGATGATGGAGGACACATAGTGGCCCCTGGGGTGCTGACTCTACTGATCTTTGCATGCTTTCCTCATACCTGTGCCCGGAGGATTTTGCTGATACCTTTGGCTGCATCTTTTGAGTCCATCCTTGGGAAGAGCTGAGATGGTTGTGTTGTTGGGCCCCACTCTGTGTCTCTGGAAGATCCTTGAGTGAGAGCGGTTGGGATGGTGGACAGTCTTGTTGTCACCTGTTTTTCTTTTTCTTTCTTTCTTTCTTTTTTCTCCTTTCTCCTTTTCTTTTTTCTTGTTTTGGACTCAGCTGCTGGCCACCTTGCTTTCCATATGGTTGGGGTTATCTCAGAAGAATCTCTAAGAGAATCGCTCCTTAAACCTCCCTTTGTCTCGGAGGTTGAAAAGGACATTGTGGTGCCTGAAAAGGACCTAGACAAAATCCGCACTGTTTCAATTCAGGACTGTTTAATCAGCGCCTAGTGACAATTTTATGGGCTTTGGGCAGCACAATGGTATCTTTTGAAAAGCTTGTGGCCTTCAGGAAAACAAAGAGCTCGAATTTTATGGGCTTACATCTTAAATTAGAACCGTACCAGTGGGCTGAGGAGATTATCAAATTTGTATCATAAAGCACACACACACCCCTCCAACATATGATTCCAAGGATGTGTATGTGTGTGTTATAGAGAGTGGTGTGATTTTCAGAAACTGAAGAAGATAGACTGGAAGCTCAACCTGATAAGCTGAATAGCCAGCTTGGTCACAGGCCACGGGTGGGTGTTCCCCCTCCCTCTTCAGATCTGCTTGTTCAGTAAGCAACCTGAACCTCATGAAAGAAAAGAAATGACTTTGCATTCTGCATAAAATAATGTCCTCCAAGGGAAGAAAAGATACTGATTTCTACATGGAGGAGAGAAGGAAGACTGGTTGTATTGTGAGGAAAAATCAAAGGTGCTTCAATTCTGGTTTAGTGCAATGTGTGAATGCAGCCTTTGTGGATTTTATGGCTTATAATGTTATATGTGAACAAGGCTAATGTGGCTTAGTCAACAATTCATAGTTAAGGTGAATCATGGCTTAACATGATGTATGAACCTAGAGAGTAAATACAATTTCTATCTAGCAGGTTGGGTTCCCTGGTGGCTCTCCACACACCGTTCTGGGCCCAAGATACTATCTCATCGTATAGAAGATGCAGGACATCTTTTTTCCTTCATCCAGCTTGGATGATCCTCATAACAGAATGTGTTTCTCTGAAATAAGATGTTCTGCTGATGTCTGAGGTTGGTATACTGAGCATTTGCTTAGATCTAGAACTCTAAAGGGTAGGCATTCCCACATCAGCACAGCACAGCTAGATCAGCACATGTAACACCGCTACTCCGTGAGCTGCATTGGGTACCAGTGTGCTCCCGGGTCCAATTCAAGGTGTTGGTTATCACCTTTAAAGCCCTACATGGCATGGGACCAGGGTATCTGAGGGACCGTCTCATCCCGATTACATCTACCCGCCCCACCCGGTCATGCAGGGAGGGCATGCTGCGGACCCTGTCAATAAAAGAATTCCATCTAGCGGGGTCCAGGAGGCGTGCCTTCTCTGCGTGCCTTCTCTGCGATAGCAGAGAATCATGTGGCCGGCATGACGCACACGGAATGCTGTTACCTTCCCACCGAAGTGGTACCTATTCATCTACTTGCATTTGCATGCTTTCAAATTGCTAGTTTGGCAAGAGCTGGGGAGAGTGCGGGAGCTCACTCCGTCACGTGGCGCTCGGGTCTCAAACCGCTGACCTTCCAATCGACAATCCTGGCATCTTAACCACTATTCAATAGTTCTAGTCTATTTGTCTGAAGCTAACCTTGAATATGAGCGTACCTTCTCTGCGATAGCACCAGCCCTGTGGAATATCTTGCCCCCTGAGGTGAGGCGGGCGCCCTCGCTCCTGGCCTTCAGGAAGTCTTTAAAGACCTGGTTCTGCCGCCTTGCCTGGAATGAAGGAAATAATAGTTCCTCCTGGGGGTGGTTAGCTTAGTAACATCCTCCTTTTAAGAACACACCATCTCTTGGATTTTTTTTTATTTTTTATAGTAGATTTTAGATGTATAGGTTTTTAATTTTTTATAATGTGATTGTAAACCGCCCAGAGTCTACCATGGTGGAGATGGGTGGTGATAAATCCAATAAATAAATAAATAAATAAATAAATAAATTTCCCAACTTTAAAGGGGGAGGCATTGCCCCTAGCTCTTTAGCATCCTCATCTGAGACACACAATGGGCAAATCTCACACTGGGAGACAGGCAGCAATGGTGAAGAGGAACAGAAGAGCTAGTAACAAAGGCAGTGAGGAGAAAGTGAGTCCTTGCTGAAGGAAAGTTTCTTCTCAAAGGATCCTCCAAACTTAGGAGACAGCAGTGCAATGGGGCCATGCTGCCGTGGAAAGAAACCAAACTATAGGTCTTCTTCACATGGCATTGGAGTCTGCAGAAATGGAATCTGCTGCACTGATTCTCATGCCACCAAGGTAAATATCAGAAGGGGCCCTTCAAATCAAGTGCAGCACTGGCTTCTATAATAGATTGCTCTCTCCCTCCATGAAAAGTTTCGCAAGTCAGTGCTGACTTTTTTTTAAAAAAAAATGCTTTCCCTGCAATTTGGAGGATTCTCAGGGAATCCGGTTGACTTTATAAAGCTCCACTATTATTTCAACAGAAACCTCTACGACAGAGCTTTCCAAACTGTGTGTCGGGACACATTAGTGTGTCGGCTGCAGTGTCTGGGTGTGTCGCGGCTGCTGCTTCCTCGAGCCTGTCTTGTGCCTTGCTGCCTCCAAACCTGCCCTGCCAGGATTCCACGCAGGTCCTAGTGCCTGCCTTGTGCCTTGCTGCCGCCAAAGCTGTTGTGATTCTGCACAGGTCCTAGTACCTGCCTTGTGCCCTGCTGTAAGAGTGTGTTGCAAAACGATGCCCTGTTGTAAGAGAGTGTCGCGAAATGATGCATGTCTAAAAAGTGTGTCACCAACATGAAAAGTTTGGAAAGTTCTGCTCTACGATGTCCATCCATCCATCCATCCATCCATCCATCCATCCATCCATCATAACATAATTTAACACAGCAAACACAAGGCAGTTGATTTGGAAGAAGGGAAACTCTGGCTCTTTATTAGCTTTCCTTGACCTGGTGAGAGTGCAAATCCCATGATGCTTAGCCAGCGTGGTGAACAACCAAGTTGGCTGGATATGATGGGAGCTGCAAAGAAAGAACCAGATTAGGGAAGACAACTTAACACGGAGTGTGTGCAATGGCAGTTGTGATGCTATTTTTGGAAATGGATACAGACCACCTTTGTGGATACAGCCCAACGGAGAATGTAACACTGGAATATATACAATCATACTCATAAGAAATGAAATTACCTCCAGAAGAGCTGTTCCACACATGCATGATTTCTCTACTGCTTTTTTAAGTGCAAGAGAAGATTTTCAACTAAATGAATGCACTAATGACACTGAAAAGCTTTGTTTGTGAAGTGAGTATTCTTTCTGTGACAGCTGATCATTCATGTGCACAAGAATCACTAAATGTTTGTTTGTTTATTTATTTCTTTTAGATCCCGCCTTTATTCTTTTTTTTATAAATACTCCTTCCTCCTCCTATTTCCCCCACAACAACAACCCTGTGAGGTGAGTTGGGCTGAGAGAGAGTGACTGGCCCATGGTCACCCAGCCGGCTTTCATGTCTAAGGCGGGACTAGAACTCTCAGTTTCCTGGTTTCCCATTGGCTCCTTCCTAGGGCTGAGAGACAGGGACTGGCCCAAGGTCACCCAGCCAGCTTTCATGCCTCAGGCGGGACTAGAACTCACAGCCTCCTGGTTTCTAGCCCGTTGCCTTAACCACTAGACCAAACTGGCTCCAAATGTTGCACTAAAGCAATAATGTGTAAATATATCTGTGTAAACCAATTTAAAAAGACACTAGTGAAGATGGCAGAATTAGATCACCTGTTACATGTACGGTAATGTTACATTTGAATGATTTTAAAGAGTCTTGGCCAGGCTACAATTCAGCCAAAACATTGAAATAAATGTGATGCTAAATTTGTAAAATGGGAGGTGTTTGAGCTCAAATCTATGGGATTTTGTGCTCCCTTACTTGCATGTTTTTAATATAATATTACCCCCATCTTCTCTTAAGTATGTATGAATGTAGGTAACTAAATCTGCACATCCTCAAAAGTATTATCTATAGAGTGTTCAACATTTTCCCATTGTTCTTTCAGTAATTTTTGCAACCATACTTATTACCATATAGTTATGTTATAATATTATATGGTAATCCAAAGTAAATGTTCATGTTGGTGCATACTGTTATGCTTTAGAACAGATTCTAGCATATAAATGAAGAGCTAGAGATGCTTGCCTTGCTGCCTGGTGAAAAAGAACTGTGGGTTCACTGAAAATGGATCACAAACACTTTGGAAACTTACCCAAGGGAAGTGATGCAAACGTATTGGAAGGGAGGGAATCCCACTCACCACCTCCAAGTTTTGTACTCAATTTCTAGAATGGACTATCTGTCACTTTTATTTTTCTCTTATTGAGATATTTTTTAAAAATATGTCAAGTTCTGTGCATCCTGTTTATGAAGAAATTTGAAGAAATGAACTTATTGAAATGCTCAACTTTCTGGCAGGGTCAATGGATACAGCTATTTCCAGCATGAAGAACCCTGCTTTCTACACAGCCATAAAAATGAGAAGCTTCTCACGAGAGAGAGAGAGAGAGAGAGAGAGAGAGAGAGAGAGAGAGAGAGGGAGGGAGGGAGGGAGGGAGGGATAATTTTAATATAACACCACAACTTATGTTGAATATGCAAGGAATCAAACATAGTGTTTCAAGAGCTAAGCCGTGGGGGGATGTGATTTTCTATTTCTTTTTCTCTCACGTTCACATTTTTTGAATCTCATTATTTCCATACAATTTATGAAGAATTTTGTGGATTTTCATAAGTCTTTTTTTAAAAGAAACTTTATTAAATTTCAAAATACAAGTAAAACATACAAAAATAGAAAGAGATTTAAGAAAGAAGAAATAAAAAAGAATAAACGTAAAAGTACAGAAATGAAGAGACATAGAAAAAGCAGTGACTTCCGACCATCTTCAGTACAGATAAAAAAATAAAACTACATTAACCTCTTACTATTTTTAACTAAGGTACACATTATTTCAAGGGGTGTGGTGGCTCAGCGGGTAAGATGCCAGGCTTGTCGATTGGAAGATCGCAAGTTCGGAGGTTCGAATCCCTAGTCCCGCATGACGGAGTGAGCTCCTGCACTAGCCCCAGCTCTTGCCAACCTAGCAATTCGAAAGCATGCAAATGCAAGTAGATGAATAGGTACCACTTCGGTGGGTAGGTAACAGTGTTCCGCATGCATCATGCCGGCCACATGACCGTGGAAGTGTCTTCGGACAACACTGGCTCTTCGGCTAACAAACGGAGATGAGCACCGGCCCCTAGAGTCGGACATGACTGCACAAATGTCCAGGGGGAACCTTTACCTTTTTTACACATTATTTCTATATTCTTATACACTCCTAATCATCAAATCCCCAAATCAAAACTTCATTTTTTCAGTTTCAAGCAAAAAGTCCAAAAGTGGTTTCCAAGTAGAAACAAAGACAAATTATTTTCTTTAATCAATGTAGTCAGTTTTACCATCTCTGCCAATTCCATTAATTTCACCATCCATTCTTCCACAGTAGGAATTTGTAAGTCCTTCCAACTTTGTGCATACAAAAGTCTTGCTGCTGTTATCATATATAAAAACAAAGTCCCAGATTTTCTTTCAAACTGTTTGTCCATCAAGCCTAAAAGAAAAACCTCTGGCTTTAATTGTACATTCACCTTAAGAATCCTTTGAATTAAGGTACATATATGATCCCAATAGTTCTTAGCTTTCTTACAAGTCCACCAAAGATGATAAAAAGTACCTTTGCCTTGAGAAAATTTCCAACATGTATTTGACATTCCCTTATACGTCTTCGACGATTTATCAGGAGTTAAATACCAATGATACATCATCTTATAAAAATTCTCTTTCAAATTATAATTCAGTGTGAATTTTAGGCCTTTGCTCCATATATTTTCCCATGGATTTTCATAAGTCTTATGAAAAATAATTCATCCATTCTTATTTTCTGACATCCTCACTTTAATGCTATCCTGTTTCCCCCCCCCCCCCCCCAATAAATCTCTCACCTCAAGAAATCAATTTAAACTTCTAGTAAGAGTTGTTTGTTAGGAGAGGGTGAATCAGTTCCAGTCCAGTCTGAATTCTCAATTTGGTTTGCTCTCTTGTTTTAATCTGTTTAAATATGTCTATGAAGGTTCTCAGTCATCCAGGTGGAATTGTCTGTAGCTTGAATCATGTCAACTGGATTTCTATTTTCTTAGTGGAAACGTTTCGCTCCTTATCCAAGGAGCTTCTTCAGTCTGAGTAAAGTTAGTAAGGGAATCCTTAAATATGTTTCTAGGCTGGCTGTGTGACCTTGCACCTGGGGCTAGGTCATGGTTATTTTGAGATGTTTATTTCTAAGTCCCTTTATCATCCAAAGGAGGATCGTTAAGATTACCATGCTGCTGTTGAGCTTGCGAAATGGTCTTAATCTTCCTAGGCACAGAAGACAAAGCAGGAAGGAAGATAGGGGAAAGGTTATGCCTGAGGCCCCCACCTCTATTCAAGGAAGGATTTTCCAAGTTGGCATGAATGGATTCCTTGACCCCTCTCTCAAACCACCTATCTTCTCTGTCTAAAATGTGAACATTAATGTCCTCAAATGAGTGTCCTTTTTCCTTTAGATGAAGATAAACTGCTGACTCTGGTCCTGTGGTGTTACTTCTCCTGTGTTGGGCCATCCTCCTGTACAACGGTTGTTTGGTTTCTCCAATGTAGAGTTCAGAGCACTCCTCACTGCACTGGATTGCATACACTACATTGCTTTCCTTGTGTTTTGGAGTTTGATCTTTGGGGTGTACAAGCCTCTGTCTCAGTGTGTTGGTGGGTTTGAAATATACAGGTATGTGGTGTTTGCCAAATATCCGTTTTATCTTTTCAGACACGCCAGCCATGTAAGGAATGACCAGGTTCTTCCGTTTACTCTGAGTCTCAGCCCTATCTGTCGCTGTTTTAGGTCTGGTAGACTTAGATTTAGTGAAGGCCCAATTTGGATATCCACAGGCCTGCAGAGCTGTTCTCAGATGCTGCTGTTCATTCTTTTTGGAATCCATGGAGGTGGGGATGGTTTCTGCTCTGTGTGACAATGTCCTGATGACTCCTAGTTTGTGCTGCAGTGGATGGTGGGAGTCAAACATCAGGTATTGATCTGTGTGTGTGGGTTTCCTGTAGATCCCTATTTCTAGCTTGCCACCGGTCCCAATGAGGACTTCACAGTCTAGGAATGCCAGTCTGTTGTCCTTGGTGTCTTCTCTGGTGAAGCTAATGTTGGCATCTATAGTGTTTATATGGTCCGTGAAGGCCTGTACTTCCTGGGCCTTGATTTTGACCCAGGTGTCATCCACATACCTAAACCAGTGGGTGGGCACCGTTCCCTGGAATGTGTTGAGTGCTTTCTTCTCCACTTCTTCCATGTATAAATTGGCCACAATGGGTGACACAGGAGAACCCATGGCACAGCCGTGTTTTTGTCTGTAAAAGTCACCTCTGTATGTGAAATAAGTGGTGTTAAGACACAGGTCCAGAAGATGGCAGATCTGGTTTGGGTTGAGATGGCTTCTCCTTTCCAGGGTGCTGTCCTCTTCTAGTCTCTTCCTGACAGCGGATAGAGCATGAGTGGTGGGGATGCTGGTGAAAAGGGAGGACACATCAAAGGAGACCATAGTTTCATCTGTATCCAGTTTCAGGATCTTTGCTTTGGAAACAAATTCTTCCGAATTATGGATGTGGTGTTCAGAGTGTCCAACTAGAGGTGCTAGTATGGTAGAGAGGTGTTTGGCAATGTTGTATGTTACCGAATTGATGCTGCTGACTATGGGTCGGAGGGGTGTTCCTTCCTTGTGGATCTTAGGAAGTCCGTAGATGCAGGGGATGGCTTCTCCAGGATACAGACGGTGGTAGGTAATCCTATCGATGGAGCCATCATGTTCCAATTGTTTCAAACTGTCTATTGCCTTTTTCTTGTAATTGTTGGTGGGGTCTCTTTTCAGTTTTTCATATGTATGGTGATCCTCTAAAAGTGAGGTAATTTTATTGTGGTAGTCTGCAGTGTTTAGAACCACAGTACATCTTCCTTTGTCAGCAGGTAAAATGGTGATGGTTTCATCTTTGCTGAGGGCTGTCAGGGCTCTCCTCTCTTGGACGGTAAGGTTGGGGGGAGGAGGTTGAGCACTGGACAGAGCTGCAGATATTTTAAGCCGGAGTTGTTCTGCTTCTTCAAAAGGTAGGTGGTTGTTGTGGATGGCAGATTCTGTGGCTGTAATGAGCTCCACAACCGGAACTTGCTTGGGAGTGATGGCAAAATTAAGACCTTTGGCTAGGACATCTCTCTCTGGTTGGGTAAGTTCTCTGTCTGAGAGATTTTTCACCCACATGTTCTTTTTGTCCTCTGTGGTCCTGTTGTTGTTGTTCCTCCCAGCGGTTTCTCCAGTTCCTTGTTTCTGCTTGCTGCGAGAAAGAAGAATGTCAAATTTCTTAGTTTGCCTCTCCTTTGTCTTGTGATGCTGGGCCAGCTGTACTTTATTGCCAAGCTGAATAACTCTATCCAGGATTGGGTCAGGAAGGGTGGCTGTGAGTTCCTGGTGAAGGTTTTCAAAATTGTATTGCAGGGCATCAATGGTGAAGTGGACTTGCCTTATTCTTTCATTTAGAAGATGTCTTTGTGCCTGCTGCAGGATCTGATCTGCTCTGTGACCCTTAACTGTAGATTGCAGGCGTAGGCTTGTCGGGATGAGTCTCTGTTGTCTGCATCTGAGGTTAAAACGTAGGTGGTTTCTATAGTCTGCCACCTTTCTAGCTGTCTTCTCGAATTTCCTTACCAACTTCAGGGTTTCATCCCCAAAATGTATGGCAATATGTCTATGAAGGTTCTCAGTCATCCAGGTGGAATTGTCTGTAGCTTGAATCATGTCAACTGGATTTCTATTTTCTTAGTGGAAACGTTTCACTCCTTATCCAAGGAGCTTCTTCAAGCTCCTTGAATTGATTTCACAATTTGATCTGAGTCATTTATTTGATTTGGAAAGTCAATTCAATTTGGAAATTCTTTGCACAGCCCTATTATCTATCTATCTATCTATCTATCTATCTATCTATCTATCTATCTATCTATCAAATTTATCACCGCCCATTTCCCCCAATGGGGGACTCTGGGCAGTTTACAACAGAGTCAACAATTAAAAACCTGTAAACATAGGTTACAATCTAAACCAGTATAATAAATAATAGATAAAAATCCAAGGGATGGTAAAATCTCATATAAAAAGGAGGACACTATGGGGCCAACCACCCCCAGGAGGAACTATTACCTCCCCCGTCCCAGGTAAGGTGGCAGAACCAGGTCTTAAGAGTCTTCCAGGAGTAAGGGAGCCAGCCTCACCTCCGGGGGCAAGATATTCCACAAGGCGGGCGCTATCGCAGAGAAGGCTCGCCTCCTGGACCCCGCTAGATGAAATTCTTTTGTTGATGGGGTCCGAAGCATGCCCTCTGTGCATGATCGAGTGGGGGGGGTCGATGTTATAGGGATGAGACGGTCCCTCAGATACCCTGGCCCCATGCCATGTAGGGCTTTAAAGGTGATAACCAACACCTTGAATTGGACCTGGAAGCAAACTGGAACCCAATGCAGCTTGCACAGCAGAGGTGTCACATGTGGTGAACTTATAGCACCGATAACTGCCCACGCTGCCACATTCTGGACCAGCTGAAGCTTCTGGATACTCTTCAAGGGTAGCCCCATGTAGAGCGTGTTGTAATAATCTATGTGGGAGATGACAAGGGCATGAGCGACTGTTCGGAGCGCATCCCGATCCAGGAAAGGGCGTAACTGGCATACAACTTGAAGATGCGCAAAGGCCCTTCTGGCCACAACTGCCACCTGCTCTTTGAGCAGGAGTCGTGAGTCCAGGAGGACCCCCAGGTTCCGCACTGGATCTGAATTGGGCAGTGCTACCCCATCCAGAACCAAAGATGACAACTTCCTGGGTACAGGGGGGCCATCAATCCACAGCTACTCCATCTTACCAGGGTTCAGCTGAAGCCTGTTGTTCCCCATCCAGACCCCCCCAGCCCCCAGGCACTGAGACAGGGCAGCAACCGCATCACTTACTTCACCCGGGATGGAGATATACAGTTGAGTATCATCTGCATATTGGTGATACCTCATCCTGTGTTGACGGATGATCTCACCCAGTGGTTTCATGTAGATGTTAAAAAATTATTCCTTTCTTCCCTGCAGGAAGCTATCAAAAAGACTGAAAAACGATAGCAGGGAGAGAATGAGTGGCCACATTCTCTGTTGGTCCCGGTCCTACCACCTCTTAATTTATCCTTGCCCATGAAGCAATGTCTAACAGGTTATCCCTGAAGGAATGTGGTAATAAAAAGGCTTGTCGAGTCCTGGAGGAAGAATGGTGGACTGAAGACTGCTCTGCAGAAAGTGGAGCCAACGTCCATGGAGAAGAATGAAGAGCTGGCGAGTAGACCGGCTCTTTGAACCTCTCCGGACAAAGGAGAGATCACCCACAAGTGCTCCAGACAGCTGCTCCTCATGATGAGACTACAAGACAGTGGTCTCTGGCGGGTTTTAAGCACTGGGAGATGAAGGAATAGTCATCTTGCTCAAGCCATGGTTGGTGCCTTTGAAAGGACACTAAATTCGCATACTTCCTTTTCTAATCACTTTTGGAAATTGCTTGTTAACTACTTTTCAGCTATTAGAAAACTTTGGATCAACAAGTTTGAAAGCACCCGGTGAGTTTACCTTCAGTCCTTAATGAAAGAAAGTTTTAACTACAAGCTTGAGAACTTAAATTTTGTTTTGAAATAAGCAGCAAAACGTTGATTAAAATTTTATTTTAAAAAGGTACAAACAATGGGTTTGTAGCTTTCTAAATAAGATTTTGGAATTAATTATAAAGAATCCTTCCTGTGGGAAAATGCTTTTGTTTTGAATTTTTTAAAAAAGACATAGTAAGATAAGATTTTAAACATTGGACACTAGAGGGAACTAAAGATTTCAATTAAAGGAGAAGAACACATAAATTTGACTAACAGGTACAGAATGGCACAAAATATTCTAACACTGGAAATATTGAAGGGCACTTTTGAAAAATGGAGTCAAAAGTTAATATTAACAATGTCAACAGTGATATCTGCCTCTATGGATAGACTGTGTCTAAAAGATGTTATGGAAGAGGAACAAGTTTTACCTGACAAGACAGAAACTGAGTTGAAAGTGGATTTACAAATGACAGGCTACAAGAATGACATGGAAAAAGATGTTACACCAGACATACAAAAGAAACCAGCTGATGTCTTAATAATTTATTTATTTATTTGTTTGTTTATTTATTTATTTATTACACTTCTCGAAGGAACATGCAAACAATAAATCAAGAGAGTGACTTGGATAATTTTTCTATGTTGATTTACAAAAGAGACTTGTTAAAGCTTTGAAGAATCTTGTGAGAAGGGACAAAGAAGAAATGAAAAGAAATCAAGTTCTATGACATTATATTGTTAAAAGTAAAAGGAAGGAATATAAAGTTGGTTTATTTGATCAAGGTTAAAATAGATATGTTGTTATCTCTGGTAACCCTTAATGGACTTTTGTTGACATCAGGACTGAAATGATGATGCTTTATGGATTTGTTTATAGATAAGAAATAGGATATGGGAAGAAGAGATCAGTTGTAATCTAAGAGGAGGTGAAAAGTTATTAAAATTGTTTATACTTGTGATGAAGGTTAGAAGTCACTTCTTCATATATTTCTTTTCTTTTTCTTTACTATATTCTTTCTTTTGTTTCTTTTCTTTTTTTCTTTCTATTCTTTATGTCTTTTTCCCCCTTTGCACCTTTTACTCTTTCTATTTTTCTGTCTTTCTTTTAGTTCGTATTAGTTCGTATTATTGTAATTATAATCTTTAATAAA
Source organism: Charina bottae (assembly GCA_023362775.1). Taxonomy (NCBI): domain Eukaryota; kingdom Metazoa; phylum Chordata; class Lepidosauria; order Squamata; family Charinaidae; genus Charina; species Charina bottae. The sequence continues at coordinate 127,695,022 of JALMGJ010000001.1, forward strand.
ATGACTTGGAAAAATTTTTAAAAGGCTTGTCTATTTTGGTCTCCATGAAATGGAAGCAACCTGGAGCTCAGCAAGATACACATTTTTTGTTCAAACATTCTCTGGTTAATTCTGTTACTTAGGCTGGAGAAAGACCTCTTTTTCAAACTCTTAGGAACTGCTGCCATAGTAGACTCACTTGCTTTCTCCATCTGGATGCCTTCCAAGCATGTTAGACCAGAACACCTGTCATTTCTAGCTGGCATGATAATATTTCCTGAAGATGACAATAATTGTAGTCCATCATATTTGGAGGGCACTATTTTGGGAAAAGATGATGTAGACAACCCTGATGGGCCAAGGATCTGAAAACCATATAACACTACTTCCTGGGTTGAAGAACTGCTTGCTTTAGTGTAGAAAGCAAGGCCATTGCTAGTCTCTTAATACTTAATCTGTAAAGGCACAAGTTGAGCGGGCAATGCAAATGCATAGAAGAAAGGACATAGACTGGCCCATGCATTCTACCATTCCCAATTCAAACTGTTCCCTTTTGTTCCTGTTGCACAGATTCTTTACTTGTAGCTTGCCCAGAGAATTTCCATGTAGTTGGATGAAATACTAAAAGTGCAAAATGTTCCTAAAAACATTAATTTTCTTAATACAATTAAAACCTCTGCACAAATACTTTCAGTTATATTATAATCAACGGTGTACAAAAGGGAATGCCAGAGTACTAGTGCTATACAGGAACATTCATTTTTGTCTGCCTTTTCCTAGTGGGAAGCATAGGCCATTAGCTTCTCTTAACCACTGTGCTCACCCATCTTTTCTTCTGAAGATGTTGCATCAAATTGACAGGCACTTCTATTTTGCCCATGATTAAATGATAACTTTCTATTGTAGTTTTCAAAGCCCTATTTTATATGGTCATTTACAAAGTGAAAAGCAGTCTGATTTCAGGAGCGCTTGTTAGACATTTATGATGCTGTCATCATTTCTTCAGAAAATCATGCACCTGCAGCTGGAGTCAGCTACCTGTCATCTATGGAAGAATTGCCCATCCTTCAAAGCATTTAAATATTGTCTTCACTGTCAGCAATAACAACAGCAGGAGGGAGGCTTCGGTAGGTTAACCACATGCTGATTGAGCCTTGTTGCTTCAAGAGGTGGAATGATTTGTGATACTTAGTGATAAAAGGAATAGCTACTTTGTTAGTGCTATTTTAATAGGGTTTTTTCCTGTCTTTTTTTCCGTTAGAACTTATCATTTATGATAGAAGAGTAGCTGGCTGAGACATGAGTATCAGACCAAACCATCTTTGTAGTAAACCGCAGCAGAGGCAGTAATGCTTGAAGATCATTCAGTGGCCTGTTACAACCAGTGAATGGAGCACAGCTTAATGTAGTATAAGCTCGTGCACAAAAAAAGAATATTGTTTAAAAACAGAGCCAGTGAGCACGTTAGAGAGATCCAGGTTCTTAATCTTACACTTTTAGCCCACCCAAGCATAAAGAATCACACGCTTAGACATAGTAGGTTCAAAAAGTAAGTACAAAAGAGTTCTTACGTTTATTGGTCCAGTTACATCCATTTTGTTGAGAAAAGATTCTCCTTTGGTTCCATAAACTTTGTTTACCCTCAGCCCTCGTAGCTGCTGAAGGCTGCATAGAGAAAAGGGGCTTGAGGCCTAGGCATGGCCTCTCAATCAAAGGAGCTCAGGCACGTGCGTCCTACTCCTCCAGTGAAGAAATCAGAGAGAGCTGACTGAGGAGGAGGAAGTGGGAGTGGCAACAAAACAACTTCCTCAAAGACACGGAGAATTGCATCCTGGGATGAACTCATCTACATGCAAATGAAGCATGTTGATTTGCTGAATTTCCAACACCCCTTCTCAAATCAAATGCCTACACAAGATTTACCTCACTTCGTAGGCCTTGGTAGACACCCTTTGCAAGTGGCTTTGTAAGGATGTCTGCGATCATCCTCTCTGAGGGACAATACTCCAAATGTATTAGTCCTGTCTCCTGTGCCTCTCTATTCACATGGTAGCAAACATCCATGTGCTTTGTTCGCCCTCCCACCTTCTTTGATAGAGTCTTATACAACTTTGGTTGTCCTCGAAGACTCTTATTGGAGCAGGATCACTAACCCCCAGATCCTCAAGTAAATACTTGAGCCATTGCACCTGATCGTATGTCTCAGCTGCTGAGACATACTCTGCTTCAGTGCTTGATTGTGATAATATAGTCTGCTTGTGACTTGCCCAGCTCACAGCCCCTCCCCCAAAGAAAAACACACTCCCACTAGTGGATTTACAATCAGTTACATCCTCTGCCCAATCTGCATCAGTGTACCCCACTAGTTCAGGAGAATCAGTTGCTGGCAGCTTAAGCTTCAGGTCTGCAGTCCCCTTCAGGTATCTTGCCACCCACTTAATGCCTCTCCAGTCCCTTTGGGTGGGTGCACTGGTCTTTCTGCAGAGGATCCCCACTGCAGTTGAAATATCTGGCCTCATTGTGGTTGACAGATATAACAGCTTACCAATGGCCTCTCTGTATCCATTGTTCTGAGGCAGCAGTTCACTAGTGTTCTTTACTTTGTGAAAGTCTGTTTCCATTGGAGTGGGCACTGTGTTTGCATCTTCCAGCCCCAGGCACTCCAATAACTCTAGAATCTTTTGCCTCTGACTGAGGAGAAAACTTCCATCCTCTTCTCTGTCAATTTGTATCCCCAAGTAGTAGCTTGCCTTCCCAAGGCGTTTCACCTCAACTTCCGTGTTCAAATTGGATACAATTTCATCAATGTCCCTTTGATCCTCATAACAGAGAATCAAATCATCCACATATGTCAGAATGAACATGTCTCTGCCATTCTTGTGTCATGTGTAAAGGCAGGGATCAGCTTTGCCTTGAATGAAACCTTGCTTTATTAGCATCTGGTTTAATTTCACATTCCAGGCCCATGCTGCTTGTTTCAGCCCATACATCCCCTTCTGAAGCTTAAACACTAAATGTCTGTTCTTTGGATCCATTAAACCTTCAGGTTGTTGCATGTACAACTCCTCCTGAATTTCACCATGCAGGAATGCTGTCTTGATGTCTATATGCTCCACTTGCATGTTTCTACTGGCTGCTAGACTTAAAAGAAGTCGAATTGTTGTGTGAGTCACAACAGGTGCAAAAGTCTGGTCATAATCTTCGCCATACTTTTGTGAATAGCCCTTGGCTACCAGTCTAGCTTTGTACCTTTGGACTTCTCCCTTCTCATTCTGTTTGGCCTTAAAGACCCATTTGCAACCAATGGCCTCTTTGCCAACAGGTAACTTTGTGAGTGTCCAAGTGTTGCATTGCAGAGCCTCAAATTCCTCTTGTGCTGCTGCTCTCCACTTACTTGCTTCAGCTGGTGGCAGCTGTTGCACTTCCTTCCATGATGCAGGCTCTTTCGGCAATGCACTCCTGCGAGGTAGGACAGTCGCTTGGCTAGAACTCCCTTGTTGGGTCACGATGAGTGCCTCAGGTCCGGAACAGGACTCAGGTCTGGTTGATACTGTATCTCTGCCCCTTCTGTCCCTCCTGGTTCCTCATTGTCTGGCTCAGGCGGAGTCTCCGGCTCGATGTCCTCTCTCTGGGCCTGCCTGCTCACTGCATCTGGAAACACTGGGTGAGGTACTTTGAGCAAGTCATCATCACCTCCCCCTTCTGTAAAGCTATTGGTTAGAGGAGTTTGATTTGGCTCTGTCTCATCAAAATGCCCCACTCTGCAAGTTTGGATTGAGCCAGTCTTGGGATCTGGAACTCTATCTCCCTTGCTTCTCGGTGGGCACCCCAACAAGATTCCTTCCTTTGCTTGGGAATCTAATTTGATTCTTTCCTCTGTTGGATTGTGGGTGTAGGTAGCTGTCATTGCTAGATGTCTGCTACTGCCAACAGATGCTTGGATTGGTCCACACAGATCAGTGTGAATTATCTCCAGGGGCTGTTTAGAGCACTTGGTGCTTTGTTTTGGAATTGCAGGCCTTGTGGCTTTTCCCTGAATGCATTTTTTGCACTTTGCAACAGTCTTACCACAATCCTCAAATTCCAAATTGCTTCCCAATCCATTTTTCTTCATTTGAAGAGTTGCATTTGAATCTCTATGTCCCAGTTGTCTGTGCCAGAGGATGGCATTGTCATCCTTCTTTTCTCGGTGACTGGCCACGCATGCCAGGTCTGGCCTCTCACAATTGAGAAAAATTAAACCTTGATCTAGGTATCCTGTTAGAAAGGCACCTCTTTGATCCATTATTTCACAATTTATTTATTTATTTATTTATTATATTTATAACCCGCCTATCCCCTCCCTAACGGAGGACTCTAGGCGGCTTACATACATCATATATATATTTCGTTATACATTTCATACATATACAATTCAATTTTAACCGCGCGCTAAGGGAAGGGGTAAGGGAACCGACTCTTCCATGGCTACTTGGACTACAAGCCCCACAATGCCTTGTGTCGGAGCCGGCTGCCAATGTCCTGTAGATGAAGCTGCTTTTTCCGGGATCCGTCGTAGCCACCGCCATTCCAGAGATCTTCTGTTTGGTGGGCGACCCCTGACAGGACGCCAGCAAATTTACCCACTTAAGGTGGTACCCATTTATCTACTTGCTAAGCTTTCGAACTGTTGGGTTGACAGGAGCTGGGACTAGCAACGAGAGCTCACCTCGTTGCGCGGGGATTTGAACTGCCGACCTTCCGATCGGCAGTCTACAGCTCAGCGGTTTAACCCGCTGAGCCACCGCATCCCACAATTGTTACCTTTACATCGAATAGTGTGGCCCTTGTTCATCAGTGCAGATGCGCTTATCAAATTCAGGTTCACAGCTGGAACATATAAAACATTAGCAATTAAATCCTTCTGGGTGGTACCATTTCCGCACCTTAGGAGAGCACAGCCCTCTCCTTCCACAGAGATTGTGGTTCCATCTGCTAAGCTGATTTCTTCCTTTGAACTTGGGTTCAATTTGATGAAGAAGGATCATTAATCATATGCCTATTGCAGCCACTGTCTAAGATAAAGGATGAGCAATTTTTATTTATGGCTGAAAATGCAAGAAGACTTGCATCTGGAGCCCTCTCTTTGTTTTTCTTCTGATCTGCCTTCCTGACCCAGCAATTTTTCTTTAAGTGACCATTCTTGCCACAAAAATGGCACTTGATGTGCCTCTGTTATTGAAAGGCTCCTCTGCTGCAGACCACCATCTTTGCCCTGAGGCATCTTTGTAAAATAGCCTGCCTCATGATGGCCCTGCTTAGAATTTCTATAGGAGGCCTGCCTGCTATGTTCAGACCTTAATTCTTGAATCAGGTCTGATAGGGGTTGTCTGGATCCCCTGTAGTTAGCAGCAAACCGTGAGAAATTTTGAGGCAGAGATCCCAATAAAAATCCAACTTGGATTCTATTATCCAAAATCACATCATTGCAAGCAAGCTTGTGCAGTAATGACTGAATTTTGGAAATGTGCTCATCTAGATCTCCATTTGGTTGGAGATTTTCATTGGACAGCATTCTCACCAGATTAATAATTTGGGAATCCCATCCTTCCCCAAAGTGTTTAAACAGTTCCTCCATCATTCCTTTTGCATTTTCCCTGTGCTGGATTTGTACCAACATTTGTGCATTCAAGGAATTCATGATCAAGCCTTGGAGCTTAAGATCATTGGCTATCCAGTTTGCATAGCCTTCTGAATCTGGACTAGGAGGATCTTCATTCAAAATATTATGTAGATTCAAAATCCTTGCCTGCCTTTCCACACATATCTTCCAGGGATAAAGCTCTCTGGGTTTTAGTTTAAAAATCACCAAATTGTGAGGCTGGCCATCTTGTCTAAGCAAAAGTTTTAAAAATCACTCCAAAAAAGAAAAATGTATTTTAAAAAAAAATTGTTTCTTCCTTTTATGCTTAAGGCTATTTTCTTGTGTAAGAAACCTCCTCAGCAGCTAGACTGAGTATTATTCTCAAAAACAACAATGCTCATGCAAAACCAGCAAAAAGAAAATTTCTGCTCAAAAACAAAACAAGGCAAAAAGGAAAAATTCCTGCCGTTTAAAAACAGAACCTCTTTCTACAAAATCTGGGCCCATAACCCTTTGAAGATCCTTCAGTGGCCTGTTAGAACCAGTGAATGGAGCAGAGCTTAATGTAGTATAACCTCGTGCACAGAAAAAGAATATTGTTTAAAAACAGGGCCACTGAGCACATTAGAGAGATCCAGGTTCTTAATCTTACACTTTTAGCCCACCCAAGCATAAAGAATCACACGCTTAGACATAGTAGCTTCAAAAAGTAAGTACAAAAGAGTTCTTACATTTATTGGTCCAGTTACATCCATTTTGTTGAGAAATTATTCTCCTTTGGTTCCATAAACTTTGTTTACCCTCAGCCCTCGTAGCTGCTGAAGGCTGCATGGAGAAAAGGGGCTTGAGGCCTAGGCATGGCCTCTCAATCAAAGGAGCTCAGGCACGTGCGTCCTCCTCCAGTGAAGAAATCAGAGAGAGCTGACTGAGGAGGAGGAAGTGGGAGTGGCAACAAAACAACTTCCTCAAAGACACAGAGAATTGCATCCTGGGATGAACTCATCTACATGCAAATGAGGCATGTTGATTTGCTGAATTTCCAACAATGCTCTCTATGTATGACTAAGAGAGTATGGAAAATAGCAAGTGGACTGATAAAAGCAGCATCTAATGAAATAAATGTGATGACAGGATGTCTTTCATGTGGGCTTCAAATAACGTGGGCTCTTGACTATCGGGGCATGAAGATGAAATGCAAAGCAAATGCTATAAGATGCAAGGATGCGGTTTGCTGAAACTGAAGGATGCATTGTACATAGTCCAATTGGTTGAGCATTTCCCCAATCAATACTTTTCTTGATACCTGTTGTATTTTGGTGTGTGTTTGTTGCTGCCTGGGTGGATTGAATACCTTTTCTGACTCTTTAGTTCACTTTCCCATTTGCAATTAGGTACAGACTCCTGATGTCTTCTTTGCTGCTCATTGCTTCTGTTTTTAACTCTTCTGAGTTATCCCAGTATAGTAGGCCCATCTCGGTGTTGCCATTCATTTTTCTTATCTAATCAAAACCTTGATTGATGATATGCTACTCCAGTCCTTCAATGCAGGATTTGCATTGCAAGATGCTCCTATAGTAGAAGTTAAGAAAACGTTCAAATTTTAAAAGCATGCCATGGGTGCTTTCACAAAGATATTGCCATGAGGAAAGCATGGCCATAGACCAATAGAAAACCTTCTCCCTAAACCCTGGATACCTTCACCACTCCTTCCTTCCTTCCTTCCTTCCTTCCTTCCTTCCTTCCTTCCTTCCTTCCTTCCTTCCTTCCTTCCTTCCTTCTGGCAAGTATAAGCATAACAGTAAACAAAGTACTTAGACAAAGCTATACTGTCCTCAAAATGGCTCTATGTTGTCCTAACATAGCCGAATCTGATTAGTTATATGGCAGTATTGTTGCTTTAATGACATCATTCAACTGGCTAAGTTATTCTTGATCGACAAGATCATTTATTGTTTAGAACTGGCCAATAAAAGGAAGACTTACTACTACCACTATGACTACTACTGTTACCGTGCAAAAGAAAATACTGGGACTGTTGCAAATGTTGTAGCAAACTGCCAAAAACAGGGGGGGAAAAGGAATTGCTGGAGAAAGCCTTATGTTCATTGTAAAAATGTGTGTTCATATTTAGCTCATTATGCATATTATTCTATTAACTGATATATATGCATTTCTCATGATCCTTGATTTCTTCCCTGCCTCCTCTTAGACAGGCTGTGTTGTATCTTGCTTTAGTCCTTGCTGTGTGAGAGTAGCTCAAGAGCATGCACAGAGAATTCATTAAGATGAAAAAGTCCCCTTTTGTTATTTCAGCTGATGTGATATCCATAGGAAATGCCACTTTAGAGGAGTATTAAGGCATGTGTATGTATTGGGGTAAATCTGCTCCTTATTACAGAAAACAGTGCAGAGGACTTTTAAAAATAATAAATGGGTGCCAGATAAAGAGACATATGTTTCCCATCCCAGCTTTATATTGCTATTGTTTTAATTATCCTGTTTTCTATAACTTATCCTATTATTTTAGTCTGTAAAATGCCTTTGGTTTTTACACCTGTGCTTATAATTAACCACATTTTCTCTCAATCTGTTTTGCTTATAAACATCAAGAAAACTATTTTATCTTTAAATGAAGCATTTGATGCTCCTCTGTTTAATATACAATTGGAATTAAAATGATTCTTTGTAAACAAAAGACAAAAATATTCACATCAAATGATAAAGATATTTTCTAGATGGTAAAATAAAGTGCAGAGTAATTTAGTTGGGATAATTGGTAGAGGTGGGGAGGAGAACATTGCAATTTTTGATTGCATAAACTGTGCTGAGAAATTTGTACTTTAAAACACTAATACTTCATTATCTTTCATTTGTATTATTCATTCATTCATGGGTCACAAATTTAGAGATCGGTTAAAAGACCACTTCAAACATTTGGCCCATAAAAATTCAAACAAAAGGAGGAAGAAACTTTTTGAAGTTCTGAGCATCTGGTAAGCATAGATATCAAGAATGCAGATCAAAGGGAACAATGGGTTCAATTCACAACATTCATACAGTACATGTGTTTGATAGCTGATTATGGTTACAAGGTTTCCTAAAGAATGTTTGCTCAGCAATGCAGGAGGGAAGTATTTTGCTCCATCAATACCGTTACTTCCTTTGTCTGATCAAAGTTGGGTTCAACAAGAGAGTCAAGAGATGCAATTCAGTCACCACTTGTGCTGGCTTAGACCTATGAAAGTCAATGGGATTGCATTAGAGCAAATGATAATTGAGCTCCTCTTTACCAAATGTAAAGCAGATCCTGAATGTGAGAGGAATAAATGTTGTATTATGAAGTTATGATCATAAGCATTTTCTTTTTCAGAGTACAGTAATTGTTCTGTTTAGGGTTCTATAGAAATGATAGTGGTTGTCACAGGAAGGGGGCAAAAAGCAACAATTGTTATAAAGCTCTTAACAGTTATTTTCCATGTATTCATTCTCAAATGGGAATGAACAGATCTGAAGGTCAATGCAAATATAGATTGTTTTGAGTTGATCAATACTTAATTCAGAATATGGGGATACATGGCTTTTTTTTTTTTTTGGATTCCTTTGAATCAGTGTCCCTGCAGTTTTCTTGGCAAGATTTCGGAAGTGGTTTGCCCTTGCCTCCTTCCTAGGACTGAGAGAGAGTGACTGGCCCAAGGTCACCCATCTGGCTTTGTGCCCAAGGCAGGACTAGAACTCCTGGTCTCCCAGTCTGTAGCCTGATGCCTTAACCACTACACCAAACTGGCTCTCCCCCTTCGAGTCAGTGTTGACTCCTAAAGACTGCCTGGACAAGTCCCTGCAATTTTCTTGGCAAGGGTTTTCAGAAGTGATTTGCCATTGCCTGCTTCCGAGGGCTGAGAGAGAATGACTGGCCCAAGGTCACCCAGCTGGTTTTGTGCCTAAGGCGGGACTAGAACTCATGGTCTCTTGGTTTCTAGCCTGGTGCCTTAATGACTACACCAAACTGGCCCTCACATAGCATTTGGTAACAGAATATTCACAATGAATAAATGTCATTGTTTGGACTTTCAACATTTCTAGTGCCTTCAGTATAAATTGGAATGCCTTGCCTGATGAAGAGTGTTTTTGCTTTAGAATATTAGAATATAGTTACAATCTTAATGAAAGAGCAATTGCCCATAATTTATAACCTTCTCCAGGAGCAACCAAAATAGCAGAAAAGAACATGCAAACATTCAATTTCTCCAAAACGTTTGCAAGCTCATACAAAAACAGATGCTGAAGCAGGGGATATGAAATATTAGGCCATATCTTTCAGGTGTGAGATGTGCAGTTTAAAATCTGTCCCATGTATACTGTGTACTAAATAAATGTGTTAGTAATTGTTGTTATTGTTAACAATAACATTGTTATTATATAATATTATTATAACAATAACATAATATTGTTGTTATTGGGGCGTGGTGGCTCAGTGGGTAAGATGCCAGGCTTGTTGATCGGAAGATTGCAAGTTTGGAGGTTCGAATCCCTAGCCCTGCGTGCGGAGTGAGCTCCCGCACTAGCTCCAGCTCTTGCCAACCTAGCAATTCGAAAGCATGCAAATGCAAGTAGATTAATAGGTACCACTTCGGTGGGTAGGTAACAGCGTTCCATGCGTGTCATGCAGCCACATGACCGTGGAAGCGTCTTCGGACAATGCTGGCTCTTTGGCTAACAAACGGAGATGAGCACCGGCCCCTAGAGTCGGACACGACTGCACAAATGTGCGGGGGGAACCTTTACCTAATTGTTGTTACTTATGTCAGTTTACTTTTAGGATTTATGAGAAAGAAAATTGTTTCCCTCCTTAGCTCTGAAAACCCAAATGTCATACTTCACAATGTCTCTGGTTCGTGGAGCAAGATTACAGACTGCCTACAGACATTTACATTAAGTAAATGTCAACTAAGGTAAGTTCAATTAAAGTAAGCTAAAATTGGGTCAGTTAATGTTCTATTACACCCAACTGTAAATTTTAATATTTTTTTTATGGACTAATATGAAAGAATGCTTGTTTATCATGTGCCTTAAAATCCTCTTCCTCTGCAATCAAGATAGCTAAATGTTGTTGTTTTTTCAATCATTTTTTAAAAATGGCCACAACCATGCTCATAAAAAATTGAAAATCCACAATTTAAATAACATAAACATTAATCTACTGTTTCATTCGTCTTTCCTATCCTTCAGCAGAATGGATTTTAAGACAGATACAAATTTAACTCATATCTTATGGGTGATTTCCTGCCAGAAATCTACTGTAAGTGATCTGATAATGTTTTACCTGAATGCCTGTCATTTATACCTGAAGGCCATTTCAAAATATACTCACAGAACATTTTCTTAAATAATCTTGAGCTCTGTTACAGCTCAAATGTTGGAGATTGCATTGTCTCTTTGTATCTACAGTAAGAACCTTTTGACCACTGGGGCTAAATGGCAGAGAAACCTGAGTGTCTTCACACACTGGCCCTGTCTCTCTCACCTGGCCTACTGTTAGTTAAATGAGTCTCAGTGTTAAAGAAACAAAGGAAACTATCTTTCTTCTTTCTCCCTCCCTCCTTTCTGTTTTCAAAATGTAGTTAAAGTGAAGTTTTTTTATCCTATCTAATTCTTAATAAATCTTACTTCAAATATAATTAATGTCTGTTAGCATTCATTGACAGCTGGACTAAGCCCATACCCAAGACAATTTTATTATGAGCATTTTATTATTTTTAGATGGGACCTGCTACTACTTAATTATTTAGTATTCCTTGAGCAGTCTACATATCCTCAGGAGCACATTCTCTAACAAGTGTTGGTGCTGAATTCAGATCTGCAACAGGTTTATGGGCCCAGAATAGCTCCTAAACTGTGAGCTATTGGATAACCAGGAATAAAAGGTTACAAAAATGTATGCAGCAATCTAAATCTAGAGAGGCAAGACAGCCAGCTGGATTTTTGTTGGTTTGATGGATTAAAAAAAAAACCTTTTTGACCTTTGGCAAGCAGCTTCAAGGAACGAAGATGCAGGCTGCAGAAAGCCACGTGCCCCAGACTTTTTTTACTGTACCTTGAGAGACTTAGGAACAATGGACTTACTGCATGAAGATATTCTTAGAAACACTTGGATATGGCAGGTTCTGGAAATGGAAAGACCTTCTTGAAGGGAGGAGCAAAGAGCCTGGGAAGCCAAAAATGGCAAAGTCTGTTTGCTTATAAGTAGCCATGTGCTTGGTCATATCAGGGAATTGAGAAATGTGAGAGAGGTTTGAGACAAATTAAAGAAAACTTACATATAAAGACCACATAGGTTTTGATATGTGTCTGATGAAAGAATATGCTCTTTAAGAAGGCAGGATGACAAAAGTAGCATCCCAGGATATAGAACTAAATACTTGATCAAAGTAGGCTGCTTAAATGCAATAGGATAAAATTGCAAGATTAAGTTTTAGTTACTTTCCTTCTGATGTCCTTACCCCAACATTTTAATGTGCCGGAACAAGCAGTAATGCTTCAGGAAAACCTGACTTTGGATCAGTTAATATCCAAAATACATGAGCAGGAATCCTTAATGGGAACAGAGACATGCTCTGTGCAAAGAGAAGCCTCTGTTTTCAAAGCTAGAGATAAAAACCTGCTTTATCTGAAAAAGCAGATCGCATCTGAGGGTATCTTCCCTACAAAGGGGACAAAGGCCAGCACTTCAGAGATGCAAATGGAAGGAGAGCTAGCCAAGATAGTGGTTTCTCCTCTGCAGGGAAAGAGAAATTGGCCAAGGTAGGAAGAAGCTGGAGAAGAAGGTGAAGCTAAGCCCAAGGTTTGGGAAAGGTTGCATTCTGAGAAAGAGAAGGGGATGACTCAAAGAAGCCTCACCCACCGAAGGTGGTGCTAATTTGAACTCCATTTATCTTGACAGCAGAACAACTCCTCCTATGTTTAAAAATAAAGAATTCTTTTTTTTTTGTACTTGATGCAAAGGGCAAATCATAGAGTGAATGGAAAGCAAATAAGCTCACAAAAGATTGAGGTAACTGTAATAAAGTGCATACTGAATGATGAAGAGTCCATTGTTTTGCATGTTAAGGATGCACTCTATTTTCTAGACTCGGATTCCAATTTACTAAGTGTTAGTTACCCTGTCAGAAAGGGCCATAGAGTTGAATTTTTTGATGGAGGTTGCTCAATAACAACTAAGGGTGGAGACCTGTTGTTGAAAGGAACTGTGACAGTCCACAGGAGGCCATGCCTTTCAGATAATCTGTCATGGAGGCATGGAGGCAACCTAGACAACCAAACAGTTCTGGTGAGCTGATAAAATAGTACTTGAAAGTAGGAGTTAGCTTAGTTTCCCATAGGAGAAAGAAAGGGGGGCTGTTAAGCTGGCAAATGAAGATGGAGTAAAAAACAAAGGGAACTCTGGGAAGGGGAAGAAGAACTTGGGTGAAGAAGGTGCAATCGTCGTCAACCTAAGATGGATTGTACTGGCTGTCGACAATTTGTGTTTTTCTAAGGAGAAATGTCAGTTGGTGATCCTGAGGTGGACTAAGCAGTTTTGATCTATTCAGGAGCGAGAAGAGTCTGAGGACTCCTGAAGTGGAGCAGGTCATGATCTGGAGAAGTATACTGTAGAAAGGTGGGGACTAGTCTGGGACATAATCTACCTGGTGCAGATGGCTCTGAGGAGGCCGAAGAGAAGGAAGACCACATTCTGCCAGTCTTAGCTTAGTGGGGTAGTCCAGACAAGAAGCACAACCAGAAGCACCGCCTATATCTTTACTGTAAGGTTAGATTAACAGAATCTTACACCCCTTCTATCTTGTACCCCTCCTATCCCTCATCCAACAATGAGATAGAAACAGTGAATAAATAAAAACAATCATTATAAAAAGATAAAATGATTATTAAAAAGAATATTATCACAAAAATTTAAAATACATTTCAAAACGTGAAACTAATATTAGAGAGTGCATCTGTACGGTAGGCCATTGGAGGATTATGGATAATGGAACAAATTCTGTTCCATTATCTAAATGTAAGATTTGTGGTCTTTGCAACTTGCAAAGACCACAAATCTTACATTTAGATAATGGAACAGAATTTGTGAAGGCACATACTGTATGCCTGATTATTTAAAGGAAAATGAAATTATTCATAGATATTTGTTCCCTTTATACTGGAATGAAGTGGATTAGCAGAAAAAATAATCATTCTATGCTGGACATATGTAGTGGTATGCTAGTTAACTCAAACCTGGGTCAAAGGTGATACTATTTGACTAGCTAACTACTTTCAATACTAGCTGCCCACCAAAGCCATAAAAAGCTTTCCTTATACATTTAAAAATAGAAAACACAGTTTAAAACACATTAAAAGTTTTGGATCTAAAGCATGTCCTTGCATTTTTAAAGAGAAAAGAAAGAAGCTGGACTGTACAGTTGAACAGGGTATCATGTTGGCACAAAGGGATACAGGATCCTCAATCTTTCCACTGGATGGATTAAAGCAAGGAATGTGGCTTTCTTTCAGAGAGGTAAGAGGGAATAAGGCCAGGTGAGAATAAAGCATTGCTGTTTGAACCCGGCAACCACTAGCAGGCGATGCTACCATAGCTATTTCCTAGTTTCAAATCAGCATCACAGCCAGTTTCATAAGAGGGAGCACAAGCGCCTGCTGAGGTAGTGCAAGATGCAGAAATGGATTTGCAGCAAGCAGTAGCTGAGCCTGAGTGACAGTGAAGGCATTCACAGAGATCTAACAAAGGGACCTCCAATAAGACTGTCATTCATAGTCAAGAGGAAAGAGCCAGAGGCAGAAAACTGTGAACTAGAGAAAGGTGGCAAGGAAGAGACAAAGTCTCTTTACAAAATAACACTTGGCAACTTATGGAACTATCTGCCACATGATAAGCAAAAGAGACGTTGATACAGCAATGAGAATCCTATGCAGAAAAGTAAGGGCACCAACCCACAGTGACTGGACTGCAGTCAAGAGGCTAGGTAGATACCTCAAGGGCACTGTTGACTTAAAATTTAAAGCTGCCAGCAAGCAGTTACGCTGAACAAATTGGATTCAGATTGGACCAAAGGTGGAGCTGAGTGCAGGTCTACAAGCAGATATCTGTTCCTCTATAGTGGTGGAGCAATTATTGGGTCAGCAGCAAGCAAGCTGCCATGACCCTGTCTCCTCCAAGGCTGAGTATCTTTCAGTTAGTGGAGCTATTTGTGAAGCCCTGTGGGTGTACAAGCTGTTAGAAGACTTTGCCGTTACTGAATGTTAGTAATGTCTGAAAGTAAAAAAAGTTGTATTCAGCTGCCCCAGAAAGACAACTGAAGGATTAATTTGAGAGTAGTGCACGCTGACCTACTGGATGTACAAGGAGGAGGACTGATCAGCGTGCACTACTCTCCTACAGAATAAATGGCGACTGATGTACTGACCAGGCCACTGTCCTGCGATCAGTTCCAGATGCTTTGGGGAAAGATGGGAGTCACCAGAAGGTACCTGAGACAATGAGAAGGGGGGGGAGGGGTTGAGGCTGCATCGCCTCTTTGTCCCCCAGACCCTTTTGACCGCTAGAGCAAATGGCAAGAGATAGATCAGAGCTTTCCAAACTGTGTGTCGGGCCACGTTAGTGTGTCGGTTGCAGTGTCTGGGTGTGTCGCGGCTGCTGCTGCCTCCTGGTTTCCGCGCAGGTCCTAGTGCCTGCCTTGTGCCCTGCTGTAAGAGTGTGTCGCGAAATGATGCATGTCTAAAAAGTGTGTCACCAACGTGAAAAGTTTGGAAAGCTCTGAGATAAATGAAGGTCTCTCATCTGGCGTACTATGGTTTACATGAGTCTCTGTGTATTTCCTCTCCCCCCACTCCTCTCTTGTGCTTCTCTCCCTTCAAGGTGTAGTCTAGATAAATGTGAGGCTTTCCTATCCTATGTATTTCTTAATAAATCTTATTTTTACTGGAAAAGTAATGAATGTTTGTTAGCATTCATTGATAGCTGGACAAAGCTAACACTCTACACCCAAGACAATTATATTATTAGCATCTTTAAATTAGGACTGCCACTGCTTAATTACTTTGTATTCTTTTCACACTCTGCGTATGCTCAGGAGCACATCATATAGTGAGCTCCTCCTGAATTCAGATCTCTACCTCAAAGCTGTGTCACACACGTACATTTCCAAGAAGTGGCTTGCTGGGGTTGTGCTCAGCCAAAACAAGCACAATGCAGAAACATATTTGCTGCAGATTTGTTTGGAATTTCTGAATGCCAAATGTTTCTAAAGGAAAGGGAATACACTACCTGACTAATCAGGAAAGAGAGAAATCTTATAAATGAGACAATTATGGAAATCAAGAAGCAAATTAATTGTCTGGAAACATCGTAATTGGGATGCATATCATTTTCTTAAATGAAAGTAATCATATTACTGGGGTTAAATAATAAAAGGAGCTTTCAAGAGCAACATCTTAAGCTATCCAAGCTAAACATGTCAAAAAGATACAAACTAGTGTTGAGAGTGATGGTATTAAATATATTACTGTGCCTGAATTTTGTATAACCTGGAATTAACCTTTATATTAGTAATATCATTCATGTTGTCAATGAAGGTTCTCAGTCATCCAGGTGGAATTGTCTGTAGCTTGAATCATGTCAACTGGATTTCTATTTTCTCAGTGGAAACATTTCACTCCTTATCCAAGGAGCTTCTTCAGTCTGAGCAAAGTTTGTAAGGGAATCTTTAAATATGTTTCTAGGGTGGCTGTGTGACCTTGCACCTGGGGCTAGGTCATGGTTATTTTGAGATGTTTATTTCTAAGTCTTAGACTTCTTGGATAAGGAGCGAAACGTTTCCACTGAGAAAATAGAAATCCAGCTGACATGATTCAAGCTACAGATCATTCATGTTTTATTCACAGGGAAAACAGCAGTGAGTGGCTAATACTTTCTTGCCTTCTTCTACAGCACGGTTAATCTGTAAACCTGGACTAGATGGAAACTTATTCTAACCAGGGGTGGACAACCTGTGGCCCTGGGACATATGCAGCCCTGAAGCTCCCTCTTTTTCAGCCCTGGAGTCTGTCATTTCACATCAGGCATTTGATCCAGCTGAAGTGGAGTGTGTGCTGGTGGAGGTGCGGTGAGAATGAGGCACAGGACATGCTGCCAAGGGGCTGGCTGGATGTGCCTTACGAGACAGATGAGGGGAGCGTGGCTTCAAACCACGACGTTTGCAGTCAAATATCAACCTAGACCCCGTAGTCCGTCAATAAGTCCAACTTGCAAAGGAGATGTTGGCATCAGCCGCACTGTTCACAGGCTGACCATTCCAGCTGGCCCTGAAGTTGCCACCAGTGCTCTTATTGGCACATGCCATATGATCACTGGTTATTGCCACAGCGTGAAAGGGGCGGTGGATGTTAGACCAATGCCAGGATGCCCCCCCCCCCCCATGGAACTTCACCTACCTGTTCTTCAAGTGGCTTCCTGAGCAGCAGATGGCCGTGCATGATATAGCGAGGCACGGAGTGCACATACACACCTAAACTCTTTAACGTTATCTTTTTTCCCCCAAAAGATTCTATACCGATGCTTTGCACTGGTTTAGTTGGCTCTTGAGTTTCTGAGTTTTGTTCATTCATATTTGCGCTCTGCATATTGAGTTCCCTTTTATTTAGAGAGTTTAGAAGGTATTGAAAAATGCAAAAGAAAGACTCTGTCTGGTTGGCCTGCTAGCTTTGTTTTCATGGGTATGAGCGTTGGTACACTCTGTTCATGCTCTTGTGCACTGTTGATGCTGCCCATGAGGCATTTTGCTGTAAAGGCATGTTTGAACTCGCTGCATTTTTTCATTAGCAGTTAAAGTGATGAAAAAAGAGTTGTTTTGCTGAACAGGGATATGTGTATGTGACCCATGATTACTCTTTTGTTCTCTTTGCTACTGTGTACTAAGGGTGTAAATGTAATTTAATATGAATTTAAGATGCAAATAATAGCAGCAAAACAGGGGGAGATTTTTGTTTGACATAGTGGGGCCTTTTTCCCCGAGCAAGCTTTCTCTTGCTTGCTTGTTTGTTCATTCTATTAGG
The DNA here is from genome assembly GCA_023362775.1 of Charina bottae. Taxonomy (NCBI): domain Eukaryota; kingdom Metazoa; phylum Chordata; class Lepidosauria; order Squamata; family Charinaidae; genus Charina; species Charina bottae. Next base: position 127,712,729 of record JALMGJ010000001.1, read on the forward strand.
TAGAAATTACAAGGGTTATTTTGGCTTGTTTTTGGCAGCCAGCCAGAAAAAAATCTGCAGGTGAACCTTTCAACACAGGGATGGAGGGAGAAAATCAATGTTCTGACCATCTGCAAGATTAGGTTTAGGCACAGGCAACATAGATTTAGAGGAGGAGGTTTATTTTAAAACTTTAAAAAAGTGATCCATTAATGGACTGACTGGAATTAATTTAACATTTTCTGCCAGATGTCCTTTTGCCCTGAAAGAAGTAATTGACTGAAAGGCTTGTGATAAAGATCAAAATGATACAGCCAACCTATATCTCCTCATATTTCTTTCAGTTAGAATACAGTACCTACACTGCAGAGCAAAGAACTGCTCTAAGTTCAAGAAAGGTTAGGGTTAAACCTACCCAGATTTGGGTTGCAAACATCTGGATAATGCCTAGATTACAGCAAAGATTTAAAGTGTTATGGATCTCTTTGCTGCTCTCTAGTGGTTGTCCAGATTTCTGTAGCCAAAGAGGCTTCTTCAGAATCCCACTGTTTCCTCTGGCCAGAACATCTGAAATTGTTTCAAATACTGTTTCAGCTCAACCCAGAACAAGGAAATTGTTCCAGATTTTGTTTTTTCCTGAACCTGATCTGATCTGAATGGGCTGACAGAATTTCTGGAATACAAATGTTGTTTCATGCGCCCTTTTAATATGCACTGATCTCAGACTAGAAGTCTCAGAACCTCATGCTACCACCGTGATTCATTACCAGTGCAGAACCGAGTTGCAACTGGCAGACAGCATCACACAAGGCATTTGCCAAGTATCAGATGTCAGTTTAAGCCACTCTATCTATCAGTTCAATTCCAAATCAATCAGTATTGTAACAATAATTTTAAAAATGTCAGTTACCTATGTTGTCTTGGACAGTGGAAAATATTTTCTATAAGGGATTAATAACTGTAGATACACTGTAATCAAGGATAAGTTTTGGTCTGGAAATGCACTCATCGGACTTTTTCTCCACATGTGCATCAGGAAAAATGGAACTTTGTTATTCATCAAAAAGGCTTTGAACCTTTCTGTAAAATATTATTTGCCTATTTCCTGTTGTGTGTGTGTGTGTGTGTCTTTGTCATATCTATGCTGATATACCTACTGCTTTTACTTTTGTATGCCTCCAGATCTTCCTGACCAGAATGACAGGATGATGTTAATGATTACAGAGGTAAAAAGTAATAAAGTGCAGCTTTTGCATGAACCAAGGAACTATCTTTGCCTAATTTCCCTTCTTATCAATGCTTTCTTGAAGGAGCTGGCAGGAGGAGACCCTACAACTAACCTCTGTAGCTTTAATCACGCTGGAAGCTTAAGAATTTAAAATTTGCCATTACGAAAGGCAAGAGAGGGCATGTCAGTTCTCCCCAACACAAATAATTATTATGGCATTGAATAACAGGTTTGTGTTACAGTACACAGATTAAAAAAACAACTAAATCAAAAGAATGGAACGCTTCCAAAAACAAGTAAATTCTGATTTGATAGCGTCTTCTAAAGGTTGGGTGTACACTCTCACTAAACCAGGGTTCATTTATCCATGATTTGTGGAATCAGCCACACTAAGCCACAAAATGGCAATTGAGAAGCCTAAGGGCAGAGTGCTTACCAGAGCCCCCCTCCCCACTTTCTTCTTACTGTATCCTATGCCAATTTAAATAACCTCCATTGTTTTTTGCTTAAGTCAATGGTCTAACAAATAGGACTGTTTGGGGAAGCCCAGAATCTTGAAATAACTCAGGGCTATAGTTAACTGAATAATTTAACTACTTTCAATGAAATGTATTAATCTATTTGATCATTCCAAGCATCCTTTATAGCCCTCTCCCCTCCTTGTGTCAGGTCTAGGACAATCCCTTGCCTTGGCATTGTTCACAAATAATCTAGATGGAAAGATCTTTGCTGGTTCCAGAATTTTCCCCAATTTGTAACAGATGTGGACAGATGAATAGCAGAGGCCAGACATAACTGATGTACGATTTTAAAGGGATTTGATATAATTGCTTGGAGCCAGCTTCTATGCTGGTTCTATGGTGGGAGTATTCCCTGAATAGAGTTCCTCACCAAATACTCTTGCTACTAAAATTTGGGGTGGGATTAGACAATTTTTTTAAAAATTATTTATTTATTTATTTAATTTTGCTACCGCCCATTTCCCCCCAAAAGGGGGACTCTGGGCGGTTTACAATAAGGGTAAATTATTGCTGACTTCCCCCTTTCTCTGCAGGATTCAAAACTGCCTTCTCACTTTTCCAAATGGTCCCCAATTCTGTGGCACAAATCTTTGGAGAGCATAGGAGATAGCAACAGAAAAGAGAATTTATTCCACCAGCAGGATTCCTCCACTGAAACCTCTCACTGACTACAGGGACAGATCCTAGGTCGTCAAATCGTATAGATAGCTGAAAGTCTCTCATTCCATCAATAGGCTTAAGCTCTCATTAGGTTTTTTTGACATCTGACTTTCTAAGAGATGGTAGCTGGCCTTTTGCATTCTTTCATCTACATGCCTGATTTGAGCCTACATTAATTAGCATGCAACGGTTTTGATTTTGAACTAGTACCTCAGGTAATATATTATGAGTAGCAATAATCTCTAATGAAAATTGGATTAAAAGGTCTTTTTCTCCCCCTGAATGATGCTCCAGACCATAACTAGACTAATATGAGGCAAATTGGGAAAATAAATTTGGGATGAAGAGGGATGGGCAATCTCTGCGCAGCCATACAAAATAACAATGTGTGTTAGTTTATGACATATAGCCACCATCCCTAGTAATTATCACCATCATTTTGCAAATGGAAAAATGAGCCAAAAATGTCCAGGCCTCACTGGAACTTGAACCATAACGCTTCTGTTTTGAACTAATTCCCAGTATCTTAAAATAAACAAATAAATAAATGAACAGTTTAAATTATTTATGGAAGTTATATAAAACATTAATGTATTAAATATATAATACATTAAATGTATTGAAAATATCTTTTGATATATGTGTTGCTTTTTTCCTTAATATAAATAGTATGGTGATACATATATGATTAAACAAGATATATATGACTAATTCCCCTAGAGGGCAGCATGACCTAAATTAAACTAAACCACTCAATTAACATCTGCCCCTTCCCCATTTTAGTTTAAAAAACCTTTTTCAAACTTCCCTTCATGCTGGCTGATAAATACACTTGTATTCTGCTATTTATGATCTCAAATAACTACAGAAAACTATTAATTATGTTCCTAAAATAATCATATATGAAACCTGAAACAAAGCAAATATGAACTGAACCCAATAATATATCCAATTTATATTCTAAAGAGTAATATGAAGATATAACAAAGTTATTCAAGCAAAGCAAATCTATATCAAGTCACTACTTGGATTAAATACCATCTAAGAGTCTTCTGTACAGTTTCTTAATTTTCATCAAAGAAAAATGATAGTGTGTGTTGTCTATGAAGGTTCTCAGTCATCCAGGTGGAATTGTCTGTAGCTTGAATCATGTCAACTGGATTTCTATTTTCTCAGTGGAAACGTTTCGCTCCTTATCCAAGGAAGAAGCTCCTTGGATAAGGAGCGAAACGTTTCCACTGAGAAAATAGAAATCCAGTTGACATGATTCAAGCTACAGATAGTGTGTGTTATACACACACACACACACACACACACACACTGTGTATAGTATGTGAATTTTGTTTCTCACAAGAAAGATTGTCCAAAGTCAAGCTATCACATATTTTGCAAAAATAAAAGCAAAATGTTATTGTTATTCTGTTATTACTATTTATATCATCATTTGTCATATGGAGAAGTTTGAATTTAAAATTTGTCATATGGCTAGCAACGTTGGAGGAGGCAGAGAACATGCCAGAAAGGGGAAGAATATGATTAATTGCCTGCTCTTGGGCTTAGCTGAGTACAAGAATCGTAATTTATTTTGCATAAGTATTATTGTTACTTGGAAACTGAGGCAGAGGGCTAAAAGTTGTTCCCAGTAAAGCAGCCTTTCTCACCAGAGAAGACACCAAGGACAACAGACTGGCATTCCTAGACTGTGAAGTCCTCATTGGGACCGGTGGCAAGCTAGAAATAGGGATCTACAGGAAACCCACACACACAGATCAATACCTGATGTTTGACTCCCACCATCCACTGCAGCACAAACTAGGAGTCATCAGGACATTGTCACACAGAGCAGAAACCATCCCCACCTCCATGGATTCCAAAAAGAATGAAAAGCAGCATCTGAGAACAGCTCTGCAGGCCTGTGGATATCCAAATTGGGCCTTCACCAAATCTAAGTCTACCAGACCTAAAACAGCAACAGATAGGGCTGAGACTCAGAGTAAACGGAAGAACCTGGTCATTCCTTACATGGCTGGCGTGTCTGAAAAGATAAAACGGATATTTGGCAAACACCACATACCTGTATATTTCAAACCCACCAACACACTGAGACAGAGGCTTGTACACCCCAAAGATCAAACTCCAAAACACAAGGAAAGCAATGTAGTGTATGCAATCCAGTGCAGTGAGGAGTGCTCTGAACTCTACATTGGAGAAACCAAACAACCTTTGTACAGGAGGATGGCCCAACACAGGAGAAGTAACACCACAGGACCAGAGTCAGCAGTTTATCTTCATCTAAAGGAAAAAGGACACTCATTTGAGGACATTAATGTTCACATTTTAGACAGAGAAGATAGGTGGTTTGAGAGAGGGGTCAAGGAATCCATTCATGCCAACTTGGAAAATCCTTCCTTGAATAGAGGTGGGGGCCTCAGGCATAACCTTTCCCCTATCTTCCTTCCTGCTTTGTCTTCTGTGCCTAGGAAGATTAAGACCATTTCACAAGCTCAACAGCAGCAGGGTAATCTTAACGATCCTCCTTTAGATGATAAAGGGACTTAGAAACAAACATCTCAAAAATAACCATGACCTAGCCCCAGGTGCAAGGTCACACAGCCAGCCTAGAAACATATTTAAGGATTCCCTTACTAACTTCACTCAGACTGAAGAAGCTCCTTGGATAAGGAGTGAAACGTTTCCACTAAGAAAATAGAAATCCAGTTGACATGATTCAAGCCACAGACTGTTCCACCTGGATGACTGAGAACCTTCATAGACATATAGCCTTTCTCAAACTTTTTATCCTGGAGGAACCCTTGAAATAATGTTCAAGTCTCAGGGAACTCCTGCATAAATATTATTATAGCTAGCACTGTTTGGCATGGGAAATTAAATATACATATATTATTATTTTTTTCAACCATGATCTCTCATGGAACCCCTAGCAACCTCTCGCAGAACCCTAGGGGCCATGGAACCCCCCCTAGACAAAACTTTTTATATATTAGATTTGAGCTGATAAGATGCCTCAGGAAAGATCTTGGTGTTATAATAGATACCTTAAACAGACTGTTAACTTAATGTGCAGTGATAGAGAAATGAAACAAACGCCAATCAATGCAATAACAAAGACATTAAGACTGACATGTATAGTGATGTAATGTCTTTATCTTAGGGTTATGCTCTGGATCCAACAAATCCTAAATCCCAGAGAAGTTCAGGCTAATTCAGGAGGGATTGTCATGTACTTGAAATGGAACAGATACCACTAATCCATTCTGTTACAAATAAAAACCTGTGAAGTTCTAGTCCTAATCAGTGATTTCATAGATCAGCCTTCTTCAACTTTTTGCCCTTCATTTATTCTATAGAGTCTGTACAAATTGCAAATCCCAATCTCTTACAGTAGTCATTAGATACTGTAGATCCCAAAGGCAGCAAATTGAACTTTTCCAGTTAACAGCATAATCAGAGTATAAACCATAGGTAAAGGTAAAGGTTCCCCCTGCACATTTGTGCAGTCGTGTCCGACTCTAGGGGCCGGTGCTCATCTCCGGTTGTTAGCCGAAGAGCCAGCGTTGTCCGAAGACGCTTCCACGGTCATGTGGCCGCATGACGCACGCGGAACGCTGTTACCTTCCCACCGAAGTGGTACCTATTCATCTACTTGCATTTGCATGCTTTTGAATTGCTAGGTTGGCAATTGCTGGGGCTAGTGCAGGAGCTCACTCCGTCACGCGGGGCTAGGGATTCGAACCTCCGAACTTGCGATCGACAAGCCTGGTGTCTTACACACTGAGCCACCACGCCCCTATAAACCATATTGCTGTACAATTTCAATAAGTATTGGTAATGATGCTAAATAATTATCCAAAATAGCCATATATCATTAGCATATAAAAACAATTTGTATACACTATTAAGTGCCACATCTTTAAAATCTTGAGTTTAACTAATGAGAGAAGCTAAGGATTCAAGAACTAGATTAAAAATTAATCTGCCATGGTTTGTAACATCATAGGTTGAGGAAAAACATTTGCAATGACTCTGGCCACCAGATAAAGACCCCAAATTGTAATCCAATGGACAAAACCCAGTGGAAATCCCTATCTTCTTAGAGCACATTTCATAAATTCAATCTGAACCACACCAAAGGCCTTTTCAGTGTCTAATGAGATTAGAAGATTAGAATCTACCTGTGTGATGTCCAAAACATCAGTTGCCGAGGAATATTATCAGATGCTTTTCTATTTTTTATCATACAAACTGAGAGGAGTGAATTATAGATGGCATTATATTCTGTAACCTCTGTTGCAGTTAATATTTTAGCATCCATGTTAAACAAAGATATTGGCTTATAACTTGCACATTTAGTGGGTCATTCTGATGCTTTGGTATTACTGTAATATAGGACTCATAAAACAATGGAGGTAATGTAGAAGGTAGAAAGATTACATTATTCAATACAAACCTCTAATAATATAGGTGCCAATAAGTTTATAAAGGCTCTATATCAGAGCTTTCCAAACTTTTCATGTTGGTGACACACTTTTTAGACATGCATCATTTTGTGACACACTCTTACAGCAGGGCATCACTTTGCGACACATTCTTACAGCAGGGCACAAGGCAGGCACTAGGACCTGTGCGGAATCACAGCAGGTTTGGAGGCAGCAGGGCACAAGGCAGGCACTAGGACCTGCGCGGAATCCTGGCAGGGCTCGGAGGCAGCTGCATCCGCAACACACCCAGACACTGCAGCCGACACACTAATGTGTCCCGACACACAGTTTGGAAAGCTCTGCTCTATATCATTCAACTGAAAATCCATCCGGTCTAGTGTCCATCCCTATATCTTTGAATATTATTTTCTGGTGACATTGTATAAACAACTGTGATGACCTAGCTACCAGCTACTGTATATTCCATCTGGCAACTGCAACACACTCAACATGGACTGCTTTTAAACATTTTGAAATCTTCAGCTAGTTCAGAATGCTGCAAGCAGACATGATTTGGGTAAGTTATACAGAACATGTGATGCTTTTGCTAAAAGATTTGCACTAGTTACCAGTGTGTTTCCAGACACAGATTAATATACTATTATGAAGCATAAAGCGTTATCCAGCACTGGGCAATTCGAAAATCTGTATTTTTCCTCACAATTTTGCTTGCCATCTTTGTTCCTACCATCATGAGATGGTATCTTTGATGAAAAGCAAAAGACAGCCTTCCCAGTGTCTACCTCCAAGTTTTGGAATTTCTGGTTTAACCCCCATCTTTCTGCTCTACAGGCAAAAATATTTTTATTCAATCAATCCTTTAGCAGATAAATGGGTTGTATACTGACTTGACTTTTTAACCAGTTGGGTAATGCTTGTTTTTCTAATGTTTTTATGTCTCATAATTATGTTTAACTTTTGTGTTTTTATTAAGTTGTTTGTACTTCATTCTTAAGGGGCGTGGTGGCTCAGTGGGTAAGATGCCAGGCTTGTCGATCGGAAGATCACAAGTTCAGAGGTTCGAATCCCTAGCCCCGCGTGACGGAGTGAGCTCCCGCACTCGCCACAGCTCTTGCCAACCTAGCAATTCGAAAGCATGCAAATGCAAGTAGATGAATAGGTACCACTTCGGTGGGAAGGTAACAGCAAATATGCGGGGGGAACCTTTACCTTTACCTTTTTACTTCATTCTTAATTACTATTGTGAGTCATTGCAGTGCTGTTCTTGACAGAAAGACCAATCATAAGTCTAAATAACAAATAAATAATAGGCATGTGAAAAGCTTCAGAAGGGTATTTGCTTTGAAACAACTGAATGAAACCCCCCCTGAAGCAAAGGGACAAAATGAAGCCCTCTGCCCTGTTCCTAGGTAGCACAATGTAGCAGCATATTACTCTGCTTTGCTCAGAGAAGGAGCTTCTGCCCTTGATGAGAAGGCTGCTCCTCAGAATGGCTTAGCTTCAAAACTTCATGACTCAGGGTAAGCCCATTTTGCATACCCCGGTTCACTACCATATCAAATTACAAGCTGCTAAAGGAAAAATATAAAGTGTAAATTAAAACCCTTGTATAGGAGCTACTGATCACTATCACTCTCCTGATGTGATAATGAATTGAAATACTGTATAGTTCTGTAAACCAATTGGGGGGCAACTCTATGCTGAAAAATTTGAACTGCCACATCTGAAGCTTTATTGGTTTGTAGGTGAATTTCAGACTGACAGTGCTTGAGATACAGATGGCACATTCACCTGCCTCATTAAAACCTATTAAAATGGCAGGGGTTAATATAGATTTTAGTCACTGTAAAGCCATATACTGCTAATTTGTAATGATCATATCAACTAACAAACACATAATCAAGAAGCTCTTAAAATGTATTAAAATTCAGATCACCCTATTAACAACCTTGCTTCATTAACATATTAATAGACAATGTGCTTTTCATAATTAGATTGTATCTTCTTTGCATCATTAAAGATAATTCCTGGAGGCTCTAGAAGAAAGTTCACATATTTTCCACAGAGAAATAGTGTAGAATTCTGAGCTTTTCATGCTGTAATTCACTCATCATTATCCTTAGTTTTTCCTGTCTTCTCTACTATCGAGACACATGAGCTGATCAATAATCAAGGCAATTGTTCCAGAAGATGAACACATTCACTTGAAACAATTATCAGAAAGGAAGAAATTATTATTTGATTTTACGAGCTATGATCCAACTAGTTACTGGATTCCTACATTATTTATCAGCTGTAATTTGATAACTGGGCTAACTTTGGTAGAGTTCCTTTCAAATCCATAAATAAGTACAGCTATATTGATTACTTATTTATCATGTAATATATTCAATATGTCACCTAGGGCAACTTCCATAAGCAGTAGTTATTTTAGATCATTAAGTGAGATGTACTGTATTTCCCAGAGAAGAGAATTCCAGAGAAATAAGTCCAGCACAAAGAAGACTTATTCACGGTATTCACCAGCCGAACAGATTTTACTAAAGGATCAGGCACCTAGAAAACTCCAGATTAGTCCAGGATTTTGAACTCCCAAAGCATCTGGGGAAGGTGCTTTAAAATCAAACAAATTGTCTAACTTTTCTTTTTTTTATTATGAATTTTATTATTAAGTTTGAAAAGAAAGATAAAAGCTACGAAAAAACAAAAAACTACCAAAAAAGAAGAAAAACTAAAAAGTGTGAAAACTCAAAAGAATTTTTTTTTCAACATTACAAAAAGATGTGACTTCCGACTTTTAACAGCAAGGATATACAAACATTTTCCATAATCAAACTCTTACTCTATATTAAACCAAAACCACATTATTTCTATAAATCATTCCCCTTTAGCACATTATTAAAATCACTAAGTACAGTTACTCCCCCCTTTATATTAAAATAAAGAAAAAAATTCATATAGACCTCCTAAACAACTTCCCCCCTCCAAAATAACACTTATTTAATTATTCCCTTCCTACTACTATTTTATTCATTTCTGTCTACTATAATAAAAATCAAACTAAAAAGCACAGAAATTGCTTTTTATACATTATACTAAATAATACAACCGTTTTAATAATCTTAATCTTAATAAACCCAAAAAAGAAAAGCAATTCGAAACAATGACCTTAAATAAAATTCTTAAAACCATCCAAATAAACATTTTTATACTCTAATAATCTTAATCCATATCCTTAAAAACATAACATCAGCCAAACCCTAAAAGTGATCCAGATAAACATTCTTTAACCCTTATCCCACTTCAAAATAAACCAAAGCATTTACATATCCCCACAATGTGCACGGAGCTTTTCTCTTTAAAAAATCAAACAACCCAACTGCCCCCCTCAAAAATTCTAACTTCTCTTCAGAAAACCTCCCATAGATAATGACCCCTTCTTTTTCATGGCATTTCACCAAAAAGTCAATTTCACTTATTGCTTGCAGATCCCTCTCTCCGTTAAATTTCTCCAACTCCACTATCCAATCTTAATCCAGCATCTCAACAGAAATCCCAATCTCATTCTTTTTTGTTGTTTATTTGTTCAGTCGCTTCCGACTCTTCGTGACTTCATGGACCAGCCCACGCCAGAGCTTCCTGTCGGACGTCACCATCCCCAGCTCCCCCATGGTTGAGTCCGTCACCTCCAGAATATCATCCATCCATCTTGCCCTTGGTCGGCCCCTCTTCCTTTTGCCTTCCACTTCTAAGAATCTCATTCTTAGAAGAAACATTTCTATCACTGTTGAATTCCTCAGTTTCATCCACTATAGCCCCAACCAGATGACACATTTTAGAGCTCATATTTTCCACAATGTCATGAATGTCTTGTATAAAAACTTGATAGGAGTCAGAAAAGATCTGTTTAAAATCTTGATGGAAGTCAGAAAAAATCTGTTTAAAATCCTCCATGTTTCACGCAGTAGATTATGGCACCCCTTAGGAGCTTAACCAGCGAAAGTCAAAGATATGGAAATGTTCCGAAGTATGTTTACACAAAGTAAAAGTGAGATAAGCAGACAGTTCCCAAGGGAAAGTAGAAGCAGAAAGCTGAAGGTTTAAATCAGCCGATTCAACATGTAAAAAAATGCTAATATCTTCAAATTTAATACCAAAATAATAACAGGAAGACAATTGTTTACTCTCAATCCTCCTTTATATTTGGAAGGAAAATGAATTCCAAAACTTAAAAAAGAATTTTTTGAACAGTAATCCCAAAAATAATGATAAGCATCAAGAAAGCCAGCTTCTCCTTGCTGTAGAAAGCCTCTCTTAGGGTAAAAAGGTAAAGGTAAAGGTTCCCCCTGCACATTTGTGCAGTTGTGTCCGACTCTAGGGGCCGGTGCTCATCTCCGTTTGTTAGCCAAAGAGCCAGCGTTGTCCAAAGACGCTTCCACGGTCATGTGGCCGCATGACACGCACGGAACGCTGTTACCTACCCACCGAAGTGGTACCTATTAATCTACTTGCATTTGCATGCTTTCGAATTGCTAGGTTGGCAAGAGCTGGAGCTAGTGCAGGAGCTCACTCTGCACGCAGGGCTAGGGATTCGAACCTCCGAACTTGCGATCTTCCGATCGACAAGCCTGGCGTCTTACCCGCTGAGCCACCACGCCCCTTAGGGTACACATACTTAATATATATATATATATATATATATATATATATTTGGTGATTTAGAAATGGGGTGGCCGGTCTTAGTGTCCCTTTAAGGCTACAGCACAGCTTGGAAAATATTGACGTCTCAGCCTCCCAGCTAGCTCTTACCAGTTGTAGTGGAAATGCAGAAGACCTTTGTTAGCTTGAGGAGTTATGTGACATATTTTGATTTTCTCCCTCACACAAAGAAGATTAGAGTTTATTTAGAGTTATACTGATGTTTAACTGGCTTGATTTTATTTCTGGTTGGAATGGAGGGGGAGATAGATTACCCCAAAATTGTTGGTGTAAGCATAGGTCCACTCCTCCAACAGCCCCTCCAGCGGCTTGGAATGGGGGGTGGAGATAAGAGATTGTTGATGTTGGGCACTGGCTTAACTGTAAAGCTTCCCAGGCTCTTGGATGATGTCATAAACCGGTGCTCTAGCCCCCAAGAAGTATCCCAGTCAAGGTCAGGCCATGCAGCCTCGGTACCATGGAAACATGGTCACGAGGTTTAAGAGCCAGACTTTGATAAAAGCTCCTAGGCTTCCTTTTGGGGTTTGGGAACTTCTGTACAGACGCAGGACGCTGGGTGCTGTAGAACATAATTGGGTCCTTTTGGGGTTATTTCCACTATCTTGGTCAGGAGGTTCCTGGTAGCAAAAGGGAATAAAGGTATCAGCTTGCTTGGTATGTGTGATTTCTTTCTTTATGCTATGTTTGTATGCTTTTGTTTAATCTGCCTAAACTGTGTTTCTGTTTAAATCTGTTTACTTAAGTTTATAATAAAGCTTTAAGTTTCTTTATCCACTGGTGTGCGTATTGTCTCTGGATCTAAAAGAACCAATTTCCTGAGCACCTGATCACTGCTTGTACACTTGGCAGAACACGAGTCGAACGCAAAACGCTGTTTGCGATCTTCTGGCTGCAAGCAGACATCCGGAGGACAGATCGGGGTGATTCCAGGTGTTTTCCTTCATCCAGAGAACACTCCTGGGCTTCAGGAAAACCTGCCTGATCCCAAGAAAACCTGCCGCGTTGTCAGTTCTGCCCACTAAGCCCATGGGCACAGCTGCTCAGTCCGCCATGTCCCTACCGGAAGTCCAAATTGTCTAACTTTTCCAGTCCTTCTGTAGTCTGAGTCCTGCCACACAAAAATATGCTCAAGCACTGGCCCACCCCAGCCACCCAATCAGAAGCTATTAGCCCACCTCAACTAACTAGTCAGCATTAATTCAACTAAAAATAGATATGCCTATCAACCAATGAAATTTGACAAAAAAACCTGCTGGGCATTCTGTTTATTTATTTATTTAGTATATTTATAGGCCACCCATGCCATATGCATGACTCTGGGCGGCTCACCATTATAACAGAATAAAATCAGTAAAAAAAACAACCAGAGTTAAAAACAACAAAAATGACATAAAAATAGCTGCTGAGAAGACTCATAACCACTCAAACAAGCCATGACATGGGCTCACCCATGCTATCAGGGCCCCGGCTCAATGGCAAAGCCAGTTTTTTAGTGCCTTGCGAAAGGCCAACAGAGTTGGGGCCAGTCTAATTTCTGGAGGGATGATGTTCCAGAGGGTGGGCGCCATGGCAGAATAGGCTCTCCTCCTGGGTCCTGACAGATGACCCTCTCTTGCAGACAGGACCCAGAGCACGCCTCTCCTGCCAGATCTAACAGGATGGGTAGACACCACTGGAGAGAGATGGTACCGTAAGTAACCTGGCCCCAAGCAATGAAGGGCTTTAAAGGTAACCACCAGCACTTTGAATTGCACCAGGAAGCATACCGGTAGCCAATGCAGCTCATGGAGCAGAGGTGTCATATGTGCTGAACAACCAGCACCCATAACTGCCCCCATCAGCTGAAGTCTCCGAATACTCTTCAAGGGCAGCCCCATGTAGAGCATGTTGCAGTAATCCATTGTTTGCAGCACTACAAGAATAGTTGTATATTTTCAACTAATCCTTTCAAGTTTTGTCAGGTGCAGATAGGAAACTTAACTGAGGAGGAAAGAAAGAGAGAGGTCACACACATGGGCAAAGAAGAGTGTACAAGAGCCATGTTTGGGTTACACTGACGGACACGCTTAGGAGGGAAGAAAGCAATCTTCTAGAGAAACCACAAAGCTTTCATAGATCTAATAATAACCAATAACCAAACTCTCCTCCACATTCTACAATTGATTCATAACTTGCGCAGGCTCAGATGATTTCTTACTAATGAATTTAGCTTCACTTTTCTGAGACTGGGATTATTCTTTGCACACAGAAAATAATACAAAGGGCAAAAAGTAATTTTAGATGGTTTGGATTCATTGTTGGGGTTTGAATTGGATGGGTTTTTTGGCTGCTGGTTTCTGAGAACTTCACTTTCCTGCTTGATTAATTTTGTTCATTTTGGCTACAATTTTGAGGTTGCAATTATATTAATTAACTAAGACTAAATATTGAGCTCAGCAATATTTGCATTATTTGCTACACAAGTGGAATAAAGGATTTTTGTTTTTAAAAATATTGCATGTGTTTGAAAGCAAAAAATAATGAAACCTAACCAAAGATATAGTTTGAAGCTCTTGGGCCTAAGTGTCTAAAATACCTCACAAATTAATATGCAAATGATGCACAAATTAATGTGAAAGTGTGTGTCCTCTTTTGAGACCATGAGATTGGGTGGCCCTATCCTAGATACATTCTTATTAACCATTTCTACACCATCTGTGGGCCACAGACCAGGGGCACTCTATAAGGTCCACCGTGTCATCAGCCACAGCTACTCTGCAGTCAATCCGCTTGCTGCCCCAGCCTGTATGAGAGCTTGCTGCCCTACCTATGTCCATCAACAGGCAACTGGCCAGACTGGAGGTGCTCACTTTCTTAACTAACAAGTTTATGCTAAAAGTTGTAGGTAATATGGAAAAGGTTGCATGAAATAATTCAGTTGGTAGAAATGTTTCATTGGCGATCACTCGTAGCCGAGTAAGATTGTCTTCCAAAGGTAAAATTTTAACGGTGGATCCGTAAGTGGCTATAAAGGCCAATTCTGGATCCGCACAACCTCCCACAATGAGGGCATAGGTGTCCGGGTGGGAGACGGTCATGATGAGGGTTTGCCTGACGTGCCTTCCTTTTAGCTCTTTTCTCCCTTTCGCCCTGTACTCGTGCTTCTTCAAAGTCCATAGCGCCATTAATAAAGGATGACCTCCAATTGAAATAAAACCTGTCATGTATCATGTATCATGAGTAGCTCGGCAGCTGTATCCACGACTGAGCAGCCCTATTTAGGATCCACTCTGCTCACCCCATATGGGGAGGGGGCTAGAAAAGGTGCCCTAAACATAGTCTGCCTCATTTTCTCCCTGACTGGATTACCGCGACCAGTGGGTCACCATGTAGCGGTCGTAAAAAAAAAAAACATGATAGAAATGTTTAATTTGGGGTTGTTTTTACAAAACGTTGTTTAAAAAGGCTTTTTTAAAATGGAGAGGTGTGAAGGTATCGCCAAATGCAACTATAATCATTATCTTCTGTGCCAAAAAGTTACCTCCCATAGACTTAAAGCTAAGTATGTAGATAGCAAATGTTTGCTTAACTGGACAGTTCCTCTGTTTTTTTGGACATTTATTTAGTGGTCCATGTCTGCAAAACATTTGAACAACTCTGCTTAAACCCAAGGCAATTCCACATAAAGTCCATTACAAATACCTTGTCTGGAGTTAGTTAAGATGCAGATTGTAGAAGCTTGCTCTGCTCTCTAAATGCTGGATCTAGGCAAGCTCGCCAACTGCATGCCTGGTCTTTAAAGAGACTACAATTCTCATGACCTGCCACTGAGAAAATGTAACTTTCATAACACAATGAGTGTAAATACTCTGCTATATAGAACTTTAATTGTATGCAAACACTGGATATTTTCAGAGCAATCACACAACTGAGTGGAATATGTTGATGAAACAAAGGAGATTTCCTTAACATGAATGACTAGGGCCACCAAATCTGGGCTGCAAAAATCCAGACAACCATTGCATGGCCTCAAAGTAGTAGTTTATCTGCTATGCTGCCATCTATTGATTGCATCCCATATCTGAAAATTACAGGAAGGACTGATGAACAATAAAAATAAAAAATAGAAGCAATTGCAGAGTTGCCACCTAGTGGTGATTATGATTCCCTGTCTTAATTAAAAAGGAGTAAATTAGTATGTTGTGGAGTAAAAACCCACAACATACTAATTTGCAAAACTGAAGTACTTTGGCCACATAATGAGAGGACAGGATACCCTGGAGAAGAAGCTGATGCTAGGGAAAGTGGAAGGCAAAAGGAAGAGGGGCCGACCAAGGGCAAGATGGATGGATGGTATTCTGGAGGTGACGGACTCAACCATTGGGGAGCTGGGGGGTGGCGATGGCCAACAGGAAGCTCTGGCGTGGGCTGGTCCATGAAGTCACGAAGAGTCGGAAGCGACTGAATGAATAAACAACAAACTAATTTATGCTAAGGAGAATAATATATCTGTGTTACTGATTTATTTTTCTTTGGCTCTACACTGCAGATATACTGTATAAAGGCTGTGCAATTAATAATAATAATTTATTAAGCTTGCATGCTGCCTGACTCCCAATGATTCATTGTTGTGTATCCAGTAAAGTGGAAAGAAATAACTGGGTATAATTCAACCAAAGTTATACACTTTTAAGTTCCATCGGTTTCAGGACAACTTGTGATTATACACGTGGCAAAAATAAGATCAATTTAATTTAATGAAATGTACTCCAAAGTAAGTATATGTATACTGGATTTCAGCTTAAGCCATGTAAAGCCTTTCTCTATTCTGTAGATAGACTGGCACATATCTCCTCCATCCCAAAAAACATAACCAAGCAGAGACCACAACAGGAGATTTGCATAAAATTAGCACTTGCTAATTTATATGCATAGATGAAATGTATAAATCATTATTATAACTTAAATAGAAATAGGACAGCCACTTTGGTGTAGTGGGCAAGGCACCAGGCTAGAGACCAGGAGACTGAATTCTAATCCAGCCTTAGGCACGAAGCCATCTGGGTGACCATGGGCCAGTCATTCTCTCTCAGCCCTAGGAAGCAGGCAATGGCAAACCACTTCGGAAAATCTTGCCAAGAAAACTGCAGAGACCAGTCCAAGCAATCATCAGGAGTCGAGACTGACTCGAAGGGAAAGAAAGAAAGAAAGAAAGAAAGAAAGAAAGGAAGGAAGGAAGGAAGGAAGGAAGGAAGGAAGGAAGGAAGGAAGGAAGGAGGGAGGGAGGGAGGGAGGGAGGGAGGGAGGGAGGGAGGGGAGGGGAGGGGGGAAGGGAGGAGGGAGAGGGAGAGGGAGAGGGAGAGGGAGAGGGAGAGATGATAGATAGATAGATAGATAGATAGATAGATAGATAGATAGATTGATTGATTGATTGATTACCATTGTGGGAAAGACAGTGATTCTGGGACCTGGTTAGCTGCTCAGCCTGCTATCCAGGTATTAACTATGAAAAGCTGTATCAGGGCATTTGCTCTCACTTAAATAAAAGGCTTCCTTTAAACAGGAGGTTGTTCTCTTTAAGAACTCATACGGAATCCTACTGTATTTTTGAATAAATGTAAAAATTTGATGTCTCCACGTCACATATATCAATGAACTAAACACAGAGACACCCCTTGAGACCAATACTGGCAAGCCCACTCTCTTCATACACGCAACCCATAATTCTTGCGTTATTTGTGCTAAATAGCTGAACGGTTTAATTCATATAGGTAAGACCTCCAGCCATTTGCATATCTCACTGGATCCATTATCTTTTTGTTACATTATCAATTAATAATAAATTGACAGGGGAAAATGATTCTGCCATATTTCTAAGGCAGCAATTAATTATTACTGTCACTTAAGCAATCATGATTTATGTCTCAACAAAAAACAAGTGTATTGTTAAAGAATTTCGGTGAGACTGAAGAAAACAGAGCATCATGCTAGTTGTAAGTAATGTCCAAATTTGACCAAATATGACAAAATTTATTATTTGAATTTATCACCGCCCATCTCCACGACAGCAGACTCTGGGCGGTTTACAACATAAATATTAATATTAAAAACCTATACACTTAAAAATACAACATAATAATAAATAGATAAGTAAGAATCCAGATGGGAAGATCTTAAAAAAGGAGGGTATTACGGGGCTAACCACCCCCAGGAGGAACTATTACCTCCTTTGTCCCAAGCAAGGCAAATAATGTCCAAATATGAAATATAGAAAAGAAAAAAAGAAAAGAAAAGAAAAGAAAAGGTGAAGACAGAGTAGCATGATGGTCATGCCAGAAGATCAGAAACGGAGTGGAGGTACTAAGCATAAACATCAGCCAGTTGCTCAACTGAGTCCTAGAACTCTAATTTCTCTGCCAGCACCCAATAATGTTCCTAAGTGTCTCTGAACCACCTAGGTTGGTTAAACATTAAACTCTGAAGGCTATGCTTACTTGGGAAAAGTGTTTTTCTGTTGTTCTACTAGAGACCACCTTTCCTTCAGAATAGTTTCGTTAATTTCAGCAGCACTACTGCAGAATAAATGGATTGTGGATTGCCACCAGCATAGTATTCCCATTTATACAGGCTTGGGAGCTTGGCAGATAAGAAATATTTCTTTATTCACTTTACATAATACTTCACACCTTCCTTTTACATGGGTGAGCTGTAGATATTATGGGAAGCATTAGCTGTTCGTTTGGTGTGAGAATATGGTTGTCATATGCTGCTCAATTTGTATTTGCTTCCACTTCTTTTTTCTTGCATAAGTCAAAGAAGTCATCAACAATTTCCAAGGCAGACTACCTGGATCTACATATCAGCACACAGTACAACCCTGCTTTTTATTCCCTACTCTTTCCAGTGTGAGGGTAAATAATAAGTACTCATCATGTTGGAGGAAAAGCTTAGGAACTAACAAGCTTCCTGATGTGGTAAATACCAAGGAGATGATGTACTTGCGTTGTACTGAAGATCGGTATTTTCAATCTCACATGCCTCTTGAAGCAAAGGGAGAAGTGGGGTTTGTTGTATGTCATTCCTTGGTAGTCGCTCCCAACTGGCTCCTGCAAATCATAGTGTGCTGAAAATGAAAATGTGCAAGTCACCCTGCACAATAGCCTCTCAATCGTTCTTCCTATGGATATCAGATCTGCACGACCATCTTGCACTGCCGCGTGGTAAATGACATTCCAGGCCTGAACATAGGCATCAGTCGCCACTTTCACACCTCCTCCTTTCATTCTGTTTTCCACAAAGAAATAAGACTATGCGAAAATCTCTTATCTTTAATGGTAAGGGTGGCCTTTGGCAATATATATAAAACCATGTTCTTTTTTTTAGTTCATGTATTTATGTGATTATAAAGCTTTATACCCCAGACTTTCATTCACTTCCTAGGAAAATATGATTGGGAGAGCCAGTATGGTCCAGTGGTTAAGGTGCTGGGCTAGAAACCAGGAGACTGAGAGTTCTAGTCCCGCCTTAGGCATGAAAGCTGGCTGGGTGACCTTGGGCCAGTCACTCTCTCAGCCCAACTCACCTCACAGGGTGGTTGTTGTGGGGAAAATAGGAGAAGGAAAGAGTAATAGGGATGTTCCCCGCCTTGAGTTATTTATAAAAATAATAAAGGCGGGATAGAAAATAAATAAATATAAATAAATAAAAAATGACCAATTACAATCCACAGTTTAGAGTAGCACTTGAGATTTAAAAGGAGGGAGTCAGCATATGAACATGCTACTTCTGACAAAAATAAATTTAGTCTGTCACTTGTTTGCAAGATGAATTATTTTCTTTTTATAATTATTATTGTTAATGCCATAGGATTCAAAAATGAAAATTGTTGGGGTTTTCTGTTTGTGTTTGTGTGGATTTTAAAAAATGAATGAAAATGAATGAAATGAAAAATATCATGACTAGAGTTTGAAGGAATACTGTATGTATGAACTTGTCAGAGAAAAAAGACTGCAGTCCTTCTGAAATCTTCCCCTGCTTTTTAAAGTACAATTTTATTTTCATATTTCTGCAATTTTTAATGGAATTTTATGTCCATTGCTTATTTTCATCACAGACCTAAACCATTAATAGAGTGGCAGACAACATGTCAAAGTAGTCAGTTGCATCTCACTTCAGAAGTTGATGCACTTTGTAATATTCAGATACAGTTGTTAACATTTCCTTTAAAAAGAAAATAATTAGAAATTCAAGGCATTGGTAATCACAATAAATATTTAATTGTTCATAGGATTAAACAACACAAAAACACTTCCCAAAGTCCAGTGCTATTCAGACTTTAATGAACTAAATGCATATTATTGACCAACTTTGCTGATACCTCCGGGCATCATACCACATCTGGAAATTAAAAAAACTGCCCAGAGTCCCTCTTTTGGGGGAGATGGGCGGTGACACAACTCTGAAAAATAAACAAAAAAATATGCATGTCACATATACCCATGCTCTAGATTAGCCTTCTTCAGTCAGACGCTCCTATAGGTCTACAACTTCCCTGTCAGTCACCATTAGCCATGCTGGGAGTTGTAACCCGATACACGTGGGGGTAGGCTTCAGATTATTTTCTATGGACTTTGCATTTTGAAGATTCCATTCACTCCAATCCCTAGGTAATACTGCGCAATTTAATTTCAGATGACTTGTGACCTAAAGCATCATACAAAATTATATTCCAACTTTGCTACTGCTAAAAGCCAAGATTTTTTTTCCCACTTTGGCTCTCTACATATCGAGTCGGGAACATTGTGTTTAGCCCAAAGGAGATGATTTAGATGACAGCTGGTCTTGTTGTAACTAGATTCTTAGAGTACCCACTAGTGATAAATCAATGCAATCTACAGTACATATTGAATCTTTTTTGTCTTTCTTTCTTTCTTTCTTTCTTTCTTTCTTTCTTTCTTTCTTTCTTTCTTTCTTTCTTTCTCTTTCTTCTTTCTTTCTTTCTTTCTTTCTTTATTTCTTTCTTTCCCTAGCATACTTAGAGAACTTGAAAATTTGCTTACTATTTTGATGACATTTGAATTTGACCTTAAAAGTATTTTCCAATGACAGGTTTTGGATCAGTACCCTAACTTTTAAGCATAGGAGAACAATTTGTGGAATCTGGCACCAGTTTCCTAATGCTAAAATGAAATAATATTTCCTCTTCAACCCATTTGACAACCTGACTAATTTTATCTTCCCTATTTGATGCCCTTCAGATGTGTTGAACCAACTACCAGAAGTCAGCTTGAAAAGGACTTACTTTCCTAGTGTTAGTCTTACCAGTTGTATAAATTCCCACTGGACTATGGTGTTACAGACAGAAAAAACAGTAGCAAAACCAAAACAATTGTTTTTTCTATACTGTATGTATCAACAGTCAAGCACAAGGAACTGTCTTCTAATCAAAGAGAATATTTGTAGCTCAGGGTTGAACTGTGGAGTCCTTGGTGCTCTCTGAGCCTCGTTGTTTTCTTGCAAGAAAACAACAAGGCTCAGAGAGCAACAAGGACTCCACAGAACTGTCTTCTGCCTGGTCTCCTCACCTCCAGACCCAAAAGGAAATTAAGTCATGAAAATCAGATGGGTATACAGAAGAATCTCTTATTTCTGCTTCAAAAGGGAAAAAGAAGTAATTAGAGGCAGCTAAGAAGAGGAAGTCTCAACAGGTGGCAGCATCTGACTAACCTTGTTTGGGTTCAGAAACTAAGCATGGTCAGTTTTAGTTAGAATATGGACAAAAGATCGCCAAGGAATCCTAGGGTTGTAGGCTAGACTGGGAAGTAAAAATAATCTTGTAAGAATGCAAAGCAAAATACTTCTGCACTGTTGCCAAGAACGCTACATGGAACTGTCTATGTAGTTGCAGGAGAGAAACACAACTTGAGGGAGAAAGAAAGGAGAAAGAGGAAAGGAGGCATGTTATTTGTTTGTTTTCACAATATTTGTATACTACCCCAATCAATTAAGACTGTGGATGGTGAATGATGACAACAATGGAACACAATAAAAATAGCTGTTAATACAGCAAATAAGGATACCTAGATGCCGCAATTAATTTCTGCCAAAACCACACTTGAACAGTACTTGAATAGCCTTGCAAAAAAGGAAGGAGGCGGCAAAATGTACTTTTGGGAAAAGGTTGTTCCAAAAGGTGGAGGCTACTATTAAGAAGGCTTGCCCCCTCAACCATGTCTCCTATATTTCACACAGGGGGAATCCTCAGCAGGCCCTCTTGAGATATTTGGACCATATGGGCAGATTCTATTCTGTCAGGGTGGTGCCCGATGTATCCTGGTGCTACACTGCATGGAGCTTGATAGGTGATTGAATTTGGCCTGGAAACCTCCTGGCAACCAGCACAGAGACCTTAGAACTGGTGTTATTCTGCAATGGTGCAGTTGCCCCACCAACAGTCTGGCCACCATGTTCTGTACCAGCTGCACCTTCTGAGCTGCTTCCAAAAGCAGCCTCACAAAGCATGTATGACTGATGATCAAAGCAAGTGACCCTTGCTTTTCTCTCTTAATGAGTAAACATATATCTTCTTCCTACATGGCATCAGCTGTGACATACTTCTTCACTACAGTAGGAATTTCTAGTATTAATCACTATGGAGGGAGATGTAAGTTGAACTTGCTGATAAGCATTCTTGACACAGTTGCAATGCAGAGCTCAGCTTTTGTTGAAAGCAATGGGAAGTACAAGTTTATTTTGCTTTTAGTTTTGTTCTTTTATTACATTTCAATAGTGTCAATAGCTGAATTTCTCTGAGCACATAATTGAGGGGTCACATCTGTCACTAGTTGGCTTTTCTGGAGGACCTTTTGGGGCTGGCGCCTATATATGAGTGTGTGTATATTTTCTTATTACTTGATATTAGTTACAATTTTGTCAACAGCCTTAGAACAACGCCCAGAACAACCAGCCTCAGAATTGACAATGAAGATATCAAAGTGGTGAAGAGCTTCTGCCTTTTAGGATCAACCATCAACAGTAAATGAACAAGCAGTCAAGAAATACGCTGCAGGCTAGCACTTGGTAGAGCAGCCATGAAGGCTTTGGAAAGGATATTCAAATGCTGTGTAACCTACAAAGATCAGAATTGTGCAAGCCATGGTATTCCCTGTGACACACCATGAAAGAAAAAGTTGGACTTTGAAGAAGCAGGATAAGAAGAGTATTGATGCTTTTGAACTTTGATGTTGGAGAAGACTCCTGAGAATACTGTGGACAGCCAAGAAAACAAACAAATGGATCATTGAACAAATCAACCTAGAGTTCTCACTCAAGGAACAAATAACCAGGCTCAAATTATCCTACTTTGGACACATTATGCGAAGACCTAGCTCTCTGGAGAAGGCTCTAATGCTGAGAAAGGTGGAAGGAAAGAGAAGAAGAGGACGGCCAGCAGCAAGGTGGATAGACTCAGTGACAGTGGCAATGGGGGTGCTGCTGGAAGAGCTGAAGGACCAGGCTGGGGACAGATCATCATGGAAAAATCTATGTGGTTGTTAAGAGTTGACAACAACTTGATGACACATAATCAATCAATCAATCAATCAATCAATCAATCAATCATTTTGTTACTGAAATTTTAGAATGTAATTTTTATTTTACTTCTCCTTTAATATCTGTAAAACTGCCTAGAGTCCATGAGGACTGAGGGGGTAGGTAAACTGCACAAATAAAAATAATACAAATGGTCTAGTGGTTAAGGCAACCGGCTAGAAACCAGGAGTCTGAGAGTTCTAGTCCCGCCTTAGGCATGAAAGCCGCTGGGTGACCTTGGGCCAGTCCCTGTCTCTCAGCCCTAGGAAGGAGCCAATAGGAAACCAGGAGACTGAGAGTTCTAGTCCCGCCTTAGGCATGAAAGCCGGCTGGGTGACCTTGGGCCAGTCCCTCTCTCTCAGCCCTAGGAAGGAGCCAATAGGAAACCAGGAGACTGAGAGTTCTAGTCCCGCCTTAGGCGTGAAAGCCGGCTGGGTGACCTTGGGCCAGTCACTCTCTCTCAGCCCTAGGAAGGAGCCAATAGGAAACCTGGAGACTGAGAGTTCTAGTCCCGCCTTCGGCCTGAAAGCCGGCTGGGTGACCTTGGGCCAGTCCCTCTCTCTCATCCCAACTCACCTCACAGGGTTGTTGTTGTGGGGAAAATAGGAGGAGGAAGGAGTATTAGGTATGTCCCCCCACCTTGAGTTATTTATTAAAAAAATAAAGGCGGGATAGAAAATAAATAAATAAATAAATAAATAAATAAAAAGCCACACACACACTACAATAGCCTGCATATAAAACTATTACTTCCCACCTTGTGCTGTAAATCATTGCGGGTGAGGGAGCCAGGCAGGGTTATGGGGCAGAGAATCTCCTTTTGAACTAAGAGATGAGTGAGGTAATAAACTTGCCTTGAAGCTGATGCGGCTTCTTGCCCTTATGAGGGAGCCTTCAGGCATAAAAATCTGCGAGTGGGGTCACCGAAGAAGAGAGCCTGGTCAAGGCATCCACAGCCCAGTTCACGTGCAGCCGTGAATGCGGGAGGCCTCGCTTTTTCACAAATGCGAGAACGTTGCACGAGCGCCAATACTTCATCGCCTGTCGCCGCGGACAACAGCTGCAAAGCTGCTTCCAGCCACGTCGGAGTGGCCCCGGAGGCTCTGCGCGCCAAACCCTGGGTAGTTACTCCGCCGCGTTGCTGGTGGGGGCAAAATCCAGACGGCTGACTCGAGATACTTTGTTTGACGGCTTTTCGGCCGACTGCAGTTCTCGTGGCGTCCAGTAGAGGCTACTGCAGATCGCCTCAAGTCCGAAACGATGCGCCTTCGGAAGAAGCTGGGCCTGGAGCGAAGCTGGGCCTGGCTACCCCGACCGGGCGCCTCCTGGCCACGTAAACGGAGGAGGCATCCGCTTGCTTTGATGGTGTAGACGTGGGCTTTTAGGGGCAAAGGTTCGGGGGCAGATCTCTGGATTTCCGTCTCCGATGAAATACATGTTAGGGTGGATTCGTTTTCTGGCTTTGCACGGACACTATTTTGCGGAAGATACCGCAGCGTTTCAGGGAATAAATACCTTCGGACGAGGCCCAGATTTTCCCTCGAGAGGGGGGGGGGTTTGCTTTTTCCGTGCTTCGCGACCCCAGTCTAACCGGCGGACAAAATAACGCCCAGTAGGTGGACTCTGGTCCCCCTTTCTCCCACCCGCTGCTTCTGGTAGCGCTGAATACAGCCCGTCCCCGCCCTCCAGAAAACATTCCGCTCTTCATTTTTTAAAAGCAACCACAACAAATGGATCCTGTGGAAACGAGCGAGCGGAGAGGGAGCTTGTTTGAATAGGGCCTTCTTGGTTTATTTGCGTGTTTTAGGTCGGCCGTATTTTTTCCTGTACAGAACGACTTTCCGCTGGAAGCAAACAAAGTTCGCCGTCCCTCTGTGAGACTCTCCGGCGTCTGAAATAGCTCAGAAGGGAACGCGGAGTATCTCTTCGGGTGGTTAAAAACATAAAAAAAATCTTGCCTGAAGATTTCCCGGGCCCTTTGCCTTGAGCCACGAACATTCCAGTGTGAAATTGGCTTTTCAGTGAATAAATACTCTTTATTTATTCTGTACCTCCCATAGTACAAAAAGCATCGTATTACTTGACTTTCATGAGCCAAAGTTTTGACAGCTTTTAGACTACTGACTTCGTTTCTCTGCTTGACTGTTTTGAGCAGTGCTGAAGCAGAAATATGAGGCCACCTCCCCGTACCCCCTTTTTGGGCTCTGCTGGCTGGGAACTGTGGGGATTGCATTGGTGCCCTTTGGGTTTGATCATGGTGAGCAGGGATGCCCGGAGGGTGTGGTCAAAAAATTCAAAATGACAGCCATGATGGTGTGATTGAAGCTCCATCTGTTTTTTATGTGCAGAGATTCGATCACATTGTTGTGGTCACTATATTGACTTTTTTGACCACACCCTACAGGCACCCCTGATGTTGAGGATGGTTGAAGCTGTACATTTGCTATGGATATTGAAATAGGTATGTTGGATTGTAAACATATTCTTACATTTCTGTATATATAAATACAAATATATTTCATATTCATATATTAGAAACATATGCACTTGTATTATGGCTCTGAAACCATTTTGTATTTCCTTGAAGAGTTTTGTTAACTTTCTTACCCTTCCTTTCTAGCAGGCCTTGATAGATAGCTGTGCCCATAGAAAGATAAAGTGTACTTTCCAAGGATAGCTTCTCCAGGGGAAATATATTGTTTAATAACGGTCAAGGAGCCCTAGCAAGAATGGAAGGAAGTTCCTAATATGGAGTGAAGGAAGGAAATTCCTAATATGGAATGAGGGTAAGGTGGAGTATGGGTAACTGAGTAAGGGGTGGTCTTCTAAAGGAGGAGTTGAATGGAATCTATATAATGTGCTGTAGGAAGGGGGTCCTGCGCGGCCGCCCACCTAACAGCTTGCTGTCATTGCTTTTGCTCTTGGGTGAATAATAGGCTGATCATATTTCCTTCAGACAAAAACGGGACTTTTGGGATGGCAAAACGGGACAGGGTCTTATGCCACCATGCCGGCCTCCAAACCCCGCCCCCCATTCAACGCAATTGGCTCCCACCTGCAAACCCCGCCCCGCCCCCCCCACGATTGGCTCCTGCCTGCAAACCCCGCCCCCATCAGCGTGATTGGCTCGGATTTTAATTTTTTTTTAAGGTTTTTTTTTCTTCTAGCAGTAAATGGTGCGGCAGAGCTGGTGTGTTTGGGGGAGGCCGGAGTACACACACTGTGCACACAGCACCGTCATCGGCCGGGGAACAAGGGATGGAGGGGATGGAGGCCCACCACTGCCCCATCCCCCTCGGGCTTGGCCGAGGGAGGGAGGAGAGTTGCTGCTGCTGCCACCGCCGCAGAGCAGGAGAAGCAGGAGGAGCTGGCTGCGCTCGGCTGCTTCAGCCACACCACTCCGCCCCTTGCCACCCACTGAAGCCCCCCAGCATGGCCAGCTCCTGCCGAGGGCAGTCTGTCCTGTGAGTGTGTGTGTGTGTGTGCATCTGATCGGGCTTGGCCGAGGGAGGAGAGTTGTCGACCACTCCGCCACTTGCTGCCCGCAGAAGCTCCCCAGGGTGGCCGGCTCCTGCTTCTCCTGCTCAGCGGCCCGACAACTCTCCTCCCTTGGCCAAGCCCGATCAGATGCACACACACACACGCACACACCCCACACCCTCTTTCTCCAGCCTCCCCATGACCAAATGCACCCGCACCTGTTGCAGGGAGGCTGGAGAAAGAGGGTGTGGATTCGTGCGTGTGTGTGTGTGTGTGTGCGTGCACGATTACTCTGAGCAAGTAATCTGCGTGTGCGTGCACACACACACACACACACACATGCACCCTCTTTCCACAACCTTCCCGTGCCTGCTTTCCCTGGCCTCACCACTGCTGGGCAGACAATCTCAGGATCAGGTAAGGAGGCAGGAACCTGGACTGTGTTGCTGTGTCTGCTGCTGGGCTCGCACGTGGCAACTGGGCTTCCAGTTGCCGCGCTGATAGGGCCTCTTCCGGGCTGCCTCCAATGGCAAATCCGGCTCCAGTCCTCCTTCCTGTCTTCCTGTCCTCCTTCCCGTCGGGTTTAAAAAAGGGACAAAATTGAGATTTTGATCAAAACGACGGGACGGTTGAAAAATGCTAAAATAACGGGACTGTCCCGTTCAAAACGGGACGTATGGTCACCCTAGTGAATAAACTCTTACTCCCGGCTCAGGAACAAATCTGGTAAGATAAAATTTACTTCTAACAGGTATGTGCAAAAAACCCTTTTTAAAAATCCATTCAATCATGTCTGATTCCTGGAGGCTGCCTGGACAAGTCCCTGCAGTTTTCTTGGCAAGATTTTCATAAGTGCTTTACCATTGCCTCCTTCCTAGGGCTGAGAGAGAGCAACTGGCCCAGGGCCACCCAGCTGGTTTTGTGCCCAAGATGAGACTAGAACTCATGGTCTCCCGTTTTCTACCCTGGTGCCTTAACCAGTACACGAAACTGGCTCTCACATGCATAAAATAAGTTGATATTAATTTCACTCAAATATATGGAAGGAGGGAAAGTAGGCTCTATGAGAAAGAAAAGTGAACTCCAGAAATTTTTTCTTTCTCTTTTCTTCATTCTTCTCAAGGGCTTTTTGCCAGTGTTAAGTTTCCCATTTAAAATTCTCTTTGAAAAACAAGTATAACTATGTTAATTAAGAATTGGCAGTAGAATATAATCAAAAGTACAAATCAAGTTTTTTCAGTAACACATAAGCAGCTGTTTTCAGTGCTATCTCTCTGACTCCCCATCCATTTTTTCAGTTGGTCTTGAAGTCTACTCTCCCTCCTGAGCTTTATCACAGCACAACTACCCCCCCACACACACACCATCAACTTCCCCTTGGTTGCACAATGTTTCTCTCAGTTTGTCCCCATCTTTAAGTTGTCACGTGGTATACTGGTTGTAAAGATAATACTTCTCCCTTAAGCCAACACTATCCCTCCACAGTTCAAGATATGTAAAATCTGGAATGCCTCACCTAGGATCTTGCAGATGAAGGCAACTGACCTGTTGTGGCTGTGCTCAGAGGCGTATTTGGGGAAGGTTGGGCAGAAAAGGCGTGCCCTCTGCTCTCAAATCACTAGCCAGCTTCTATATACTGTAGCTCTTTTTGTGGTACTCTGCATTAACAGGATTCTGAAATGATTACACCACAAAAACTCCATATAGAATAAGAGCTGGATTTTTCCACTATTCAACTTTTAACGATTTTTTGAAATGCTCCACTCTTCCTCACTGCAGTGTCCAGAAAATGTTGATGGGTGGTAATCTGGGCTTTGGTTCATATTTGTTTCCCTATGTGCCAGTTTCAACTCCAGGCATCCCGCAGCCCCAAGGTAGGAAGACTTGGTTGCCTAGCAGCTAGATAATTTCAGTGATCACATTCTAGGAGACCTCGTTAGTTGCACAAGCTTGGCAGAGTCTGCCTCCCTCCTCTCTGGGACTCTTTATGCCCTGGTGTCCTCTTATATGTTTATTTATGTAGCATTATTTTAATTTGGGAGTGATCCATTGGAGTGTGAAGAGGGGTAGACAAGTCAGTCTAGAGAAGCCCATGGAACATCCTGAAGTCAGACCCATCCCATCTTTCTCCAGTGCCCTGATTCCTGGATGGTGTTCCTCATGGCCTGTGATATGCTGAAAGGGGATGGCAGGAAAGACAGAGGAGGAAACCACTCGCCTTGCTTGTAGCTGCTGACAAACCAGGACAACACAATCCAGCAAAGAGTTGGAACAACAACATAATAGAGGCAGGATAGAGATTGGTGATGGAACAGCAACACACACACACACACACACACACACACACACACATATATATATATATATTTCTTATCTTACAATCTTTAAAACAATTTTGTAGATTAAGCCAGTATTATGCAGTGGTAGGCTATCGGCTATCTGCCGGGCTGGATGAATCACAAGCCGGAGTTAAGATTGCCGGGAGAAATATCAACAACCTCAGATATGCAGATGATACCACCCTAATGGCAGAAAGCGAAGAGGAACTAAAGAGCCTCTTGATGAGGGTGAAAGAGGAGAGTGCAAAAGCTGGCTTGAAACTCAACATTAAAAAAACTCAGATCATGGCATCTGGTCCCATCACTTCCTGGCAAATAGAAGGAGAAGAAATGGAAGCAGTGAGAGATTTTATTTTCTTGGGCTCCAAAATCACCGCAGACGGTGACTGCAGCCATGAAATTAAAAGACGCTTGCTCCTTGGGAGGAAAGCTATGGCAAACCTAGACAGCATATTAAAAAGCAGAGACATCACCTTGCCGACAAAGGTCTGTATAGTTAAAGCTATGATTTTTCCAGTAGTAATGTATGGCTGTGAGAGTTGGACCATAAGGAAGGCTGAGCACCGAAGAATTGATGCTTTCAAACTGTGGTGCTGGAGAAGACTCGTAAGGACAGGAAGGCCTGGCGTGCTATGGTCCATGAGGTCACGAAGAGTCGGACACGACTAAACGACTGAACAACAAAGGCTATCGGCAGAAGGCTTTTTCTCTGGTGGTACTGATGAATGCTTTCAGTGGGGAAAGCATACTTGAATCCTATGTTATGATGTTTGTATTCAGATGAATATATTTTTGTTTTCCCCAGGTTTTTCAATCTTATCTATTTGTGCTTATATGTGTAAATATTAGGGCTATCAGATCTGGGCTGAAAAAAAATTATATGACCACCAGATGGCAGCAAAGAGTTGGGTTTTTTTTAAAATCTATTTGATGCTACCTAGTGGTCATATAATTGTTTACAGCCCTTATCTAGAAGCCCTACTTAAATCCTTTGCATGAATTTGATATCTGTACATACATGCTTAATATGCTCATCACATCATTCCCTTCTGGGGTAAAGAAACTTATACAAAGGGAAGAAAAGTAGGAATGTCAAGGAAATTAAAGGCATGAGATAAGAAAAAAAAAGGAAAGGCTGGCTGGAGAATTCTGGGAGTTGAAGTCCACACATCTTAAAGTTGCCAAGGTTGAGAAACACTGGTTTATACCAACACATTCACTATGCCTTTCCATATCTATATTTGTAAACCATTTTTCTTTCCATTATGTTCCTACAATGAATCCTTCCTTCCTTCCTTCCTTCCTTCCTTCCTTCCTTCCTTCCTTCCTTCCTTCCTTCCTTCCTTCCTTCCACTTCTCACCTCTTTTTCTGAGGATCATTACTTCAGTCCTCATTCACCTTTTCTCTAGATGACAAAACAAAAGATTTTATTTTATTTATTTATTTATTTATTTATTTATTTATTTATTTATTTATTTATTTATTTATTTGATTTATATTACTGCCTATCTTCTCCACAAGGAGAACAAAACCAACATTAAAATAGAAGCCGGTCCTAAAACAAATACACAAAATATAAAATATCATTAAAATTCTTTTTTTATATAAATTTTATTAAGGTTTTAAATATACAAAGTTAAAAGTTGAAAATGAAACAGAAATAGAAATACAAATTAAAGAAAGAAGAAAAAAAGTGTAGAAAAGTAAAAGAAAAGAAAAGAGCATAGAAATTAGCTAACTTCCGATCTATCTCTGGTCATAAAAACAAAACAAAAATTTCTTACATACTAGCTTGTCATATAATATTCATAAACATTTCTTGTCTAATATTTTCTATTTATATATACTCTAGTCTTCAAAGCCCCATATAAGCTTTGGCCCTCCTGCTTTTTGCAAATATTCCATCAGCGGTTTCCATTCTTTAAGGTAATAATAATTTGGGTTTTCTCTTAATAAACATGTCAATTTATCATTTTCTGCCATATCCATCAGTTTTAACATCCAATCTTGTATCATTGGAAGAGTTTGGTTTTTCCAATTTTGTGCATAGAGAAGTCTTGCTGCTGTAATCATATATTGTATAATTCTGTTAAAATGTTTTTCTACTTGTTCTTCCAGTATTCCCAATAAAAACAATTCCAGCTTAAATGGGATTCGAATTTGTAATATATTTTGCATCAATGAATGTATTTGAGTCCAAAATTTCTTTGCCACCTTACATGTCCACCAAATGTGATAGAAAGACCCCTCTTGTTTTTTGCATTTCCAACAAATGTTGGAAACATTCCCATACGTTTTAGCAAGTTTTTGTGGGGTCATATACATCATCTTATAAAAATTTTCCTTCAAATTGTAACACAAAGTAAATTTTAATCTTTTATTCCACATATCTTCCCATTGTTGCATTTGTATGTTATGGCCAACATTTTTTGCCCATTGGACCATGCAATCTTTAACTTGTTCCTCCACCATTTCTCCTTTTAACAATAATTTATACATTTTAGCAATTAAATGGTCGTCCGTCTCACATAGTTCTATCTCAAATTCCGATTTAGTTTGTTCAAATTCAAAGTTTTTTTTATCTGATTTGAATTTTTCTACAAGTTGCATATAAGAGAGCCATTGAAAAGTATATCCTTCTGAAGCAAGTTAACTTGCTTCAAAATATCATTAAAATTCTTAAACAATATAAATAGAATAATATGGAATAAAATCAAGATGGCTACAGTTCTTCTCAAATTCTGAGCGTAAGGGCCGATATTTTGTAATGCTAGATAGCCACTTGGTCTTGCTAGGATTTAATATATTGTAATCATATTAGATTTAATTCAATCCAATCCTATCCAGTCCCTCATAGCCTCTAAGCATCAGGTTAGGACCCCTGCAGCATCTTCTGCTCAGTGTAGTATGGATCCAGTTGTGGAAGACATCCCACACAGGAGTGGTCAAAGGTTCTACTTTTCACCCCTCATCAAAATATCTGGGCCCATCTGCTCAAAAGGATACCATAGTCAATGGTATTGAATGCCACTGATAGGTCTTCAGAAGTAGAACTGTCTGTCAAATTACTGGAAAATTGCCCAAGCACCTGCTGGAAACCCATAGGATCCATAAGGCACATGGGGCAGACCATCCTAATCAATCCTCCATCCTTGTAGAAGTTAGCAGAGCCAGTGAACTTCCCACCACTGCCACTACCCTAACTACCCAAAGACAGGGATGCAGTCCCTTTCCTCTCACACCTGGACAAAACTGTCCCCCCCCACCACACACAAATGCCTGTCCCATCTAAGGACACATAGGTCTCACCATTCATTGCCTAATAGTTAATGGATCATATATTCCCATCACAGGTCTTGGCCCTCACCAATTCTTTCAATCTTTAATAATAAATATAAAATCAGCCATGCTTTTAGATTTATGTTCATTTCTTTGCCATTGTAAGTATGAATAGACATGCTTAAACTGCATATTTGAAACAAAGGGACCTTTTGTTTAAGCTAATGTGCATCAGACAGTCACCATCATCATTCATTCTTGAGTCTCCAAATGGATGAATCACTTTTTATCTATTCTGTCATCTCATTCTCACCCATCCGTTATGACTGAATAATTTTTCCTCTGGATCAAATTAATTCAGAATGTTGCGCAATTTCCCCCCAAACCCCTCCCTGGTTCTTCTTTCATCACCATTCACTGGAGCATAATATGCCATTATCACCAATGTATGGATTCTGAGTTTCACATGCACTCAGAACATCCTTGATGACACTAATCCATACTTCCTGACATACAATTAATTAAAACAGTGTCTTCACTTCCCTGCATGTATTCATCAACTTCAGTCCAAAAGATCAGAACACCTTCATTCAGAGCTATTGCATCCTTCTCCTTTTTCTTAATTTCACAAACCATAACTTACATAACTTCCTCCCTCCCTTCTCTTTTATCATTTAATACTTTTATATTACAAGTTACAATCTTTTAAATGGATGGTATTGACCTCCATCTCCTGTCGTGGCTTTGATCAATCAAGGCTTTCTTATAATGTTCTTCAGTAAGCTGGAGGATGTATAAAATAGGCTGGCAGCCTGTTTGGCTTTATGCAACTGCTGATTTAGTCCTACCTTAGTTCCCATATGTATATTTTGCTTCTTTATGTAGTGTTCCACTTTAAATGGCCCAAACACTGATTATTAGACAATATTTTGTAGCATATTTTATTATAGGAGTTGGTGGAAGTATAAAGAACAGCAGCTTGCTTAAGATCTCTTGATGACTTCATTGCACCAGAAAGATTACACACACATGCACAAAGACACACAGCTATAGCTTAGACCCTGTTGACTTACTATGGTTTCAAATGATAATTTTCAATGAAGAATGTACTATATCCCCCCATTCCCAGTGCAGAGAGAGGACCCAGGATAATTAAAAGGATATAAAACTGTTTTCTCAAAGATCCAAATTTGTACTACTGTATACATATGAGCTATTATACTGTCCTATTCCTACCATGTTTCATCCTATAGTATTTCTTTTCCTCCTCTGCCTTAATGTAAGGTAAAGGTTCCCCCTGCACATTTGTGCAGTCGTGTCCGACTCTAGGGGCCGGTGCTCATCTCCGTTTGTTAGCCGAAGAGCCAGCGTTGTCCGAAGACGCTTCCACGGTCATGTGGCCGCATGACGTGCGTGGAACGCTGTTGCCTTAATGTAATGACCTCCAAATATTTTGGACTATAACTCCCAACATTCCCAAATGGCATATCAGATTGGGTAAGGCTGCTTTGTCTCTTGTGGAGGAATCGAATCAGAAGTCAGGACACCCTGAACTTCTTCACAGTGTTTATTTGGGTGTCAATAGGATTAATATGAGAGCAGCTCTAAGGGAGCTTTTTGAAAGTGGGAACTGGATAGTATTTAAACACCTGGGGCTTTCTGGAGGCTGTTTTATGACTCCATCTACTTCTGCACCCACCTGTTATATTTAAATTTATGGAGGGAGAGAGAGAGAGCACGGACACAAAGTGCTTCCACCACTTACACAGAAGCAGAGGTGGAGTAAGTTACTTCACTGCTGAAAGTAAATCAGCAAGTGGTGACTTACCCACAATTCAGATGCACAGTACACAAGGTTGACACTTATGCTGACATTCTGGGCAGGACATCCTACAGATTTCTCCTTCTCCCCCAGCAATAAAAATGTACTAGTAATACTTTAAGTAACCAAGGGTCTGTTTTCCTTTCATTATATAGGATTTATCCTGTTTTTGTTTATTTTAACATTCTTGAATACTAATTTGAAGGGAAAGATAAGCCATTAAAATCAATCAATAATTTTGGTTTGTTTGTTTGTTTAAAAAGATTGCCTCCTTGTCACTCATTGTTGTCAGTGAAGTTCTCCTCTGTTAAGAGTCATTTCAATTGTCAGTAATGATTTGTTAAGATTAGTCTACCTTCAGCAAAGCCTACGCAATAAATAGAATCCAAAAACTATTGAATTCATTTCAAGAAAACAAGTCATTGACAGCTTGGGCGGAAGTCTTAAGGCACTTCAGTTCCTACTTTGATTACCTTGAGTAGAAGTAATGAAAAGTTCCCTACACTGGAGCTTGTTTTCATGGGATCTAAAAATCAAATGATAAATGACATTGATAAATTGAAGGTGTCTGAAGTATTTAGTTATTGTAGCAGTGGAAGCATGTGAGATGGGAGAGAGCTATGGTATGAACATGTAGTGCTACATTGTCCTCTATTTGAGACAAAGATTTGGAACATTATGGGTAGGGGAGGGGAGGGAGAAATCAGATTATGGGTGACAAGCAGAATGCAAGAAGCAACTCCCCCAGTGTATAGTAGTATAGACACCTTAACTACAGATGCAAACTCCTTCTTAACCCTGTTGATCAGAAACAAAAGAATGGCAATGACTGAGAAAATGGGAAAAGATGGTAGTACAGTAGCTGGCTGGTGTGGAGAGGGGTGGGGAGAGGACCCTGAAGTTCAAATGCAGCCTAAGACATTTACTACTTTTTAAACATAAAAATATTTAATGTATATTTCACTCCTCCTGAAAACAAATTCATGGCATCAAAATCTTTAATTCTAAATGTGTGTGTTTGGCATTTGTTTTTAGGTGGTCAATCTCTGGTTCCACTGAATTTTTTTTAAAAAAGTCTCCAAAGCTTAAAATCTGCCTGCTGCTGGAGTATGAAATGGCTTCAACGCAATCTGTGCCTTGGCTTCAACAAAAGAATTCTCTGCAGAATATTCTGCTCCCAAACAGGTGAACTGTTAACAGTGCAAGGATAATGTTGACTATACTGTAAGTAGAGTCCTTCCCTCATCACTGAATAGATTTCTGTGCTAAAAGGTCCCATGATATGGGATGAAGTTGAGCAGCCTCGATGGGTTGTGTCAGTGCTTGAATGGGAAATTGCCTAGAAAGCCATATACCCCCTTCTGGCCCTCTCCCTAGAATTTCATGAAGCAAAAGAATAAAGTTTCCAAACCTAAAAGAGCTTACATGAGCCCTTACACCTCTCACTGAGCTCTGCATCTGTAGTTCTTAGAAGTCCACTTACCTTCAAATAGTCCTAAGGTGATTCTTCTGACATTTGTGACGGTAGAAGATGCTGCCAGTAAGAAAACTCTGGTTAGATAATTGAACATGTGATCCAGATGTGATCCAGCTATTGCTCTGGCATTTGCTTCTAATTGTGATCATGGGATTAGTCAAAAATGAATGTTCAGCATTAATGATTGTTAAGGAATATCAAGCATTCATTGGATCTCCTCATATACTGTAGTATTGCTGATAAGCAGAGGTTCTGTGCGGGGGATGTCAAGGAGGGACAAATGATGAAAGTGGCATTGTGCTGACATGACAGAAGGTCTGCCTCTTGATGAAAATGCTGCATCCTGTGGATGCCTCTGCTGATATCCTATAAACGTTATCCCCTTTATGTGCTTGTATATATGTGTGGCCTCACAATAATGCAGAAGTCTAAAAATGAGCAAGCCATGGCATTCAAAACCTTTTGAAAGACATCTGTTCCCTTCTGGGGTTAAAAAAAAATTAAGGGGGGGTGGAGAAGGAGACAGACAGAAGAAATGCCCTTTTGACCCTTCCAGTGTTGGCTTTGATCAGGTTTCAACCAAGCACGTCTCACACAAGCTTGAAGGAGGAGGCAGCCTCTGCTGTAACCTAATCTTACTTGCTTTGTGTGGGAGGGGCTGAATCCCGATTTCCTGTTTTCTGTTCCCTTCTCTTTCCCCTCTTTCTGCTTGAATCTCCACCAGGGAGGATGGCCTTTCTATGGCTGTCCACGTGTTTCTCATACTTCCATACAGCAAGGCCACATTAAAGAAGCATGTGGGTTTGGTCAGAACCTTCTTGCTCGCACGCATAGAGCGTTTCTACTAAGGAACTGTGAGTTACAATAAAACTGTAAGCTCTTTTTAAATGTAACTTTACATTAACGTGTTAAGTGTGTTTATTTTGTGTTTTTGAACTGATTAAGCCTTGTGCAAGTTTATGGGAACGCTTCTACTCTGCTATATACTAATAAGAAGCTGCGTGGAGTTCTGGTACTACCATCCCAGAATTCCTACAGGCTTCAGGTCTGCCCATCATGTTGTTTAATTTCTA
Organism: Charina bottae; assembly: GCA_023362775.1. Lineage (NCBI taxonomy): Eukaryota > Metazoa > Chordata > Lepidosauria > Squamata > Charinaidae > Charina > Charina bottae. The sequence goes on from JALMGJ010000001.1 coordinate 127,749,335, forward strand.
CATGAAGCTGCTATGTTTGGACTGAAACTGATATTTGGATTGAAATGCTGTCAATGCTCATATAACAACCAGCTCTATTTCTTCTTTTCTTCTAACACAAGTAGGGCAGGAGCAGTTGTGTTAAATTCTAGCACTGCACTTTATGAGGATTTATAAAGTGAGGCTCAATCCAGGCAAGACAGCGATTCTTTCAGGAAGTGGTTCTTCTGTCCATGTGTCTTGTTGTCAACCTATTCCAAAAGAAGTTGCAGTCCACCCTAGATCATAGCTGCAGTTTTGAGTTGTTCAGATATTCATGTTTCTTACTAGAGGCTCAGATGGTATCCTTGAAACACTTTTTATCAGCATAAACTAGCATGCCAACTGCAATCCATGGAAGGATTTACCAAGCTATTTTGTTATCACAGAATCATAGAATTAGAGTTGGAAGATGCCATTTAAGCAATTGGGTCCAACTTTTCACTTGGTGCAGGAATCCAAATTAAAGCATCACCCAACAGGCTGAAAATATCTGTTCATTTTCTTTAGTGACTTCCCAAACAAAAAAGCTGCAAGGGTAAGGCTGCCTTTGAAAACAAGAGTAATCATAAACTTCACTTAATCCAGATTAGAATCCCCTTAATCCAATTTAAAGATGCTAGATTGTTAATAGGGACTGAACCATTTTCACACACTATAATAGTGCTTCAGACCGCGGTGGCTCAGTGGTTAAGACACTGAGTCAGAGACCATTAAGGCTGATAGCTCGGCACTTTGAATCCCAAGAGCGTGAGCCGCATGCTGGAGTGAGCTCCCGGCACTTTGTCCCAGCTCCTGCCAACCTAGCAGTTCAAAAGCATGCAAATGCAAGTAGATAAATAGGTACCACATTCTTCGGTGAGAAAAATCACAAGGACATGAAAGGAGCCTCCTTGGGCGTCCCCCGGGCAACGGTGATGTCACCGGCAAATCCTTTCACTACAAAAGTGCCTTAGTGCTTCTGACACGAAAGAAAAAATAGTGCTTCATCATTCACTTCCAGTTCTCTTCCATGTACAATTCAAAGTGCTGTATATTTTTTTAATCTTTAAAGCTCTTAACATCTTGGGGCTGCAGTACCTCAAAGATGACCTCTTTGGAGATGAATTTTATGCTGGAGTGTTTATGTGTATGTACATCTCTATGACAGAAAGAATGTGTGAACAAGAGAGAAAACAAAGCTGAGTGAATGAGCTCAATAGGAACTAATCAGCAAAGAACCTAGAAAGAGGTCTCTGGTATAATTCCTTCCCAGAAAATAATAGTAGGTTTCCAGGCCAAAAGCCAGTTTGAAGCCTAGAATCTGTGTTATAGAGGGGGAGAAGCCTGAAGTAGCAACAGAATGGAAATAATGTAATTAAACTTATCAATGACATTGAATTACTAAAATTGGCTAACACCTTAGAGGATAATCATAAATCAAAATGGCATCAACAGATTTGAAGGCAGAGCCATATCCAACAGGTTGATGTTCAACAGTGACAAACGTATTGGGGTAAACAAAATTAAATTCATAGGTACAGATTGGAAGAACCCAGTTTAGTGGAGGTGCATGTGAGAAGGATCTAGGAATGCTAGTGGACCACCACTGAACATAACAAGTATTATCATGAAGTAGCTAAAAAGGGCCAGTGCAATGTTAAGCTGAATTAATGGAAATATTGCATCTAGATCACGGGATGTAATTATTCCATTGTAGTCTGCACTGCTGTCCTGGCCTTGCCAGTGGCTGCTCATTTATTATGGTGTAATACAACGGTCCACCTAATTTTGTGATAATAAATACAGTCTAAGACAGCCAGGTTGGTGTAGTGGTTAAGGCACCAGGCTAGAAACCAGGAGACCGTGAGTTCTAGTCTTGCCTTAGGCACAAAGCCAGCTGGGTGACCTTGGGTCAGTCACTTTCTCTCAGCCCTAGGAAGGAGGCAATGGCAAACTACATCCAAAAATCTTGCCAAGAAAACTGCAGGGATTGGTTCACGCAGTGACCAGGAATCAACACTGACTCGAAGGCACATACACAAACAAAAATCCAGCTTAGGTTTTGAATATACAACAGCAATTTGAGAACAGCCTCAAGAGGAAGACACAAATGGGAAGTCAAAGAGGCTAAAATAAGATGCCAGGGAATTCCTCACACTGAAAAGTTGTTGAACATGGGAAACAAGGAAGGCTGTCCCAACGTGATGTTATTCCAGCAGGTTTTAGGCCAGGTTGCTTACTAAATACTTGAAGGCCCCTGACTCCAACCAACCTTCCCTAGCCTGGTTGGGCTTTGCTTGAGAAATATTCTTGAGAAGGATCATGGCAACCAGTTAGGTGTACTCAGAGTACTGTGTCCAGTTCTGAGCACCACACACACTTTGAAAGGGATTTGAAGAACTAAATCCTATGGTTACACAGAGAAGACTGAGAGGAGATATGATAACTGTCATATACAAAAAAAAGGTGGGCCTGTTACTTCTGGTGAAATTAAAAGGAAGTTGACTAATGGGAGGAAATTCCTGATAGTCTGTTAAGCTTAGAATAGTCGTCCTGGTTAATTCACTTAATCCAGATTAGAATTCCCTTAATTATTAATTAATAATAAAGGGGCGCGGTAGCTCAGCGGGTTAAACCGCTGAAGCTGTAAGACTGCTGATCAGGAGGTCGGCAGTTCGAATCTCCGCGTGGTGAAGTGAGCTCTCACCACTTGCCCCAGCTCCTGTCAACCCAGCAGTTCGAAAGCTAATTGCAAGTAGATAAATGGGTACCACCTTAAAGTGGGAGAATTTGCTGGCGTCCTATCGGGGATCGCCTCCGGAGCGAAGAAGACCTCGTGAATGGCGGCGGAGACGGAGACGACAGATCCCGAACAGCAACATCCAGGACGTCAGCAGCCGACTCTGAAGCAAGGTATTCTGGGACATGTAGTCCAATACCCATGGAAAAAGAGTCGGGTCCTTACCCCTTCCCCTGAGCGCGCGGTAAATAACGTTGTTAAATATATGAATGTATAAATATATATGAATTGCAATGTTGTAAGCCGCCTAGAGTCCTCCGATAGGGAGGGGATAGGCGGGGTATAAATACAATCAATCAATCAATCAATCAATAAATAAATCCAATGAAAATGTTGCTATTACTCCCTGTTTAAGTTGCAAAGTCTAGCAATAGTTTCTTGACTTATAACACTGACTTGGGGGCAGACATTCAAAGCCCCCATTCCACAGAGTTAGGGCTATATTATCATCTGAACGCCCCCTAGGTGAGGTCATTATGTCTAGCTCTTAGTATAACTTTACTGAAGTTGGATAACCAAAGGGTTTGTCTTTCTCTGAAAGCTCATTGGTGAACATACAATACTGTAGAAGAAAAATCCATAAGCAGGTGGAACAAGCTGGTAGGTCTGTGGAAACTTTCCACAGGACGGGCCATGTCACCCCGCGCAAATCTCTTTTCCTAGAGTGCTCCCTGCAGTGAGAAGTGCTTTCGCCTCAGCAGAAGTTGTGACTGGCTTTTATTTGTTGGTTAAATTTATACACCACCCATCTCGCTATAAAAGGAGTCCCCACTTTTAGGAGTCCCCATGGGTTCCTCCAGCCAAAGGAGTTTAGAGAGGGCAAGTTCAGGGTGTGAGTAACCTCCAGGTCCCCCTCCTTCATCTGACCTGGTGGACACGTCAAGGCCCAGGGTGAGATGCGGGACGGCTCAGGCGCTCTCCTTCCTGCTCGGCTGGTGCAGAGCTCTTTACGCCTCCTTCACCCAAATCCAGCGCTGCAACTTCCCCACGAGGAGAAAGTTGCCCTCCAATGTGGCAAATAAATAAATTCCCAAACGTTGGAAGGAGTTCGTACAAAACCAACCCACCCACCCAGAATCACATGTATTTTAGTTTTCTTTCTTTCTTTCTTTGAAAAATGGTCACATCCAGGAAAGCCCTTCAGGTGATTTACTCTGAAACAAAGCCAAAGTTTTAAAAACACAAGAGCTTTGAAAAATTGGGAATGGAGATCATACATTTGACAAACAGAATCCAGAGTTCATGCCTGTAAAAAATAACAGCAGCTCTGGCACCTTAAAGCCTAATGTACAATGACATTTACGTTCTGTGGACTCCATAAGATGCATGAAAGTTTATGGCCAGGAACAACAACATCAGCAACAACAAAACCTATGCCACAATGCCCGTGTTAGTCTGTGTTGTCCTTTTCTGCTCTGATGAAAATGGATGCATTTCATCTCACTCTCTGGGCCAGGTGGACCAAATCCTTCTGCCCAGTCTTCCATGGCACAGCTTTGCTTGGGTTTTAATTTCCAAAGGACCCTGCCTGTCCCACCAGCACTTCATGGCCATTTATCCCAATCAGGTTGCTTGTACGGTTCCAGCTTGCGGAAGCCTAATGCCTGCAAGGATCCCCCCTACAACTATTTCCCGTTTTATTCTTTTTTTTGGGGGGGGAGGCACAATGGAATGTGGTTAGGAGGGGAAGAGGGAGGGAAGAAGCATACCCCAGCTCCTGAGTGGGCTGACTGAAAAGCAGCACTAATGAAATAAGTCAGCCCTGCTACAGTTGCCTCCCATTTTCACAGATGCTAATTGCCACTCTGGACTTCTGCTCCAAAGTCCATTATTGGAAAATAAATTTTTTGGTGCCAGATGGCCTTCATCAAATATGAACCGGCTATGAGAGGTCTAGCAGTGCAACTACTGAATCACCTGGCTTTCTAGAGTCTAATGTCTTAATTCTTGAGTGGTGGCCTTAGAGTATTTGAATCATCTGTATTTATATTTTCTGGCAACTCTGCACCTATAGACGGAAGAAGTTTCTGTGGCTTACATGCCACTTTACCAGCTGCAGGCCCTTCATCTACTGCAGTAAACTGTCATTCAAAAATGAATGGAAAACAAAACAGCCAATGCTGTAATGGCTTTTTACAAATTAGTATGGTGGAACTACACCTGGTCACTGCACCTGGATAAAGATGTTGGGAACTGTGCAGCAATCCAAATAATAATAATATTTAATAATAAACAAACTTAATAATAAATTATTAAATTGATAAGCCTGCTGACTTTATTAATAGCAAATGATATTAATCATAAATTATTAAATTTATATGCCTGCTGATTCCAGTGACTCTGGGTGGTTATAATCAAGAGAATGGTGTACCACTATGAAGTAAAGATCACAATATACTGAGACTTCTTAATCTTTTCCAGAAAAAGGGAAAAGAGGCAATAGGATGAGAGTTAGCAGATGTAACCATTTTACAAATAAATAAAAATAAAATATATGGATAAGGAGAATACCTTTGTAGAATCCAGAAGTATCCAATGAAGTCAAATGGTGGGACAACACAGACATCACAGAAAACAGATAATGTAAAACAGTTATTCACATAATTGAAATATTAAATTTGCTAACCCAAGATGAATGTGGTGGAGAAAAGTAGACGTAACAAACAAAAGGGAGGCTGCACTCTTTTTCCTCCCTGTCTTTAGGATGTGACCAGGGTCAAACCCAGCTCCTTGTCTCCAGTCGAAGCCTCCTGCAACCCCATCTGAACCGAAGAATAGAAGTATCGCTCACCTGCTCATGGTACAGCCCAAGGGCAGCCCCAACAAGGGAATTGCAACGGAGAAGCCCCGCCCTTCCATCCTCAATCAGGGACACTCCCCTGATGACCCCGACATTCCATCTCCTTGACAACGGGGTTCCCCAGCTCTGCTGCTGCTCCTGAAGGGGCCGCTTTACCTAACAACAGAAATAACCCCGTGTACCTGGACAAGGACCTGCCCAGCTTCCCCCAAACTGGCCAGCAAATCAGCTCCCTAGGATTTCCCTCCCTGTAGCCCTCAACTTCTATAAGTTGATCTTTGCTTTCCCACTGTTTGGGATTCTTCTTTCTTATAAACTTGGGACCCAACAGCAATTGAATAAACAGTTGGTTATTTCTCCTCAGGGTTGTGCTCTGTTCTCTGAATTTTCCACAATAAGAGCCTGTCCTATCATTAGGCAGAGCGAGGCAGCTGCCTTAGCTCTGGATAAACTGAATTGAATGGGCAGCCACTTTACTTCCCAACCTACACTATTGCCTTCAATAGAGGATTCTGTGCCATTCAGCTATCAGCCCAATCAGTCTTTCTTACTTGGAAAGGTCCACTATATTTGCTTCAGATAGCAAAATGCAACCTGGCTCTAGTAAGGATGACTGTGAGTTGAGTAACTTAAAGGGGAGATTATGCAAAGGCTATCAGTAGGTGGGGGCGTGGGGGCTCAGCGGGTAAGACGCCAGGCTTGTCGATCGGAAGATCGCAAGTTCAGAGGTTTGAATCCCTAACCCCGCGTGATGGAGTGAGCTCCCGCACTCGCCACAGCTCTTGCCAACCTAGCAATTCGAAAGCATGCAAATGCAAGTAGATTAATAGGTACCACTTCGGTGGGTAGGTAACAGCGTTCCGTGTGCGTCATGCCGGCCACATGACCGCGGAAGCGTCTTCGGACAACGCTGGCTCTTCGGCTAACAAACTGAGATGAGCACCGGCCCCTAGAGTCGGACATGACTGCACAAATGTGCGGGGGGAACCTTTACCTTTATCAGTAGGTACAAGTCACAATGGCTAAACATGATTAAAAACAATAGGCCTCTCAGTACCAGTTGCTGGGAAGCAGAAGTGGGAAGGTCATGCTGCACTCTTATTCTGCTTGTAAGTTTTCCATACTATCTGGTTGGCCATTATTGCTGTGCCAGATTGGCCTTTAGTTTCATCCGGTATAATATTGTTTTTATATAGTTTCTATGTGAATTATCATTCTGCTCTATATTTTAATATCTTTGTGTATGTGAGTTTGTAGATGCAAAGGGGTGTGTGTGTGTGTGTGTGTGTGTCTACATTCTCATGCCTGTGGACATATAAGTATCAACTTTCTGAAAATATCTGTCCTCCTTCCTTTTTCTTTTTTCCTTATTTTCTGCAACCATCGTTTAGGAAAGAAGATTTTTAATTGCAACAGGAGCTCTGCAATTATTGTGGTGAGTTGAGATTTCTCTTCAATGAAGTTCATCTAAAAAGTGGGATGAGATGCTACACCTGTTCCAGGTTTACACTGTTTCATATTATGAACAGAGGGCTTATTTACTCACTTACTTACTTACTTACTAGCAGCATTTGGATATTGTCTCAGCCAAATGACTCTGGGCAGCAAACAGAATCTCCCCTGAAGCAATAATCAATAATGACACAGCTCATAAAAAATCAGATGCCCCGTTTCTATCCTCACAAAGCATTAAAATAATTGGAAGCCAGTCTAAGGAGAAAAGTTTGCAAAAGCTTTCTGAAAGGTAGAAGCAAGAGGCAAAGCATTCCACATAGTAGAAGCCACAACAGAAAAGGCCTGAATTCAAGCCCATGTTCCCTGTCATGTCATGTGGGATGTTATGTACCTTTTCTGGATAATTTGACAGGGTGGGCAGAATCATTTTAGACAAGATTAATGACTGAATATTTCTCCATATACACACAACTATTTACCTTTTTTTAAAAAAAAAGTTCTATCCCCTGAGAAGCAACATGTGGGAAATTTTCTTCATAGAGGAACATTCAGTCATGTGCTCTCCTAGAACATTATGAAGGAGGAAAAAAATACAAGGAAATAAAACTTATCTAAAATTATCTAAGGAAAACTAAGAAACACTTAGAGAAAGCCTTTGCTTTGGGAAAAACTATTGCTACAATAACTGAGAATAACCGCACTTTTATTGAATGTTGTGGTTGAGTTTTAAAAAATGATGTGGAAAGGAAATACTGTATCTCACTGAGTTCAATGGGATTGTTTTCTAATAAGAGGTTTGGAAGTGGAGCACCTCTTGTGTCGCATCATGAATTAAGGATTATTTCTCTGGAGCAATCATTATTTTAAGGGAATGATCCAACCTTGTGACAATTTTACTGACTTATAAAGTGATGGGATGCCTGACCCTTTCGTTATCAGAGTACACTTAGGAGCTAGACCTGAGTTCAGCCTCACTCCGGAGAATGAGGAGAAAGGCACACAAACACAACAGGACTGTGGATTTAACAACTTCTGAAGAAAGTGAAATAAAGGACATTACTTTCGAAACAGGGAGAAGGTGAAGGCCGTGAAGTCCAATGTCAAACATTTTTTAACTGCATCATTGCACTAGAAAAGTATGTGAAGGGCACTAGAGAAAGACTTTCATGACTCTGGACCCCATCTACGTCAAATTAGGCAAATTTCAGTCAAGCAGTTAATTTAAGGAGGGAGGCAGTGAGACCCACCTGAACTTCACATATATGGAAGCAATTGATTTCAGTGGAAAGGACTGTCAGTAGAAAAACACAAGAAGGAAAAAATGCCTCTTGGAACCTAAGAAAAGCACTGAAATCAGTATTAAAGTGCTAAAATCAGTATAAGGTCAACTTTTCAAATTCGACACAACTCTCAATCAGGTAAGAAAAGGAGAGGAAAAATTAAGAGGAATGGAAGAAAGGAAAAAGGGAATATTACAATTTGAACATAGCATTCTAAACTAGACCCAGCTTTTTAGTGAAAGTATTTGGTGACACTTCCTCCACACACAAAAAATATCTCCCATCTTCTTGTTGATTACTTCTGCACTAGCATGACCCAACAACACCACCTACCACATACCAACAACTATGCCTACATGGCATGGGGCCAGGTTACCTGAGGGACTGCCTCATCCCCAATACATCAACCCACCTGATCATGCAGAGAGGGCATGTTACGGACCCCCCCCCCCCTAAGAGAATTCCATCTGGCGGGGTCCAGGAAGCAGGCCTTCTCTGCAATAGCTCCCGCTCTCTGGAACATCCTGGCCCCGGAGGTGAGGTTAGCCCCATCGCTCCTGACCTTCCGGAGGAACCTGAAAACTTGGCTCTGCAACCTTGCTTGGGGCCCAGAAAGGAATAGTTACTCTTGGGGATGGGTAGTGCCTTAGAGTGCTCCTCACACACATGGACTGAGTTAGACCTTTTTGCCACTTTTACCACTTGGATTTTATTCTGATTTTATAATTATTAATAAGTGTATATTGTATTTATATTTTATGCTTCTTGTTTTAATAAATTATCTTATTGTAAACCACCTAGAGTCCCTCCTGAAGAGGGAGATGGGCGGTGATAGAAATTTGATAAATAAATAAATAAAATTTGAAAACTAGTCAGAATGCTACCATTTGAACTTGTTTTATTCATTTTAAGCACATCTAACTTGGAACTAGCTCCACTGGTTTCAAAGACACTTAGGTCCACCAACAAATCTTAGCATCTGGATATAATATGTCCTTACCAAATGTTGAAGATGAAGGTCCTGCCAATCAATAAATGGAGCCACAATGACCTATTAAAAATGTGGAAGTGGAGGCTAAAAAGAAGGCTGTCCTAAAGCAAAATATGTTTGGGGTTGAGTGAGTTAGTGGTATCACTAGGACTGAACCTCAGAGCAGGTCTGTAAAACCAGGAGTTTGTGGGAGGAAGGATCCTCAATGGAATGGATGCTGTTCTGCCATGGTTGTGGGACTTTTTCTTATTTTGGAAAGTATTTTATAGATACAGGTGCTAATTTTATTACTGTCGCTTCTGAAACACTTTTTTCTACCCCACTAGTCAGTACATCTTTCTAAATAATGCACATGGAGAATCAAAGAGACTCTGCCACCCTCATCAGGCCAAGGTCGAAAATTATCCTGAACTTGGGGGGGGGGGTGTGCTGGTGGCGGTGGTGTCCTTCTTGAAATGCCAATCAGAATCGGCTTGCAAAGAGAACAATGGCCAAGGTGGATAATCTGTAAAATGCAGCGACTTGCCCAATCAGATTGGATCGATAACTCTAACCCGCTTCCCCCCGAAATTGCTCCCCTCCCTGAGAGAGAAAGACAGAAGGAGAAAGGGGGGAGGACAAATGCCATGGGACGGCAACGTTAAGGGCAATATTCAGTAAGCAGTTGGAGCAAAGTACTTAAGCGGTGTTTCATTTACGACGCCATCTTGAGCGAATTTATTTGGATGCCACTTTTACTCTGGGATGTGGCGCCTTCTCTTAGGGGTGGGAATGAAACGAGCAGCCCCTTCCTTATATTCCGATTTCTGAAAAGAGCCTTCCCGAATCCGCAGTGCTCCGCATGTCTAGGTCTGCGTCCTACGCAGCTGGGTGGCGGACGTCAGAAGCAGCCGCCCAACACCTCGGGAAAGCGCGAGGAAAGCTACCATAGATTTCTAATGACCGGATACTGTATAGCTAAGCCTACCCAAGTAACTATTTCCTGCTAAGTTTTAGGGGATGGGAAAAATTAGTTAAAGCTTCCTTCTCTTTCCTTTCCAGCTCCGAAGGAATTGCCCCGAAGGCAGAGAAGTTGATTCCTCCCGGCCCTGGGGAGGTTTTCTCAAAGCGTCGGGCATCCCCTCGGAAGGGCGGCCGGCGGGGCCTGGTGCGGAGCGGCCGTCGCCTTAGGGGGGGCTTGTCTTCTTTTGTGTGCTTCAGGTTTGGGTGGGGCCCCGGTCGCGCTGAGTTTAGGAATCTTCGACCTGGACTCTGCGGGATCAGAAGCTCTTGAAGAGCTGTCCCTGTAGGCTCTGGGAAGCAAACCCAGCGCGTTCTCAGCGGCGGGGGCTGGGACGGCTCTCGGAGAGGTGGGAGCCTTTGAAGCAGGCCAAACGCACCCTAGCCCATCAGCTCTCCCTTCTTTTTCCGCCTCTTCGATCTCCCCCCCCCCGCATTTCTTTTATCATCATCGTCGCCGTCATCATCACCACCACCCTCCCAACCGAAAAAATCGGGGCAGCTGAAGTAGCCCAGGGTTTTATAGGAGATGGTGGTGTCTGCGAAGGTAGATCTCTTCTTCAACTTTGTAAACACCACTTGCTTTATGAATTCCTTCCTTCCGAAGGACATAATCTGGCTTGCTGAATTGGAGGATCCGGAGGAAGACGCGGAAGAAGACTGGCTATTACCCGAAATCACCTCCTGGAAGCAACGTACGCCCACAGACTCCTTCCCGTGGAAGTTAATTCCACCTGAGCAGCAGTCGTTCTCCCAGTGAGAGCAGTTGATCTACTTTGCTGCAAGCCATGATCCGGGCTGCCCTGAAGGAAAGACGGCTAGTATGACTTATCGACTCCAGATTCGATCAAATGATCGTTGCATCTTTCCGTCTAGAGAAATCAATAGGCTTGCGCTCCAAAGTCTATGCCCTCTTAGCTGGAAATCAAATTCTCTTCAAAGACTTACTTACAAATAAGCACTATTGCGACTAATTGAAAATATGACCCTGTCTACCAACTGAAATTCAAACACTTTGCCTGACTTGATTTGGAGATCAGCATATGTGATTAGAATCAAACCCAACTCTTCGGATGTGATTTACATCCCAAACAATTCTGTCTCATAACTGCCTTATATTGGAATGGCTCTGTGGCTGCTAGATTCCGGCGGAACCATGGATATAGTTTCATCGTTTTAGCTGAAATAAATACATCCCAGTGTAGACATAGGGATTCAAACGGAAGAGTAGAACTGGATGCAATTTCATAAAACCTAATAATAATACACATTGGAGGAACATATTCTAGGACCAAATTTCCAGTCTAAGCAACACTCCACAGAAAATGCAGAGAGGGTGGAAGGAAGAAGGCTTTGAAAGATTTGGAAACCCTCTGTTCTGATACGGCACTAATTGAGAAGCCCTGTTTGAAAAACAAAAAACAAAAAACTGTGTATGATTAAAAAGTGCGATTTTGTTTTTGATTCTCCTTTCTTCCTTTTCTATATTTAAATAAACAAAACAATACGAAAAACACTGCAAATTAAAGTATATATCTACTGCTGAGTATTATCACTTTGAGCTACTGTTAGACATTATTATTATTATGGCAATGATTAAAATGTTAATCTATTTTGATTATGTGAGATATAATATATAGATTAAGCTGAGTTTGCGTTCTTAACATAAATAAATTAAGAACCATTGTCAATAAATAAATATAAGGTTTTTATTTGTTTTGAGATGCCTATACTGAAGATAGCCCTGTATAATCTCTGTATATTGGTAGGTATTAAAGAGATTAAATGTACTATTTATATAAGTAACTTTTGTATCTCAGTTTGAATTTCTGCATGTAATATAGATCCTGTCCCTCACTAATAATATTTTGGCATACAGTTCTATTATCTTCTTATTAGTTTTTTTTTTTGGGGGGGGGGGGTTAAAATTTTCTTTTCTTTAATAGAACAGTCCTGAAATCGCCAACCTTTGAAATAACTGAAAAGGAAACAAAGCTGTTAATTTCTTAGGTGAGTAAATTGTTTTAAACAATTCAGTTCAGAGCTCCTACAAATAAACAAATAATTGCAAAATCAATATACCCTGGAAAACAAAACACCCCTCCCGCCCCCCAATCCCACCATTGGCTTTATAACAGAGATCTTTGGATTCAGGTAAGATTAGAAGGGATCTTTTAAGTTTTAAAGTTTCTCCTCTTCGCAAGGAAACCAGAAACTCTAGCACAACAGACAAAAAGCTTAATTCGCGGCTCTGAACTCAGCTGCAGCCTGAGCGAAACCAATTTCCTGGGAGGGGAGCCCCGCTAAAATAAATGGGCTCACCGTTCACGGAACCTAGTTGGGGCGCCATGTTACTTGCATGCCGTCCCCTGAGCGAAACTTCTCTCTCGACAAGCCCGCAGAAGTTCTCCTAGCCTAGCCCATCAGCCCCGGATACGCCTCGACTTCGGAAGTCACTCCCATTGATTTGATGGCGCTCACTTTCCAGCGGCTGTCCGCAAGCGGCGCGCGGGGCGTCAAGGGGAAAACTGACGCTCTGCCTCAAAAGTTGCTGCAATTACATCGGCGTGCCAGAGCTCACCTCTCGCCGAGCCCCGAAGCCTAATCAAGGCGCCGGCTTCTGCTTGAAGGAGGTGAACTCCCGGGTGGGCATCGGCTTGCTCCTGAGCGTCTTCTTGCCTACTCAACGAGGGGCTTCCAAGTGGAGCAAAATGATCCTTATGCACCAAAATGGAGTCGGCGACAAAGCGACCGGCCATTTACGCAGCCACTTTAGACAAAGATATTTAGTTATTCCCGGGTAGCAGTAAGGGCACTTTTGCATTTATTTATTTATTTATCTATCTATCTATCTATCTATCTATCTATCTATCTATCCAGTTTTTATTTATATGCTAGCTTGCTTAATGATTTCGAAAAGCGCCAGCCCATCGTACATGCCAACCGATTTACCAGCGGCAATTACTAAACGGTTGAGGCTTTAAAATCATCAGGTTAACTGCCCCTTAGCCGCCTTTTTTTCTCCCTGCCTGTTTCAGAGAATTGCTTTATTAAATTAGGTACCACTAACGTGCCAGGCCAGGATGCGGAAAGTCTGTCTCCCTCCCCCCGCCACCTTTCCCTTTTCCCACCCACTCCGTTTCCCAGGGAGAAGAATATGAAATCCGCACATTGAAAAATAGCTTTGGAACAAGGGGGCGCGGCGGCGGCGGCGGCGGCGCGGGTAACCACGAGGCAACCAAGCCGCCTTGCTTCGATGCATGAACAAGGGCCCGGCCCAATCCACGCCTGCCCCACTCGCGATGGGGGCGGGGGAGAGAGTCGCCGAGGCCTCCAATGAGACCAGGATCGTGCCTCTGAGAAGTCCTGCCCCCGAAGCAGGGCACCTTGACCCGCCGGTGGATCGGGGCTAGATTAAAACCTCCGCCACAGCGCCGCCAACTTGGACTCCCGGCTTGTCTTGACACCGAGGTGGCCGCAGTTAGACTGAGGAAATCTTGGGAAATATGGACACAATTCCCCACTGGCGGGGTGATGACCTAACGGCTCTTTGCCAGGCCTGGCGTCTCTGATTCATAACTATCGCGAAACGCCGCTTTTAAGCTTTAGACGTGACCCGGAGGAGTGCGTGACACGGCGCCGATTGGAAAATAACAAACGGCCCCTTAGCCTTAATGTGTTCCAGCAGCCCCCATCATCCTTACACAATTGCTTGACACGTTTTTCCCCAAACTTCCACCTTCCTCCTGTTTGCAGAGTAACACGCGTGGTGATAGGATCAGATGATTGCATGTCTGGAGAGAGAACGTATATTTGGCAAAGCGCGGAGCCGCAGGCGGGCGGGGGAACGAACGCGCTGGGAGGGTCGGACAGATAAGCTTCCTAGAGGCTCGGCAGCAGCTGACGCCTCCTAAGCAGCCCTGAGAAGGCGCAAGTAGTTTGCTCTAGGAACGCCAGCGCCTCTCCCGGGAGGAGCCGTCCAAGGTCTGGCCCGGGACCGCCTTGCGGCCAACTCGACGCTGTCTGAACGGGGACTGTTCTTTTCTCTCGGTCCGGGCTTTCTAACGGGAGGCGGGGGCGGAGGCAGGGGCGGAGGCGGGGGGGTGGGGTGGCTCGATCCAGTTCCTCAGTCCTGACCTTCCTCGTTCAGAATGAGGGAGGAGGAGGAAGAAGACTGGTAGGGCGGAAGCGCGTGGAGGGGGGGCGGTGGCGCGCGGGGGGGGGGCGGACGGAGAGGTTGGCATTGGAACTGGTTTGCTTTTCAGACTTAACCACGGGCGGGGTGCGGGGGGGGGGGAAGCAAGCAAGCAAGAAAAGGCGAATGGAGCCCCTTCCCCCATTAAACCCTTGGGTTTTTTATTCCTCCCTTGGGGTAGCCTAAGGGTTAGATCCCCCTCCCCTTCCATCCTCCCGGAAATAAATAAATAAATAAATGAGCAAAACCGGTTCCGTTTGGGGGAGGGGGAAGGCATAAATTTATTTTTTGTGGAAAGACTAACCTATTTCTTAAAAAGGAAAGAAAATGAAGAGCAAATCCTGAGAAGTAAAAAACTTAAAGGTGTTTACCTTGTCATCAGCATGCACGCTAATTATCTCGGGCAAGATGCGGGGATCTATTGTCTTGTTGCTTTAGAGCCTATGCCCCGCCTCTGGTGGCAGCCTAAAACCTGGCGTCTGGCTAAAACAAACGAAAGGCAGCGCTGAGCCTCCACTCCATCCAATTAAGGCGGACTTGGTCCACTCGGTTACGTGTTCATCCAACAAGATCGGCGTGGAAGCAACACAGCAGAATATTTGGCAAAAAAAAAAAAGAAAAAAAGAAAAGGAGAGAGAGTGAGAGTGAGTGAGAGAGTTTTGCCTCCCCTTTCCCTTCTTTTCCCCTCCTCTCCCCCCCAGCCGCCGAATCATGTCGATGAGCCCAAAGCATACGACTCCTTTCTCAGTGTCTGACATCTTGAGCCCCTTGGAGGAAAGCTACAAGAAAGTGGCCATGGAGGGGAGTAACTTGGGGGCTCCCCTGGCAGCGTACAGGCAATCGCAGGTGGCGCAGCCGGCCATGCAGCAGCACCCCATGGGCCATAACGGGACGGTGACCGCCGCTTACCACATGGCAGCCGCCGGGGTCCCCCAGCTGTCCCACACCGCCATGGGCGGCTATTGCAATGGCAACATGGGCGACCTCCCGCCCTACCAGGACACCATGAGGAACAGCGCTTCTGCCACCGGATGGTACGGAGCCAACCCGGATCCCCGCTTCTCTACAAGTAAGTGCTCGCGGCTTCCCCCAGCTCCTTCCCCGCTTCAGGGAGGAAGTCGTGGCGCGGTCCCAGGCAGGCGGGGCAGTCTGGGGTAGCGGTCAGAGCGGCGACCGGCGAAGTGGGCTCGGGCGATTGGGCGCGCTTTCCTAAAATTGGCCCGGGTTGCCTCCCCTCCTTCGACACCCCTTCCCCTCTTCTCTGCTCTTGGGCCGCCTGATTTAGGGCGCTTCCAGACTCTGAAGGCCGTAGCGGCTTCTGCTGCTGCGGGGGATGGGCCGACCTCGCGCCAATGATTAATTGCAATCAAAGCGAGAGAAGGACGCAAGCGCAAGCGACGGCTGTAATTGAAAGAAATCGGCGAAAAACTGTGAGGGACACCGGTGGTGCTTCGGCGTGCCAAGGATGAGCGGGGAAATTAAATTCAGGGCTGTGGAGGAGGTTAAGACGATGCATCTGGGCAGTAGAAAGCGCATAAATAAATTCGGTCCTGTGCAAAATAAATTGGGCCTCTAGCCCTTGTCTACACTGGGAATATTATATCAAGTTCAGAACAACGCCGACGGAATCAATCGCGTAGGCCCAATAATGTAGAACTTCCTAAATGAGGAGACAGGGAAGGAGTTCCACTGATTACTCAGCGCACCGTTTATGCTTCTGAACCAGTACTCTCTGAAGGTCTAGGCAAGCGTATCCGTGGAAAGCTACTGATGAGGACAGAATGTTAGCCGCGTTTGGTTCAGCACAACCCCCTTTCCTTAATAGGGATTCTTCTCTCCTCTCGCAGGGTTTTCGGTGACCCCGGGCTCCTTTGGGTGATCCGATTTAAACTTCGCAAAATAACTCCCATATTTAAATGCGAATTAGAACCCGATTTCTGCAGGTTCTTAAGTATCTCGTGGGCGGTCTTGTTTGCTTTGCCCTTGGCTTTTTATTTGTACTTGGGCTTTTTAAAGAAAGAAAAAGTCTGGCCACCCGGCAAGCGCGGTTCTTTTTTGGGTTGGTGGGGGGTGGGGGCTTCCTGGATTCGGAGGTGAAAAACCTTCGAGCCGGCCTGGCCAGCGGGCGACTAACTCTGCCTGTCCGGCTCTTCTGATTGCAGTCTCCCGCTTCATGGGCCCTTCGTCCGGCATGAACATGGGCGGCATGGGGGGCCTGAGCTCGCTGAGCGACGTGAGCAAGAGCATGGCTCCGCTGCAGAGCGCGCCTCGGCGGAAGCGCCGCGTCCTCTTCTCGCAGGCCCAGGTGTACGAGCTGGAGAGGCGCTTCAAGCAGCAGAAGTACCTGTCGGCGCCGGAGCGGGAGCACCTGGCCAGCATGATCCACCTGACGCCCACCCAGGTCAAGATCTGGTTCCAGAACCACCGCTACAAGATGAAGCGCCAGGCCAAGGACAAGGCCGCCCAGCAGCAGATGCAGCAGCAGGAGGGCGCCTCTTGCCAGCAGCAGCAGCAGCAGCAGTCGCCCCGCCGGGTGGCCGTGCCGGTCCTGGTCAAAGACGGCAAGCCGTGCCAGGCGGGCTCCAACGCGCCCTCGACGGCGCTGCAAGGCCATCACCAGCAGCAACAGGCGGCTGCCACCGCCATCACCGTGGCCTCCAACGGGGCCGGCCTGGGACAACACCCGAGCCACCAGGCCAGTAGCGCTGGGCAGTCGCCAGACCTGGGCCAGCACGCGGGCAGCAGCCCCTCGGCCCTGCAGAGCCAGGTGTCCGCCTTGTCGCACCTGAACTCCTCCACTTCGGACTACGGGACGGCCATGTCCTGCTCCACCTTGCTTTACGGCAGGACCTGGTGAAAAGGACCGGCCGGCCTCGCCTGCGGCCGGCGCCCGCTTCCCCTTTCTCCCCGAACGAGCTGACGTTCCCCCTGCCTCCCTCAAGACCCTCCCTTGACTTTTCCCTCTTTTTTGTTTGTCTGTTTGTTTCGGAGAGGAGAGGAGAGGAGGGGGGTTGGCCTTGGTCTCACTCGGAGAAAAAGAGACTCTGCTCTCGCAATGGCTGCCGCCGAAAGTCGTCCGGAGAAGTTGGGGGCACTGGAAGCCATTCAGGACCGTGTGCCCTCTCGGCTGACGTGGAAGCTCCTTTGGACGCTTGTATGTACATACACAAACACTGGGGCGAGGGTTTCTCCCCCCTCCTTCCGCAAAGTTAACCTCGGCACCTCTATGTAGACACGAAGCCCCCACCCGGGAAAGGGAAGGAAACGAGCGACACTTCGGCGCCTTAACATCAGCTCACTTCGGTTCGATACGAACTTGTAGCTTATACGGTCCACCACAAACCTTGGACTAAACCCATAGTTTTTAGCAACCTGAATATTTTGTTGATTTTTAAAATATATATGGAGCGAGGATCTACCAAACAAATCAAAGCTTTTTGTTTTTCGTTCTTAATTTTAAGGGGGAAAGCCACTTTTAAAAAATGGATCTCCACAGAACCTTGACATTTGGGGCAGTTTATTCTTTCTTGACGCTCCTTCCTTCCTTCCTTCCTTCCTTCCTTCCTTCCTTCCTTCCTTCCTTCCTTCCTTCCTTCCTTCCATCTCTCCATCTCTCTCTCTCTCTCTCTCTCTCTCTCTCTCTCTTTCTCTTTCTCTTTCTCTTTCTCTTTCTCTTTCTCTTTCTCCTTCTCTTTCTCTCCCCCTCTCTCTCCCCCCTTCTTTGTTACTTATGTAGATATATTTGGCTTTAAATATATTTCCTAAGAAGCGTCTAATAAATTATAAATATCACTGACATTCCTTATTGCCTTTGGTGTTTTTCCTGCTCTTAAAAAAATTATGAGAGAGTCGAGTCCGGCCAGGAAGATTCCCCCAAAGGCCCACTCAATTCAACGGGGGAAATGTCGCAGCCATTTCAATAGGAAATACGATCAGGCCCCTGTTTCAGGAAAACGAAAAAGCAAAGATACGCCGCCGGTTCATATATTCCCGATTAACTCTACTGCGAGGGAAGGGAGTCCAAGCTAATGAGAAGACCAGCAGACGAGGGGATCCAAGTGGCGTCATTCATGGAGGAGAGACAATATTTGCAGACCCACTAATTGAAATTCCAAAAGGGAGCATTTAAAATACTGTTCACGCCCCCCAGGGTGGGAAAGCTAACAAGGGACACACTAACAGGTAAGGGGAGAATATCAGAACCTTGTAAGAAGCGTCCGCTTTTATTAACTCGTAAAGAAAAAAAAGGAACACACCCATCATTTCTACAAAGGTGTCCTGTGTAATTGTATTTTAAGGGAAGTACAGTCACCTTATTTATAATCAAAATAAAACGATAGTTGATGTGCACGAGGTGTATCGCGTAGTTTGACTTAACCGCAACAGGCACACACTCCGCGGCGTCTACAGGGCCGGAGGCGGACGCGCACTCCCCCCATCCCCGCCTGACGCTTGTGCTTGTGCGTGCTGAGGAGGAGGAGGAGGACGTCTGTGGACCAGGTGTAGCTTCCCAAATCCTCTGTCCTCGGTTGGCGTTAGAGGCAGAGCAGGTCGCAGAGACAAGCTGAAAACGTGCGGAGCAGGACTTTCAAGACTTCAGGCGACGGCTACCTAATTTACCTGCAGGTTCAGGGCTGGTAGAAGGGAACGCAAGGCCATTTCCTCGCCAGGGACTTCCAGCGTCGCCCAGTCAGCTTTGGGGCAACATAAAGCCTGTTTTCAGGACTGCAAGGTTGGCGGTTGGATGGTGCTACCAATCGCGTCAGGAGGCATCCAGAAGAGGAGACCTCCCTGGACTGGGGAAAGGGCTCAGTTTGCCCCGAAGCCTTTCCTTTGGGGTTTCCTTTCTAGGTGACCTTCCTCTCCGCCTATGTAAGAATCAGGGCTTGGAAATCAGGGCTAGGGGGTTGCAATTTGCCAAAGGCCAACCCGGGGTGGGGTGGGAGATGGCCCTCCGGGCCGGTGGCCTGTAGAGCCGCACAGTCTGCGAAGAAAGTCTGGGGCGTTCTGGGCGCGAGACCCCGCTCTGCCCTTCGGCTGATAGCGGGCGGGAGGAGGGGAGGGAAAAAAAGGGGGACCTTCGGCTTTAAAAAGAAAGGAAAAAGAAGGGTCCGCGGATACAGGCGCCACGCGTGTCGGCAGAGATAGTGGCATGCTGTGTAATATCCTAGCATACCTCTTGTGGGGAGGGAGAGAGAGAGAGAACGAAAGAGGGAGAAAGTGAGTTTGGTCAAGTGCGCGAGAAACATTTCCAGCTGTTCCCTTCCCCCTCTTGCGAGATCTATTTTTTTCTCCGTCTTTTACAGCTCTGTGCTAAAATTAGCATCTACAGAGCCCAAAATGGAGCACTCAGAGCTGTCATTTGAAATCCTAATGTGCTTTTCTTTTCTCTTCTTTTTTTTCTGGTGAGCTTCTCTTTTTTTTTAATGAAAAATCTGCATGCATTCAGGGCTTGGCCAAGAAGAATCAGCGGCGGGATGGGGGGTGGGGGGAGCGCTCACCAGTAATAGCTCCGTATATTGGGAATGAGAACGTCAAGGAGTGGAAGGTAGGATTACAAATCAACCTGCCTTTAACTATCGAAAAATATACCCGGTTTATAGATTCGCCCCACCTCCCTCATCCCAGTAAATCCATTTCGGTGTCTAAATTAGCAAGGCGAGGTGAGGGGCTGGTGGAAAGCAGCTGCGACAGGTTCCTTCCTCTTGCCTCCTTCTGCCCATTAGCGCTGCCCTAAAGTTAGACCAGGGTTCCCGGATCCGCTGCCTTCTAGATACGTGTAAAAAGGCTTCCGGGAACCAAGCTCTATTCCAGAGAACTGTTATCT
The DNA here is from genome assembly GCA_023362775.1 of Charina bottae. Lineage (NCBI taxonomy): Eukaryota > Metazoa > Chordata > Lepidosauria > Squamata > Charinaidae > Charina > Charina bottae. Next base: position 127,769,682 of record JALMGJ010000001.1, read on the forward strand.
TACCTTTTAAAGAGGTAAAAAAGGGGGGAAGCCTTTGCAGAAATTAACGGTCTGGTGTTTCTGGAGAAATTCATAAACAAGTATTTGGAGGTGGGACTAATGGCTGTAATGGATTATTATGTACACCGTCTTATCTTTCTGCAACTAGATTTAGTTTCGATTAAATAAACTGGCTTCCACTTTGTCTGGTGTCGGCTTAGTTTAAAGTCTATTTGCTAATTCCACCGAAAGCTGAATTCATCTCTTGATAGACCTCTAGAGTCCAAGCAAACACAATTCAAACGTTATTTACCTATCAGTCAGGAGAAATGCAAACAAAACTGTTCTAAGAAAATCACAGTTCTTTCCCTTTTTAAAAGAAGAAGTTACATCATTGCTTTATAACTTTCCTTTCAGGATCCAGCTTTGGTTGATTGAGGTGCATTAGGTTTTTTTTTAGGACAAAAAATATTTCTTATTGAAATTTCCTTCCGGAGACATGAAGAATATTCAGAGAAGTCCTAGTTATTCTTATTTCTGTACTGCCTCGGCCAAAATATGTTTGATTTTGAAAATGGAGTCCGATTATTTAAATTGAGCTTTTTAAAATATTGTTTGCATGTTAACCCTGAAATGGATGAATACCTGCAAGCATAAGTGTAGCCTAGTGTAATTCTTTCCTGAATAAAAAGCGGTTTGGAGTAAAGAAAACTGATTAAAATCAGAAATGATGGAAGAGACTCCACACTTCAATTTTAATGAAAATTCTACAACTAAACACACACACACACATAATGTGTGTATATATTATATGCAGAATATGTGTGTGTCTGTGTGTATATCAGAGGTTTCATACTTCATAACAAAGGCAATAGGATTTGAGAAGCTAATGAAAGATGGATATTTATGATAGTCTTGTGAATATATTTTTCTGTGAAATTAACACGCAACTTGATCATGTCAGTATGTTACATGTACTATACCTCTGAGTTGGAGGGATGTGGGCCACAGTATGTTGGCTTGCAAGTCTGCCTCAGGATGATAGATCCTAGTCTGCATGGAATAGTTGGAGCATGTTTGAGGTAAAACTGGGCTTTGATTGCAATTGTGGCAAACTGGCCAAAAATGTGCCCAAACTGATACTGTCCTAACAGGGAGTGATGCATGTGACATGGATATGACCAAATCTGATAACCTAGCCAATGCAATCCCTGCCTTATTAAAAAGCATTGTGTGGAAGCCTAGATTGATCAAAACCATTATGGGCAGCAGAGGTCAATATTTGTGGGGCCATTTGTTGATGACCATGGCATAAGGAAGACTGAAACATGGAAAGTAAGAGGAGTAAATGTAAGAGCATGATTTAATAAATGAAAGAAAAGAAAGAAAAATAGATAGGTTGTATGTCTGTGAAGTGAAAAGAAATGGAAAGGTAGTAATAGAGCTAAATACAGGTGGTCTGCTCTTGTAAAGTAGACTGGATGAATACATGTAGGGAAATGAAGGTGCACGTTTAATTGGAAAGAAATGACTAAAATGTAGTAAAGTATGAATTAAATAGTCTCTACATTGTTGTGGGTGCAAATGAACATAGGAATCCATAGGTTGAGGACAGCTGTGAAAAACAGTTAGTAGTATGTTGATTTAGACTGGAAAGCATTTGACAGTGAATAGGCTTGAGTTATGGGATGTTTTTCACAAGTGTGAAGGTTGGTTGCTGGAAGGAAAGCTTGCGTGAGAATAAACTGAATGCTTAGTAAGTGGTTCAACCTTGAGCAGGGAGTAAAAGAAGGATGTATGATGACTCCTTTATTATTTAACATATTGATGGATAAATATATAAGGAATGCTTCTAGTGACATTTGTGTAAATAGGAATATGAATATACATATACTTTTGTATCTGATGATATCATTTTTGGCTAAGAACTAATAATTTCAATGAATGTTGGATAGATTGTATGATGCAACAAGGAGAATGGATCTCAAGATTAATGCATTGAAGGGCAAGGTAGTTTTGTTTATCAGGAGAAACAGAATGAATGATCACAAATTATACATAAACAGCAAATTACACATAAACAGCAAATTACACATAAAAAGCGGGGGGGGGGAACCACCCTAGAGCAAGCTGATAAAAGTTTACTCAAGATGGGGAAATGGGTGGAGAGATTTTGAGGCATGCAAGCCTTAGCAGGAAAGTGGTGGGCAGTACCTGGTCTTCTTCATACAGTAGCCATACTTCGCTTTCCTGCAGGCATTCTGCTGGCTGTCCCTCACTTTCCTTTCCTTCCATGTCCAATATCTCCCAGGATCAACCCTTAACACTACTAAAAATGGGTATGTCCCTTATTCTGAGCCTATCAATATTCTTGTTATCTGCTATTAATACTCTCCCTTTCATAATTCAAAAACGAATTAATCACATTTTTAGATGTTTATGCATCCCTTTGCTATGTGTAGGTATGAACAAACTGAAACCAAAACCCTGTATTTAAAACAGACTTTTTTCAAAGCAAATACTCACCAGTCACCATTCTTAATCATTCTTGGGTCTCCAAATATCCCAAACATTTTTCTGTTATCTCTTATCTCATTGCCACCCATCCGTTCAGGTCACCTAACAGAATCGTTTTCTTGTTCACGTTATTTCCAAATGTTGCATATTCCCCCCCCCCAAAACTCATCTCTGGTTCTTCTCTCAACATTCATTCCAAGTGACAAGTTTAAAGAACAAAAAGTAATATGTGAAATGATATATGAAGCAGGGATGATTGACAGGGACAGAAAGGCAGGGAAAGGAGTAGTGAATTATGTTGGTACACACTAGAGTTAGTTACATTTCCTTTTCCTTTTCAAAGTGTCTTCCACTTTGGTTTACTGCGTCTTATTCCTTTGCATGAGGTTGCTTATCCCAAAGGGAATAGCTTGATGAATACCTACATATTATACAAACAGGCCATCTTCCAATATTGCTGTTAAGTGTGGGTGGAAAGGGACAAGCTGCAACCCAGAAGGGAACTACACCAACCCAGAGACTCCTCACGTCACATTTGATGTTCAGTATTTAAGCACCTTTTTGTTATTTTCCTATTAAGTGGGGACTCTTCTAGGGTCTCTTAAAGAGGAAAAGATGAGCGAAAGTTTTTCGGTGGAAAGGATCGCCAGTTTTCCTTCCGCAAAGTGTAAGAGTGTGTATGTGTGTGCGTGTGTGTGTGTGAACAGCGGCCGCCCAAAAAGGACGCGCGGTCGGCCGGGTGGCGGCTACTAGGGCCTCGCTGAGAGTTGGCGCTTGACTAAAAGCCGAGAGCCGACTTGGAAGGAAACGGGATGCAGACGGTCCAGCCTTTACTCCTACTAGTTGGAGTAAAGTTGGCAGCACCTCTTTCATCTGCCCGGCTGGTCCTCCGCTGGCTGGGCGGATGGGGAGTGGAGAAAGCCAGACGGCACTCTTCTCTGGGCTCTCAAAATGGTTCCGAAAAGTAGAGACGTCCTTGTCTATACCAAGCTGGCGATTAACGCGAAATGCCTCCCGGCACAGGCCCGGCGAGCTCAGGTAAGGCCGGCAGTTTTATTCCGCGTTTCTCCCCCGTTCAGCCCGAGGACCAAGAGAGCGGGGGCTGATCCGGAGGCGCTGCTGCGGGGCTCCCTCCTCTCCCAACCCCGAAGCACTTCCCCGAGGAAAGCTGCCCGAGGGCCTGGCTTTCCAAGAGCCAGGCTGCTTTCGGGATAGCAGCCCAAAGACGAAAACTGCTTAAAGCTCAGAAGACGAGGCAGCCCCGGCATTTTGTAGTTGAAAAAAGTTTTGCCTCTGCTTTGGTGGCAGCCTTATTCAAGGAAGGGGTGGGTTGAACCGCCTTCCGGGCCAGTCTGACTGGGGTGCTTTGTGCTGGCTGCCCCGACGTCTGGACTCTGAATGGGAACTTTGATTTCACCAACAGAAAGTGCCACGCCGAACGGGATTCTGTAACAGGACCACGCCCGCCCCGTCCAGGAAGTTTTGCTTGACTCTTTTCCACCAGCGAGACTCTCAAGGTTCGGACACTCTTTGCGTAGCAGTCAATTGTGCGACACCTGAGCAGCCTGTTTCCGCGGGTCGTGTGAATTCCTTTTGTTTATGCTTCAGCCGTTGGTTATGTGTTAAAGAGATCTCCCTCTCGGCTCTCCTGTACATCGACTACTTTATTTTACATTACTGACCTGATCAGGACCTTAAATCACTCGGCCCCTCTACTCCTTCTCCCCCCCTCAGTCCTGATCGCAAAGGAAACTCTTTCCCTTTCTCTCTGATAAGGTGCTCGGGAGGGGGTCTTTTCAAGCGTTCGCTAAGGAAAACCTACTAAGGGAAAATTAGTCCTGTTCTCCGGACCAGAATTTCACTGGGATGAAGTTGTGGAAAGGCGTTTGTGAAAATGTCCTGGGAAACCGAGCAAAAGCGACCGTGGAGGAAACCCGCTTAATAGCAAGCCCGGGAAGCTGGGATGGGCGGGAGTCTAACGGGCCAGAGAGGACACTGAAGTAGCAGAGCCCACTGGTGATATTATTTCAAGGCTCACTTCTTGTTCAACCTGCTAGGTAATCCGTGCGCGTCTCGTCTCGTTCTTGCTGGCGCTCTCTTCTCCTCCCCGCTCCCGCTGCGGCCAAGAGCGCGGGAGGTGCTAGAATACCGTAGCGGTGCTCCAAGAAGCGTTCGCGGTCCCGCCATCTCTGAATTCACCCAAGTATTCTGTGGGGCCAGAAAACCGCTGCCTTGGGGCTGTCTGACGTCCCGGAGTTGTAGTTTCTTCCCTGAAAACGCGGGTGGTCAAGCAGTTGGGAGATGCGAGCGGGGCGGGCCTGAGGGAGGAACCGTCCCCAATTAATCTAGACAATGTTTTTTTCACCCCGAATTCAAGATCTGCAAAGCTGCAGTAAAAGATATGGTTCAGGGAGACTCTTGGCGACTTTGTGGATTTATTCACGTAGTTTGATTGGCCCCCTTATAAAAGGCCTTGCACTGCCGCCTTCCGGAATCCTTTCCGACGACCCAGTCTAGCCTACCGCCCGGAACTTCCTGTGGGTCAGTTTGATACCCACATTCCTTATTTGCTGGAAGTGAGCTTCACTGAACCCCTATAGGACTCGCCCGGGCCGACACATTTAAGGGAGAGATGAAGGCTCCTCCGCTGAAATCTCTTCCTCCTCCGCTGGTTCTAGAGACCCCCCCTTCGAAGTGCTTCTGGGTCGGCAGCACAGGCCCTAGTGGTCAGGTCTGCTCCGGCGAGGGTTCGTACTGAAAACTGCCTGACCATACGGGGCTCTGGTTTCAAACTGTTCTTTAATTTATGGCTTCTCGGAATTGAGAAACACAAGAGGACCTCTCCCCCTCCCCTTGCTTCACAAGGAGGACTTCAGAATAACTCTGGAGGCAGGAGGGAGGCAAACTTCGAGCCATTCATACAGAAATCCAACTGGATTTCTGCAGTCTGAACAAGTCGACGGCAACTTTCCTCAGACTCCAGGTGATGTGAATTTCTACTCAAAAGAATCAAACCTCGTGGATTTTAAACAAAGAAGATCCTGGCATTTCGAAATGCGTGGAAGTGTGTGTGTGTGTGTTTCAAAAAGAACTCAGTTAGGTGCTATTTAAATTCAGTGAAATTCTTGGAATCAAAAACATCGTTCACTAATCTATCCATCCACAATGCACTTGTATTTCTATAATTAGTTATGAATTGTGATAAATGAAACAAGAAAATTAAGGTTTAGCCCCCAAAGTACATAACTCTGGCTGTTATATATTTGTGAGTGTGTCTGCACACGTATGTGTGTTTGTGTGTGTGTGTGTGTATATATATATAGTCCCACTGCATTGGCATTCACAATATTCTATAAGTTAAATTACCCTTTAAATATAAATATGAACACATCAAACTCCTGCAGACTTGAGTTGATCATTCCTTAAATATATATTTGGTTATAATCAGGAGGTGTAAGTTAATTCAGGAACATAAGGAGCCAATAGCTCTTGGACTCCAGTTCCTTGGTTCTCCAGGATTAAAGTAAGCATCTTAATTTACTTCACATTCTCAAAATGTGAAATGATTCCATTCATGTAAAAGGATGGTAGTTCATAGCAGTTATCAGAATTTTATTTGTACAATTTAATTGTACAATTTAATAATACAATTGTCCATTTTATTTGGACAATTGTGTCCTCATATGGACCTTTTAAAATGTTCTGTCATTCACTCTCTGAACATTCTGCTGCCCATAAATTAACATTAGGTTATTAGACGGAATTCATATAAACATTCATTCTCCATTCTTTTTTCCAACTCTAAAGATGTTTCCAAAGAAACAAGCTTCTCAAAGGGTTATAAATATTACAATTTCTACTAATTCTTAGGAAATATTCCTGATCCTGCTAACAAAATTGTACTTTTTTAAAAAAATGCATCCAATCAAGGGTAAATGTGACAGGAAGGAAGGAAGGAAGGAAGGAAGGAAGGAAGGAAGGAAGGGGAAGACAACACTAGAGTTCTACAGTACATTTACTTTAGATTGACTCATAATCCATTTCTATAACAATCAACAGGAAATCAAACCTACCTACCACTTACGGATCCACTGTTAAGATTTTACCCTTGGAAGACAATCTTACTCAGCTACGAGTGATCGCCAAGAAGAAGAAAAAACCTACCTACCCTCCTCTCTGTTTCTCCTAACTCATACTCAGAGAGAAACTTCAGAAGAGGAGGGCTTCGATCCTACTCCATCAAAATCAAGTGACTTTTGCTTAAAGGCCTCTATCAGAATAGGGTTCGGTCTGTATACATTTCAATTCCATACAGATTTGGTCACTCTGAAATACATTGTTGAATTCAGCAGCGTTTAATCCTAAACCAGCAGTCTCCATAAGGTTCCAGGGTTCTAAACACCCTTACATTTAAATAATGTGGATCAATGGTGAATGTGTGTAAGATTCCAAGTGTGCATGCAATTAATTATAGTTTTTGAGTAATGTATGCTAGTTTATTTACTTATTTATGTTATTTTTATCCCGCCTTTATTATTTTTATAAAAAACTCAAGGGGGCGAACATACCTAATACTCCTTCCTCCTCCTATTTTCCCCACAACAGCCACCCTGTGAGGTGAGTTGGGCTGAGAGAGAGTGAGTGGCCCAAGGTCACCCAGCCGTTGGGACTAGAACTCTCAGTCTCCTGGTTTCTAGCCCAGCACCTTAGCCACTAGACCAAACTGGCTCTGTTCACCAGGTGCCATGGCCATAATATATTTGTATTTGAAGAAGTAAAATACAAAAAATATAACAATACAGGTAGCCCGGTTTACAGCCCAAATCTGTAAGAAAAGCTCACTTAAAATTGTTTTGGTCAGATGGGCTAACGGTGCAATCTAAATGCCCTCGTGTTCGATGGTGTCTACAAGAAAATATGATCAGAGTATTAATCGATGCATGGCCATCTAGGAACAAATTCAATCGGACATAATGAGACCCCTTCCTAAGAAAATACTGCAGTTGGACTTAAGTGCATTGCGCAGGCTGCAAAGGCCCCTCGGGGTTCATTTGCCCCGCTGGACGTCTATTGATATCTATAGGGTTACTTTCATATGTTATTCTAGATCTTATTCTTTCATATGTTATTCTAGATCTTATTCTTTGATCTAAATAGTTGCCTGTAAGGTTGGTCCCGAATGATCCTGAATGTGTATCTGAACACACAAAGACCGTTTGATTACGCAGCGATCCTCGGATAAACTAAGCGTAGGTACCCCATGAACGCACGTATTTTAAAATACAGATTTAAACTGGGCAGGCATGTTACAGCCATCTAACTAATAGGCGGGGAAATATTGTGTCATCCGATGGACTGGGGCTGCTACCCTGGTTGGTCATCACCCTGCGTTGGAAAGGATCATCATGTGGGGGGACCCTCCCTCTCTGCTCAACCCCGCTCCCCCGTTCAACAGGAAGAGCTCCGAGAGAAGGTCTCATCAATATGCAGGGGGCGGCGAGGGATCATGTATGCAGCCGAACTGCGCCCAGTGACTCTCCCGCCAATCAGAAGCCGAGAGGAGAAAGCTGGACAGGAGGGCCGAGATGGGCGCGAGGGGCGGGGGACTGGCGAGGAGCCGAGGGAAAGAGGAAGGGCGGGCCCCACCGCGAATGAGAGAGCGGGCGCTGATCTGTGGCCGGGCTGCCCACGGCTTGCTCTGGTTTCTCAGCCGCTCTGTTCCAGCCAGTCGCCGGCCTTTCCTCTTCAGGCTCTCTCTGGCCAGGAAGGAACTATTGTAGACTCCTTTTCCCGTTTTGAGAGATGCGGTTTCACTGAGACCAAGTGGAAAAGCTGAGAAGCAAAGAGGCTCCCGGGATGGACGTTGTGGAACTTGGGAAAAGGCTAACAACTGCGCGTGCGGGCCAGAAAAGGCTGGAGATCTGCTTTTTGGAATAATTTATTTTAAAAAATAAAATAATAAAATAAAATAAAAATTATTCTGCGGGACAAAATTGTGCACTGTTTACATCTTACTCCCTCTGGCCTATACCCAACTAAAAAGGGCTGTATCCAGGAAAGTTTTTTAACCTTTTTTTCAGGCTCCATAAAGCTTGATTTGTTCTAACCCAGCTTTCACTCTCTGGAATCAGACATAAGGGGTATTTCAAGCACAGCAGTCTCTTCTTAGGGAAGGGTGGAGGGAAGACAATGTAATGGATTATTTATTCTCCATCAAGACTGGAACATAATGGGTCATTTCCCCCCATCTCTTTCCATTTCACTCTTTCCTACTGGAAAAAAAATATCAATCCTTGATTTCCCTTTACTTTCCCTTTACTTTTCTTTTCTATATTTTTCTTATGAAACATTCATATAAAATAGCCAACTGCTTTACTGGAAATAAATTATGTGTTTACCATAAGTTGCAGCTGATCTTAACTCCTGAAGGCAAAATCAACAGACTTCTGAAGAATATACTAAAACCAGCCTTTGATCAGAATGCAGTGGTACTTTCTGAATGGTCAGGAAAATTCATAACTGAATGCTTTAAACTCCAAGCAAGGTGATTGGCTATTTACACAATGGTCTTTCTAGGAGCTCTCCCCAACTGTCCAGATGGAACTATATGGCTCTTCCAAGCAGTCATTGAATAAAATTGGCATACAAGGCAGGTTCTCCCAAAAGTGAGCACTGAGCAGCATCACAAACTCATCCTGGTGTATTTGTGTTTACGTTACCGTTTGGAAGGACACTGTATTTATAATAAATTCATGAGGACTGCACATTCTGATATACATTCCACTTTTGTGGAAGGCAGTCCCTTGCATGTATCTCTCTCATTATTTGGGATTTTGAACTTTTACTGTAAGCTATTACAAGATGCTTCAGATGGTTTCAATGAATTTCTATGATGATGTGGAACAAGTCAGTGCAATGATCTCAACTAATCTCTTCTCCCTTCAGAAGCCAAATGCCATACAGTAATAAGCATTGCCTGGCCTTTATTCTAGACTTACAGAGTGAGGAATTACAGCCACTTGCATTTCTTTCACCATTTGGTAGAGGAGGTAGATCTACAGATTTTAGGCAAGCATCACTTTCTCACAAGGAGTCACCTGGGCTTGTAAGAACCAACCCAAAGGAGCCAGTTTAACAGAGTAAAGAGCTTATACGTGTCTGTCCTAGAATTTTACTTGCTGGGCTGCTGGACCCAACAGGCTGAGGAGGAAGCAGTATGGAGTTCCATTACTGTTTCTGATATTGATCCATTCACACTTCATGCAATTCCAGTGCTTATCATATAATCATAGCCAGGTGAAATATTTTTGAATTCTCCAAAATGTTCAACCAAATATTTCCGAATCCAGCCTTAGCGTCACCTTACTTGTTCTTTCCCAACCTGCTACTCTCTTTAAAGCAGATCAGCTTCTTCCAACATGGTGCCTTCCAGAAGTTCTGGGATTCCCACAATTCTGTCAATAGCCATGCTGGCTGCGAATTCGAAGAATTGCAGTCTGAACATTGGAAAAAGTTATTATAAAAAATAAATGATATGAACAGAAAGCCAGTCACTATACAGAGTTTAGGCCAAATGGGCGTATTCAGCCACCAGTTCCTCCAACTGAACATCTGAGAGGATTATTGTGGGGCGGGAGGGAGCAGATCTCTTTAAATTTCCTGTTTGTTGGAGTTAGAAGCTGAGGAGGGAGGGGAACAGAGGGGCTATTTATGTGAAGGTGCCCTGCCTCTCTGCCAAAATTATTTTGCTGCAATATTCTGCAGTGACCAAATGTTGCAAAATAAATCTACCTCTCTGAGCTGGTTCCAAAGGTCTGTAGCCATCATTCCCTCTTCAATACATTTTAAACAAGAGGCTTCAGTGAGCGACTCTGATTCAATACACATAATCAGTTTGGAAGTCTTATTTCCATTTGAAAACAGGCCTATTTGTAATCATGAGAGCCGGACATGCTGAAAGATACAGAATAACGTGCTGGAGAGAGGGGGAAGGGAAGAGCCCACAGACAAGCACAGAAGATTTGCTTTGCTTTGCTTCAGATCTTTCCTTCAACCCTAATTGGTTTAGTTAGATTATCCTATTTTCAACCCAGTACCAATCATTTGTTTGCTTTTTTAAATCTCAACCTTACTTTTGAAAACATGCTAAAAAACGAAACGAAAGACACGGTCGGATCCACTGCTAAAATTTAGGAAGGCTCCTAAAAACTGTGGTTGAAAAAGGATGTTGATTGGTCTGACAGCCTCTTCAGGTCCAGAATCTTTTAATCACATCCAGAACAGCCCGGGTCGATTTACTTATTTTATTTAATTTGTATATATGGCCTTTTCTCCAAGAGTTCAAGGAGAGTTCCATGGGAAACTCCTGTATTTGATCCCCACCAGAACAACCCTGTGAGGTAGGTTGAGCTGAGACTGGGGGACTGGAACAAGCTCAGTCGGTGAGTTTCCTTGTTCACTGATGGTGGACTTGAACTTGGCTTAGTTGTGGAGAAAATAGATGTAACAAACCAAAGGGAGGCTGCACTCTTTTTCTTCCCTCTTTTGGATGTGACCAGGGTCAAACCCAGCTCCTCTCTTTGCCTAACCCTATCAGACCCAAACTGATCCTTTCTGCCTTCTGATAAAGCCTCTTGCAACCCCATCTGAACCGAAGAATAGAAGCCCTGCTCACCTGCTCACAGTACAGCCCAAGGGCAGCCCTAACAAGGGAATTGCAAGGTGAGAAGCCCCGCCCTTCCATCCTCAATCAGTCACTCAATCAGACACTCCCCTGATGACCCCAACATTCCATCTCCTTGACAACAGGGTTCCCCAGCTCTGCTGCTGCTCCTGAAGGGGCAATTTTGCCCAACAACAGAAATAACCCCAGGTACACAGACAAGGACCTGCCCAAAACTTTAGCTTCCCCAAAACTTGCCAGCAAATCAGATCCTCAGGATTTCTCACGTTATAGCCCTCAACTTCTATAAAAGATCTTTGCTTTCCCGTTGCTCTCTTTCTTGTAAAGTAGAGCCCCAGCGATGGGTGGTTGCTAATAAACTTGGTTGCTCAGTGCTGCGCTCCGTAGGGTACTTCTGAATTTTCCACGAAACCCTGGTCCTAGTCCAACTCCTTCACCACTAGGCCGGCTATTTTTCCCAAAGGGCCATCTTGCTCAGGGGGCTTTGAAAGCAACCCTGTCAACAAACGTTCTGCAAGAGGCTGCTGAGGAGGGAGGAAGCTGGACCACCTGCGTCTGAAGAAGCCAGAGGGCCTCTCCCGATCTTCCGCGGGCCCACAGGCCTTCCTTCGGGAAGCAGTCCTGTTCCTCGCCGGGGAAAAGCAAAGTCGGCTCTTTCAAATCCCACGAAACCCAGCGGCCTCAAAGGAAGGGACTCTGGAGACGGCCGCAGCTGGAAGGAAGAGCGGAGGAGGAGGACTGGGCAGCGCTCAGGCGCGGGCTTCGGGAGGCTTCGCCGGCCGATTGCCGGAGTGCCGAGCCGGGAAGAGCGTCAACCTGCAAAAACTGCCGCAGGCAGAATTTCTATGGCCGCCCAGAGTCGCCTGGTGAGTGGGCCGCCGTTGAAATGGAGCACAGAAGACCCAATCAATCAATCGGGGGAAGAGGAAAGGAGGAGCGGGAGAAAGAAGAAGTTGTGCATTTCCTACAGGACAACAATAAGAGCAACAGCAGTAACAGGTGTTTGCCGTGTCACTTCTTCGAACACTCCGAGTCACTTCTCCTGGTATTAAGGCCAGAGTCCTGACCAGGAATGCACCTCCGTATGCTAATCCGCCGCTTGCTCAGACTTCAACTAGAAATGCCAAGAAGCTCCGCCTGACTCGCTCGCTTCTGCACGTCCGGCCAGCCTAGCGCCCCGCTTCGGACAGGCCAAATACCAGTGGCAGAGCCCCAGCAACAGGAGAGCCTGTCCATCACCTTCCCCAACCGGGGGCTTTCTGGGAGGGTAGATCACCAGAATTTCCAGCCGGTTCGGCCCGCGCTGGTGCGGGCATTCTGGGACAAGTATCAGATCATATCAAGGTCGCCATCCCCAAACGCTTCCGCCCTGCCCGCCCTCCCTCCCTCCTGCAGGCTTGTCTCCGGGCGGGTAGCTTTTCCCAAGAATCCGAACCGTTTGGCATCCCCTTTTGGGGCTGGTTGGCAGGAAAAGCCGCCCCGCCCCCTGGCTAGTCAACTCCTGGCGCTAAGTGAAAGTTAAGAGGACCCACCTCTCCTTACTACTACCCGCTGCGATCACACCGTAAAGGAGAAGGTCGGCGGAGTTGGCTGCACGGAACCTAACATTAAGTCCCGGTGTGACCTGTCATCGTTCAGATCAACAGCAGAGTTGCCAGGTCTCAGGAGAATCTGATTCTTTGCAAACGCCACATGTGGAAAGCACCCCTGCCTTCGAAGTACTACTACATGTCCCGCTTTGCCGGTGCTAGTCTGAGCGGAAATATCTTGACTCCGACGGTGTTGATCGCACTTTGTCTGTTTCTTCCCTCTCCTTGCCCCTGCAGTTCCCCCGCTCCTGACTTCTACTTGGGGATCCCTACATGAAAATACATTGGCGTTTTGGGCCATTTTCGCAGATTGCGATTGCAATCCGAATCAAGCTTTCTGGACTTAGAACCTTATAGCTCAAGAAAGTCTCGCGCGGGAAGTCTTAGCTTAGCTTGCTCTTTGCTCCTGACCAGCCCCACAAGAAGCAGGAACGGAACTTCTGCCCAATCCCTATAGAAAGGAACGGTGCTTGAGCAAGAAGATTGCCAGGAGATTCTGCCCATACAGAATCCAGTGGATCCACTTACATCAGGATCCTCCTCCGAGTCTCCCCTCAAATCAAGCGCGTCTTAAGGGCCAGAGCTGCCTCCCCTCCCCGCAGACCTACAATCCTCCTCCGGCAGCTTAAGCGAAGTTAGAAACCCGCCGCGCAGGAAGTGCGATCTTTCATCTCAGGATCTGCTTTCTTTGACCGGAAACTGTCCCCGCTCCTTGCCCTCCCCTGTTCTACCCGGAGCGCTTTATCGGAACATCGTCTTTGCCCTGAACTGCAGACTGGATCGCGGAGGCACACCTAATCTGGCTTGCCTAAAGGAAAGGACCAGTTACTTGTTGTGATCTTTCCCTAAAATTCAAACCTGAGAACATTCCCAACCTGGGGGGATGTTCTGACGCTGTTTCATTTTCAAGCAATAATTTCAAAGCCGTAATTAATGCACAGTCAAGCAATGGTCTGAAATGAAGCCGCACTTACTAGGTTCGAAGGTTATTGATTTAAACATCAATGGCATTTTCAAAGTCAAAAATACACCTGGAAAAAGAAATAAAAAGCGCTGGGGAGTGTTTTAAAAATAAGCTCATTTACTAACTAATAATATTTACTAATAAGATATAGGACGGTCACTGGACACCAGAAACACCATGCAAGGGGGCATCCTCAACATTTAGAAGGAAACCATTAGCAATAATAAGAATGCAAACGTTCTCCTAAAATTATTTTAGATTTCTGTATTAAGAGCTTGGTCTGTATTCACTAGGAACTGGTTAAGAAACATCCTGTAAAATGCAATTGCAGAACCGAATAAGACGAAACTGGACCTCATCAGCTCAAAATGTTGACATTTCAAACGATTTAGCCTCAACTGAATTCAAGAATCAAAAGACTCCAACCGTTCGCAGAAGTGGACTTCTGCCTGAGTTTTCCTCCTAAATTTCTCCACGTTTGCATTGGAGATTTCGACTCCAACAACTGATCTTGCTTTGGAGAAAAAGGACCCAGAGCAAAGAACGTCTGAAGACGAGTCTGGGGTAGCTTCTCCAGTCTCGGCATAAGGTCCAACTATTTGCAAGGGCTGTTGATCCAAGTCCTTCTAAGATCGCGGTTTTGTGGACCTGTGTCAAATAATAAACTTTTAACTACAGTAACCGACCTAGCCTTTCTTACCTTGAAATCCCTGGCTATACCCCCAGATAAACAGGTTTGCTTATAAACAGCCTTTCTTGGAATTAAGGGCACTATCCAACTACAATTAAGCCCTTGGGTAGGAGGAAGGCCTTAAAGTGCACCCCCCCGCCTTTATGGGGTTCCTGAACGCTTAATTAGGCTGCGCCTCTTGTGATGCTGAAATCCGTGGGCTTTGCCTCGAAGTTTAGGAGTCGGGTAAAAACCCCAATGAAGTCAACTGCAATGATTAGATGTTGGCGCTTAGTAAGTGTGCGGCAAGTGGGATATGCAAACACTACCTAGTGTGTGAAAGAGGGGAGAAGGAAAGGGGATTCGGGTAGAAACAGCACAATCCTAAAGTCATCTCTCAGGATTTCTTCTAGTAGGAATAGGATTTCAGCCTGAATGTCCGCCCTCGGGAGGTTGCCAATGTCGTCAGTACTCCCAATTGCCACCATTTACCGGGTTGTGTCCCCGAGGAAGGAATCGCTGCCCCAAGCCTTCTCCAGGTGCGATTCAGAGCACCTTGTAGCGCCACCCATCTGTCGGTGGGGGATGAATCAGGAGTGGAGACAGGCTTTATCTCGCCCCAGCTGCAGCTGGGCACCGCCGGGTTATGATCGCCAGCAAGGAACTGTCCCTGTTTTCAAAGATCGCGTTGCACCCCACGCTAGACTAGGCTTAATGGGGCTGAAGGGTTTTTTGGTTCTGCCATTGTATTGCACCGGGCCACCTTCCTAAGGTAGCCAGCGACCCATTTTTTTAAGGCTGAGCATGTTATGTCGCTATAGCCCTTGGGTTTTGCGTAGCTGACATTAATCGATTGCATGATCCCATTTTACGGGCACAAATAAATCAATACCAGATGGAAAACTACCTGACAACTTCAGCTTCAAGAAACGTTGGGGCAGTTACGTCGGGGGTGGTGGTGAGCAGGAGCCGTTTAACACAAAGCTGGGGAGACTGTGGTGTGTGTGTGTGTGTGTGTGTGTGTGTCTTCTGGAAGATTTTGAGAACCCCAGCCAAGGCGCAAAATACGTTCTGGGTGGGAGAAGGCAGGAAGGGCTAAATCTGAAAACGAAGAAGCAATTCTTAATTCCTAATCCCAAGAATTGACTGGCTGTCGCGTCCCACGAAGGACCTTTTTCGATCTTTCTGCTGGAACGTGTCCAGCAGCAGTCCTGGAGTGATCCATCGCCAATTACCCCAAGATCTACCGGTGGATGCCGGCCGACGACCTCCTGCCCCCCCCCCCCCCCGGGTCTGATGCCAGCGTCGGGGCCCTTTTTCCTGGAAGCTGCGGCCAGGGGTGAGCTCCGCCTGTTTGCCGTTTGCATCTCCTTCAAGTCAAAGACCAGCCTCGAGGCTTCCGGCCAGGTTAGCAGGATTGCGCCCCGCGCGGCTCCACGCGCTGAAGAAGTGCGGCCGTGAAGGACCCTTGAACAATTATTTTCCCCTCTCGGCCAGCCTCCCAGCCATTCATAGGACCTGCAGCGGAGGGCCTCCCTACGGCGAGCCTCGGCGAAACCTGCCTCGCACGAAGCCCGAGAGCTTTCCGCGGCTCCGGAGACGTCTCGCGCTTCCGAGGGCAGCAGGGCTTTCCAGGCATGCTAGAAGCCAAGAGGGCGAAGAGCCGCGACGTTTAGGACTGGCGGCTGCCATTCATTTCCGCGTGGGGACGACGCGAGTGGTGTTGAGCCCTCTTTCCCGCCCCCAAATTAGGACCCCTTAACGGAGAGCGTCGGCCTGTGCGGATCCTGGTCCTCCCGCGAAGAGGGAGGCCGGGAGGCAGAGCGCCGCGTTCCAGCCCAGAGTAACGCGGCCCTTTCGAGGAGAAAGGTCTTCTGCAAAGGGAGGGCCCTTCGTTGAATGGGTTGGCTTTGCTCCTGCACAGAGGTTTGCTAAGCCACGGAACGCACAGGCTTTACGGGCCGAGTTCGCCCCAAATACATATGCAGAATACAGGCATTCATTTTTCCAGTATGTATTTTCTTATAAAAGGAAGGTCCATAATCCCCAGAGTAATTTCAGTTTAGCGAGAGTTCTGTCCCCAGGGCTAGCCCGCATTCACCCTCCAAAATGGCGCCAAAACTGTCCACTGACTGCAAAGCTTTAGCGGCGGGGTGCAAACGGCATGACCCCGAGGAGGAAATGCCAAATGCTGCCTGTTGCGCCGCTTCCCCGCGAGATCCCCCCGCTTTGCCATCACTGGCGCGGGTGCACCTAGAGGGGCCTCAGCCGATCGAAGTAAGGAAGCCGAAGGGGGAGGAAGAGTCGCTCCAAGCGAGCAGTAAAAGCTACCCTCGGGCCTACCGCTTCTGCCTCCTTCGCTTCGTTGGCGTGCATTTCTCTCTTTCCCATATGCACGGCAAGCAGCGGAGAAGTAAAATACTGTATAAACCGAATTTCGGGTACGAGGTCGTTGGCAGGTGAGATTCCTAAGGAGCATTTCACATGGGGTTCACTCTAAACGTTCCCTAAAAAATAACCTGGAGTTTCTGCGGGAGGGGGGACCCACAAGATTACGTTTAAAGTACAGATAGGGTTTTAATTAACTTCTCCAGAAAAGATTTCAAATCTGTTGAGGTATAGGCCAGTGACTCTGGCGTCACGCTAAGGAACTTGACTCCGAAGGAAGGCGATGAGCGGGAGTGGGGTTTCTACCCCGGAAGTAAGTTACGAAGCCGGAGCTTCCGCCAACGACGGGAGAAGGCATTCGCTCCCCAAATGTTCGTTTACCTTGAAATAACCCCAGCAAGTGAAATTACTAAATAAGCCAAGGGGGAGAAACCTCGCTCTCTCAAGCCCCACCCTTTGAAATTCTGCCTTCCGTTTCTAGGCGCTCAGGCGGCTCTTTCCTGGGATTAGGCTGACTCTTGAGCCGAACGACTTCTCGGCTCAGTCGGTGTTAGGCTAATCGAGTTCGCATGATGTGCACATTCGTTTGGAAAGAAAGGGATCCCTGTGCGCTCCGGTGGGATTTCTCTCCCCGACATGGAGTTGAGGCGGGGCGGCCTGCTGCTTTTTCTGGGCAAGCCCGGGCAGGTGTTAAAATAAGCTCGCCTTAACTCGGTGGGCGGACTTTTTAAAAGCCTCTGAGATCTACTCTGCTCCGAAAAGCCCCTTCCGTTTCAGGGGGACTTATTTAAAGCAAGCTGTGTAAGTTCGGAAGAGGAATCTCTTCAAAACAATCCCTTAACCCGATTCCTTTGAGGCTGGGGTCTCAGATGTGTCCCCAAACCCCGTCCTTAGGAGGCTTGCTGAGAAGTTGAAGTCTTCAGCATTCACGTTGAATTATTCCGATAAAACTGTGCTCTGGGCCTTGTTACAAAGCAGTCACTTTCCCCAAATTTAATTGGAAGGAACTTCCTTGAAATCAAGGAACCTTGCTTTAGGAGTGAAATTGATTAAGACAGGGTATCATCCCCCCCTGCCCTCTTTTGTTTTGAATGTATTTGAAAGGATTATTCTTCTGGCCAATGAATACAAACGAAATTATCAAAGCAAGTCGAGGGATATAATGAGAAGATAATCATTAAGGGGTTGTCTAATATTTCGCGTGAAAAAAACACCCACTCCCACCATCCCTTCGCTTCCATTTTTTTAAAAAACATGTACTTGTCCTTAACCTTTTAAGGCAACGGCTGTAAATATAAGATCTATACTTTCTCTAATAGATTTTCCTAGAAGCTGATGACAGAGAACCGATTTCTTTTCTATTAGGCATTACTCCATCTTTGTTGAAGGCTTCGCAGAATGAGCGCGGATTAAGATTCGATTTGCATCTCTTAAGCTCGCTGTGTGGTCTTTGTCCGGAGCTTGTAACTGTTAAAATGACTTGTTCGGAAGCGTGTGGGCTCTCATCCTGCCGCTTTTGACAGAATGATTGAGAAATTCAGTTCGCCCCGCTAGGATTTAGCCCGCGGATTCCACCTGAACCTTAAGCAATTAGACCCTAATCTCAGCGTCATCATAATGGAGTTAGGATTTCTTCTTGCACTTTGTATATTTCCATTAAAAGAATAATGGGGAGGAGGAGCATGATGATGATGAGGAGGATAAAAGAGGAGGAGGAACCTCGTAATTCCTTTAAACAGTCTTCTTCTTTTTATGATCCCCCCCCCCCGCAGCTTTACGGAAATTCATTGAAGGTGGAACCCGATGAAGATGCCTCTCTTTCAGTTGTCTGTTCCTGTAGCAATAGGTCTCCTGGATATGAAAACTGCTCTCCATTATGCACTCTTCCCTGGAAACCTTAGCTGTAGTCCTTTACACTCTCTTTTGAGTTTATTTGCACAAGAGTGGACGGCCACCATTCCTGAAACCAGGGAGAATTATTCTCAAACGAATCTGTGTTTAGGATGAAGGATGCTCACAACTTTCGAGAAGGGTAGTGGGAGTCTGAATCTTCACATCTATTTAAGTATACATAGGCGCATAGTCACATGCACACTTTTTAAAAAAAATACAGGCAAAGAAATGTTTTTCAATAGCTTTCGGAGAAAAAATAAATGGAAAGTAAACAGACTGAGTTTTTGGAATGAGGATAACCTGTGCTGATCAAAGACAACTAGCTAGGTTTTGAGCCCCAAATTCAGAATATAAAATATGTTGATATGCGTATTCATATACTGAAAGAACATCCACTTGGAAGAATTGTATTGGTGTAGGGGGCATTGTGTATTGATGGAGAACTACTCTCAGAGAACAATTGTTATCATTCTGGTGTAATATCACAAATGTAAGGTTGATTGTGATTTCCTTTCATCTCCTCGGAGCAATATAGCTGTCTAAGGAAATAACATATCTGTCAGAATTTGTTTAAAAAGTGTGATGTTAATTGGAAACACAGACATAGGCACACACTTTTCCAGTTATCAGAACCATTTGTGCAACTATTTTTCAAACCATATTTGTGCCCTCATTGGTGAGTGACAGATTTCCCTCCCCTCGGGGCACTCCAGTTTCTAACCCTTTCTAAGTTTCCTTTCAATTATTCCCCTCCTCTCCCTCCCTCCCTCCCTTTCTGCCCATTTAAGTGCTGGAACATTTATGTGGTAGATCTTTTCCAATATGCTGGGAATTGAGGAGGCTACTGTCCACAACCCTCCCACCCATCAGACTTTGCTCTTCCATTTCAAGAAAGTTGGTGGCGAATTATGTTCTTTTTCCAGGCTGTGCATCTCAACCCTCCAGAATTTAAATACATGCCATCACAGTTTTTAGCATTACCCCTTAGCTAATAGCAAAATTCTTGCTCCTGGAGTATTACAGTTATTTCATGAATGAAAACACAGTTAGGTAAACAGCAGTAGGGGGGTGAGGAAGAGGAAGGGCTGGCTTAAGAAGGATTATTATAGCCTGGCCCTATTTGCTTATTCATAAGTAAACTAATTTAGTGGGAAACTAACTTTTAAGGGACATCTGCTAAGCTGCACTGCTTCTCCCTCTCCAAAGGGGCAACTGAGTCTTGGTGGGTCTTTTCTTGTTAACATTCTTAAATTAGATGCAACTGCTACTGTTTTCCATATGGTTTAAGTATGATTTCCACTGGAGCTTTATTGTTATTTATGGGTTCTTTCCTTGCCTTGATTTAAACCAATCAAACAAAATCAGAAAGGCTGGATAAGAGGTTGGAATAAGTAAATTAGGAATAAATACAGAATAGAGATTCAGCCTTAAGAAATTTAAGTACCTGTGAACAGATGCTGTCAAGAAGGAGGAACTGGCACACAATTTAGCAGTAATACCAGAGCATCACAAATGTATTGATTGCTAGAAGTGAAAGCTCTGTAAAACAATGCTGTAAAAAGGTTTCTTGTTTACAGCTTCTGTCAATTAGCCATGAACTCCTCCACAATACTCCATTCAATTTTTATTTTTTATGATTTTACAAACCAAAATAATCTTTCTCTAGTATCAGCAATTTGGGGAAAGCATTGGAAATATAGGGGATGATAATATTTGAATTATAACTTCTTTTGAAAGGAAAACACAACCTACTGAAAATTATAGTTTAGAACGAAAAGGAGTAAGACAACAAGACAAACAGCACTTGAATTACCCTTTCCGTACACCACCACTGAAAAGTACTTGGAAGGCAGGGGCAGAGGTTATATAACTTGGTAGTCTACTTAGTGGGGGAAATGCAATTTATATTTTTATAGTAATTTTATTAAAAATTACAATTACAGCAATAAAAACTAATATAAGCTGAAAAAAAGAAAAAATAGAAGGCACAGAAAAGGAAAAAAGAAAAGAAAGAAAAAATAAGAATATAGTAAAGAAAATATATAAAGAAATGACTTCCCACCTTCATCACAAGTATAAACAATTTTAGTAACTTATCACCTTCTCTTAAAATACAACAACTGATCTCTTCTTCCCATATCCCATCTCTTATCTATAAACAAATCCATAAAGTGTCATCATTTCAGTCCTGATGTCAGCAATAGTCCATTAAGGGTTACCAGAGATAACATATCTATTTTAACCTTGATCAAATAAACCAACTTTAAATTCCTTCCTTTTACTTCTAACAATCTTGATCTTTAGTCCCTTCAAATAATGTCCTAGAACTTGATTTCTTTTCATTTTTTCTTTGTCCCTTCTCACAAAATTCTTCAGAGCTTTAACAAGACTCTTTTGTAAATCCAGTATACTGTAAGAAAATTATCCAGGTCATTTTCTTGGTTTCTTATTTGTATATCCCTTTTAATTATTAAGACATCAGCCAGTTTCTTTTCTTTGTCCTGTGTAGCATCTTTTACCATGTCATTCTTGTAGCCTGTCATTTTTAAATCCACTTTCAAATCAGTCTCAGTCTTGTCAGGTAAAACTTGTTCCTCTTCTATAACATATTTTAAACACAGTTTATCTATAGAGGCAGACACTCTTAAAATTAACTTCTGTGTCCATTGTTCACAAATATCCTTCAATATATCCAATGTTAAAATATTTTGCTTCACTCTGTATTAGTAAGTCAAGAAAAAGGCTAGGAGATAATATTAATGTGTAGATGGCTCTCTGGATGATTAGGATTCCAAAATTTCCAGTGGATTCCATATTAGTTCCAGGGTCCCAAAGATACTATAGTGTATGATACACATTATTTCTCCACTAAACTAATAGTACAGGGAAATTGTCCCTTGCTTTCAGAGACAACAGCAAATCATCCTGATATATGTATAAAGCACATGACAAGCTCAAAGGAACTTCAGAGAAAAGCAAATAAAAAAGCTTCAAGACGGTCCAAGACAGCGTTAAATCCTTTGGAGCCAGAAAAGAGAAAGATAGATGGGCTTAGGGGTGACCATTATATATAGCTAAACTCATAATGCAGCTGGTGAAAGGGTGAGAGCCAGTTGATGCTGTTTGCTTAAGATTCACTTGGTTACATACCGTCTATGAATGGAGAACAGAGACATTTACCCACCACGCTGGAAATGACAGATGTGCTAGTCTTATTCTTTACCAGCTTGATGAGCTTTGATCACCCACTGGATATATTAAGCTTTCCTTTTCTGAATACCATTATCCTGAAATCTCCAGTTTTTTCAGAACATGTGATAGTCTTGGCCTGAAAACCCATAAACTATATACTCTCCTTTTCTCTCCTTTGGTTAATTAACAACCACAGTGAATTGCACCAGCCCTGGAAATGTGTACTGCCCTATTTCTGATTGTTGGCTTGATAGAAATATGGATTTGATATGAACAAGAAAATGTTACATGGACTGAGGCATCCAAAGAGAGGCCAAGTTATTTTCCTATAGAGCAGAAGTAGTGCAAAAGCTTGGTGTGCTTACATACTGTAATTATTTTATTCAGAATACTTGTAACCTGCTTTTCTATAACATGTTTTTGTCTTTTATCCTTGAGTGTTCTTTGTGTTTCAAAACATCAGCACAGAGGCTTCTGAGTAGGCTGAAGACAAATAATCTCATTTTTTATATTTTTAAGTTGCTCATTGTAATTTTAATTCTATTATAGGGCATAGGCATGCTATGGTTAACAGCGTATTTAGTTATGAAACCTGATTATTGGATAGCCAGGGGAACGATCAAGATTACATAAAGGCATGGCTGAAGCAGAACCAAAGCTGAAGGAAGACACCCTTAATTTCAGGGTGGGACAGAACAAAAATCTGATTAACTCAAGATGTAATGCATGGAGTACAAAGTTGTCAATCTAGTTCTAGAAGAATACATATTCTTTGAGGTTAGTGGAAGTTTTCTTGAGGAAGCAAGAGCCATAGCATAGAGCTAAAACACATACTTTGCAGATAAAAGGCCCTAGTTTGAATCTCTGGGTATCTCCTAGAAACAAAATTGGAGAAGTACTGGTAGTCAAGGTGGATGAAAGGCTTGGCTCATTATATGATAGCTTCCTATGTTCTAAGTAAATAAGTTATGCAATCATGTCAGAAAATCAATTCTAACCCTTTTCCAGTATGTAGATTAAGGCAGGATTAGTTAAAACGGGATGGAAACTAATCACAGAGAAGGAAAGGAAGTGTTTCCTGACCATGAGAGCTATTAAGCAGTGGAACAGTCCGCTTCCTGGAGTCACAGGGGCTCCGTCACTAGAAGTTTTCAAGCAAAGGTTTGCCAGCCATTTGTCTGAGATGGTTTGAGGATTCTTTTATTGGGCAGGGTGTTGGGCTAGAACATCTCCAGGGTCCATTCCAACCCTATCAGCTTATGAAGGTCGAGTTGAGAGAAGCATTAGCAGAAGGAAGATATTGTAATGCCAATGTTCACCATGGACTTTGAAGCTGAAATCAAAGCTTTGTCTTGCTCTCAGCAGCTGTATGTTGAGATGAAAATAGGCACACATATGATGTACTTAACAAAATTCCTGCATATAAACCAGAAGCACAGAATAATTCTATTAAAATGTCCTTTAACTGTGCAGCTTGGGGCAAGTCTTATCCAACCAGAAATAAGTGCCATGAAGTTCAATGAGACCTCCTTCTGGGCACATGGAAAGCTTTATCTACTCCGAACCAGTGTTTTGGGCTACTGCTAGATTAGAGCTGCAGATCCTGTTTTTTTAAGGCAACCATTTATTAGTATTTATTGACTATTTCCTGTACATGGATGCACAAATATCAGGGTGGATTTTCATTAGGCTGAGCAAGGCAGCCAGGAGATGGCAGATTGGCACTCAAAGTGAGAATTATATTCACTGTTTTTGCACCCTTCTATGCTAGCCAGCTATCTTTTTGGTTATTGCTTCCCATAGCCAATGTGGAAGGAAGAGGTAACTGGCAGTGTTGGTCCATGGAATCAGAGCAAAGCTTTTCATCTCAATCAGCAAAATGTCTCAGGCAAGCCCTGATGTACATTGGTTATTACTGGTACATCATCCTTTTAGAATCTAATATAGGCTTTTTTGAAGACCACTGGCTGGTGAAAAAACGAATATAAAGGCCATTCTGAAATCCTTGTGGCTTCAATTCAGTAGAATAGCTCCAAGTATGAATGTGAAGATATTAATAGCTCATATTGTTATCCTCATGGTGATGCTTTATTATCAGGAAAGAGACTGGCTGCATCTAGAACAGGATATTTTTTTTTAAAAAAACCCCACCTTTTTGAATATAGCAGGATTTACTTTTGAGCAAGCCTGTATAGGATAGTGATACAAAGACTATTGAAAACATGCTGTTACTTGGGTTACACTTTTATCTGGGTAGTTATATAGCTGTTGGCTGGTTTTTGAAATGGAATCGTGATTTACTAACTTGTTGGAAATCTTTTGGGATTTCCAAAAGATTATATCTTTTGATTATATTGGCTGATGCGATATAAGTCTTTTTCTTTATTTACTTGGAATGCTTGGAGTAAATGTTTTTTTCTTTACTGTGATCACCTCTAAACATAAACAGGATCTTGTAGGCAATATTGTTCTGTTTAGAAGGTCTGAGGTCACTTAGCTCATATATAGGCAACACGGGACCCATAAGCTTGATGGGCACATCTCTAGGCATCTGCCTCGCTTCTGATCACCCTGGGATTTAAAAAATGAAATGAAATGAAAAGCTGGCGTGCTACAAAGCAAAACACATGGCTTTATTTCTAAGAAGGTGTCTGACCTCACAAGTATCTTCAAAAACAATAATTGTGGGAGGCTACAGTCAAGTTCATTGCCTGGAAAGGTGTCCTGATGCTAGTGAAACATAGAACATTCTGGGGGAGTGGGTTATAGGCATGGCAAGGAGCATCATCACCCATTCTCCTTCTGAGAAATGGGGATTCTGTTACTGGGCACACCTGCCTTGGCAGACGATTTGTGAGACAATTGCTCTCAACACTCCAACTCTGTTCTCAAGCGCAAAAAGGTGGGAAAAAGCTGCACTGTTCAAGACCGGACATTCATTATTTGTTGTTTCATCAGCATGTTTTTTTATTTGCTTGCCTTTTGTACCTCATTGTTCCTAGATGCAAATGGGATGTTAAATAACCAGATTGTAATAATGCTTTGTGGTTGCAGATTTGGCTAAAGCCGCTTGTGATACTATGGCACTAAGCTCAAGCTTTGTACAGTCCAAAAGAGGTGGTATTACATTAATCTCCCCAAATTTAAAGGCAGACTGTAGGTGGCGTACAGATGCCCAAAACAGGCATAATCCCAAAGCTGCTTTCAAAATCTTCATTAAGATATCCTTATTATAGATTAAACTATGTCTGTCTACTATTTGTTTCTTTGGTTTTATATGTTCATTTGCTTAGTTCTTGTTGCTGTAGAACAAGGTCTGGTATTGCACTGTATAATTTTAAAAGAAGGAACATATACATACAGTTCTTAATTCCTGCTGAGAAAATTCTTGGACAGATATGGATATGGGACTATTCTAGCACTGGAATCGTTCCTGAGTAATCCCTTTATTTCTCTGATAGTTATTTTAATATTCCAGAATTGTAATGATAGTTATTCTATTGGCCCTCTGTTGTTAAACTAGGTGCAAGAGATTTACCTTAGGGCATAACTCTTCCCTGTTGCTAACTGCTCCTTAGTCATGCTCACAATCTACCATGAATTCCACGACTGATTGTAAGAAGCCCACACTCTTTCATAAATATATTTATCTACAGTATCTCTCTCCTTCCCGTAAGCTCAGTACCGTAACCCCCCTAAATTACTTGTGCATTTAATGGCAAAGGAACTGTGGGAAACAAATTTCATTTACCCCTCTGTTGAGCTCTGCTACAGATATAGGTAAAGGTAAAGGTTCCCCCCGCACATTTTGTGCAGTCGTGTCCAACTCTAGGGGCCGGTGCTCATCTCAGTTTGTTAGCCGAAGAGCCAGCGTTGTCCGAAGACGCTTCCACGGTCATGTGGCCGGCATGACGCATGTGGAACGCTGTTACCTACCCACCGAAGTGGTACCTATCCATCTACTTGCATTTGCATGCTTTCGAATTGCTAGGTTGGCAAGAGCTGGGGCAAGTGCGGGAGCTCACTCCGTCACGCGGGGCTAGGGATTCGAACCTCCGAACTTGCGATCTTCCGACCAACAAGCCTGGCATCTTACCCACTGAGCCATAACTACACTACAGATATAACTACACTATAAATAACTGAAGCATATTGATACCTCAAATTATAGGTTTATGATTCATGTTCCATCTTAGAGATATCTTTAAAGATCAAAATGCATGTTTCTGATTTATTGACACATTTATAGATTTCTTATTTCACAATTCAGACAAGGGAAAAGAGGGATGAAGGCCAGATGAGATGAAATTATATATTTATGTAATTAAATATTTATTATTATAATAGACATGTGCTGCCCTTTGACTAGAACCTTTGGGCGGCTAATTAAGCTACATTTTCCTGTTGGATCAAAAAGATAACATTAGGCATACCAATGAACATAAATATTTATTCTGTAACTGTAGAAACCTGTCACCAAGAATGAACACATCAAGAGACAGAACCAAATTATTTCACTGCCCAGGAAGTCTTCTATGCAAACTTGGTCCAAGTGTGGAATTATCCTGCCTGAAAGCTTGAACAGCTGCTGCCAGTCACTGTTGGCAATATTAGGCAAGTCAGATTTAAAAGTCTCACAGAGTATAAGGCAACTTCTTTTATCCCTAAGGATGAAACAAGAGGATAAACTATAGATATAGTTATAAAAACCCCTAGTACCTCATATACATAGTCTGCTTCAGTCAAAGGTAATTTGCAGCACAAACATCGGCATATTTATTCAGAACCCCCACTGTATTCAGTGGGGTTTTTTCCTAGATCAGGGGTCGGCAAACTTTTTTTGCCGGGAGCCATTTTGACATGCTCGTGCACATTTTGAAGTGCTCGAGAGCCAGGGGGCGGGGTTTGCGGGCGGGGGCCAATCGCGTGGAAGGGGGCGGGGTTTGCGGGCGGGAGCCAATCGCGTGGAAGTGGGCGGGGGAGGTTTGGAAAAAGAAGGGAAAGAGAGGCTCGACTGCTCCAGTCGCTTCTCTTCCGGAGCCGCTCACACTCCCAGTCCAGGCAAAGTAAAGCTGGTGGGGAATCCAGCGCAAGAGCGGGGTTTGCGGGCGGGAGCCAATTGCACACACTTAGGGCTGTGGGGTGGAAATGTGCTGCTTTTGCACGGAGAAAAAGAGTAAGCAGAGCAGCAACGAAGAGGTTAAGGCAGGGCTTTCCAAACTTTTGCCGTTGGCGACACACCAATGGCCAGCCCACAAAAACTGGAAGCACTGGCGGCGGTGCTTCCAGGTTGTCGCTGCGGCGGCAGCGGCTGCCCCTTCGAAAGGGCAGGCTCCGGGGACCCCGAAAATGCCCTTGGTTCTGGCAGGGAGGCAAAAGCCTCCCTTCCCCTCCCCGCACGCACACGCTGCCCTGGAGTGGGGTGGAAGTTTTCCCCGCAGAACAGCTGAGCGCTGCTTGCCCGCAGCCTCCCTGCCTAAACTGAGGTGCTGCCCCTTCAAAAGGGCAGGCTCCGGGGACCCCGAAAATGCCCTTGGTTCTGGCAGGGAGGCAAAAGCCTCTCTTCCCCTCCCCGCATGCACACGCTGCCCTGGAGTGGGGTGGAAGTTTTCCCCGCAGAACAGCTGAGCGCTGCTTGCGCGCAGCCTCCCTGCCTAAACTGAGGTGCTGCCCCTTCGAAAGGGCAGGCTCCGGGGACCCCGAAAATGCCCTCGGTTCTGGCAGGGAGGCAAAAACCTCCCTTCCCCTCCCTGCACACGCTGCCCTGGAGTGGGGTGGAAGTTTTCCCCGCAGAACAGCTGAGCGCTGCTTGCACGCTTCCCGTGCAGCTGATTGGCGCGGAGAATTTCCACTCCGGGTGGCTTGGCAGCGCGCACGCACGCGATTTTCACCTCCCTGCCAGAGCCGAGAGCATTTTCATCAGCGCTTCCGGCTTGTCACACGACACACTTGGGGGCCCCCGACACACAGTTTGGAAAGCCCTGGGTTAAGGCGATGGGCAAGTGCCCGTCGTCAAGATGGCTGCTGGAGACGGAGGCTTCCAAACTCCCGCGAGACTGTGTGAAGCCCGTCCCCGGAGGAAAAAGAGAGGCTGGGCCTAGGTTGCCAGGGGTATGCCCACAGCAACGCACACCATGCCCACTGCCGCGCCTGCCCCGCCACACTCGCTGCCGCGCCTGCCCCCGCCACGCCCGCCACGCCTGCCTGCGGAAGAGCCACACTCAAGGGGCCAAAGAGCCGCATTTGGCTCGCGAGCCGCCATTTCCGACCCTTGTCCTAGATGAATGTACATAGGAACACAGCTATAGTCACTCTTTGAAACACCCTGCTTCTTCAGAAGACCCTTCACATATTACAAAGTTAGTGAATACAAAATATACATGCCAAATTTTGTAATGATGTATTTCGTAAGCATCGTGAAAACTTGTCTTTTTAACACATGACGGGAATGACTTATCAGGACCCAAGCACCAATCCCATGGCAAGAAGGAAGTGTGCAGCCCACCTTGACGTTATCCTGCCTCCCCACCCACCCACCCACGCACCTACCCACCCACCCACCCGATAAACCCAGAGCCAGCACTGTCCTTGATTCAGAGTAATTCATTCTCAGAATGTTCCCAGGCAGAGATGTCATCAGTGTTCCTTAACAGCTTGAAGGGATATACTCAGAAACCCCAAAGATTAAGCATTAAGCCAAGCAACTGCTTTTACTGCCTCTTGATCACATCACAGCAGTGCTGAATTAGTATCTTTATTTGTCTAGGTTTTTTTCAAATGTGGCTCCTGAAGGTCAAGAGGGTGTGAATATTTCTGTGCTGGAGAAGAGATTGAATAGAGAAGGGTACAAAAAAGGAGGTGAACACATGTAGTTGCTTTTCTCAGTGTTACTTTAGGACAGAAATTGTACTGACTTGTTCTATTTATTTGTATTTACAGTACAGTATATCCAGCTTTTCCTCTAAGAGCTTAAGGTACTGCAGAAGCATTCTCTCATCCAATTTTTACCTACAACAGTCCTCATAAGTAGATTGGTCTGAGAGTGTGTTGCTGAACCAAAGTTATCCAGTGATTTTCCGTGGCTAAAGGTGACTTAAACTTAGTTCTCCCCAGTCTTAGTTCAACTCCCTAACCTATTATCCCTGAGTAGGGAATTAATTGAGAGATTGATTAATTCAGTGTATGTGGCTGCCACACTCCAAGAGACTCTTTGATTAGGGTGCTGCACTAGAGAAATATCTGTCTCAAATCTCCACCAACCTCTTCCCTTCAGGAGGTAGGACACCCAGCAGAGCCTCAGATGGGGGATACAAGCCCTGGGCAGGTTCACATGGGAAGAAATAGTCTTTCAGATGTATTATTATTACAAGCAACCTCATTTTGCCTATTTATCATGCACGCAAGGTATAAAAATCGGAAAGGCTGTTCTTAACTGGTTACCTATTTTCAATCTCATGATTTTTGGAGATATTTTTAAATTATATAATGAAAGGGGAAATATAACTTCCTTAAGGGATAATATTATTACTAAGTTACATCAAAAACAAAGAGTTTTGTGATATTGAAAACAGTAATATATGGGTTTATATTATAATAAAATTATTATGGGTAGACTTCTGCGAACTATGGTCCATTTTGTAAAATAAATCTGATGGAGCAAAGTTCATGTTATGATAAATTTGCTGGTCTTTAAGATGTCACAGAGATGAAATTGTATTACTGGTAGTCATTAGTACTGCATACACTGTTGCTCATTGTATGGCATTTGGTGGGTAATTTTGGATTATCATGATTAAAATCACAAACATACATACATACATACATACATACATATATATATATTGATTCAAAAATCCCAATGGAGCTCAATGAAACTCACTCTAAAATAAATCTAAGTCTTAATTTTAGACTGTAATCTGATATGGCAACAAGTCTCATTGAAGGGTTACTTCTAGGAAGACATGAATAGGGTGACACTGTTATAATCTGTTTTACATAATTTAATATTCTTGCCTCGTGAGTTATTTTGCCTGTTCTTTAGTTGAAAGAAAAGTATCTCTCTCTTTTTTTTTTTAAATTTTATTGGATTTTAAATATACAAAGCTAAAAGTTAAGAATGAAATGAAAATAGAACTACAAATTAAGAGAAAAAGAAAAGAAAAGTGCAGTAAAGGAAAAAAAAAGAAAGAAAAACGCAGACAAAGAAATTGGATGACCTCCGATCCAACTATGGTCATAAGAATAAAATAGATAGTTTGTTTTTACATGCTGGTTATTCATATAACATTCATATACTTTTCTTGTCTATTATACTATATACTATTTATATATAATCTAATCATCAAATCCCCATGTTAGCTTTACTCCTCCTGCTTTTTGCAAATAGTCCATCAATGGTTTCCACTCTTTGAGAAAGTAATAATTTGAATTATCTTTTAATAAGCAAGTCAATTTATCATTTTCTGCCATCTCTAATAATTTCAACATCCAATCCTGTATTGTTGGAACACTTTGATTTTTCCAGTTTTGTGCATATAAGAGTCTTGCTGCTGTGATCATATACTGTATTATTCTAAAGAAATGTTTTTCTATTTGTTCCTCCCAAATTCCAAGTAAAAAAAATTCTGGTTTAAATGGTATTCGTATCTGTAGTATATTTTGCATCAATGAATGTATCTCAGTCCAAAATTCTTTTGCAATGTTACAAGTCCACCACATATGGTAAAAAGACCCCTCTTGTTTTATACATTTCCAACATAAGTTGGATATGTTCCCGTACATTTTTGAAAGTTTTTGTGGGGTCATATACCATCGATACATCATCTTATAAAAATTTTCTTTTAAGTTGTAGCATAAGGTGAATTTTAATCCTTTAGTCCACATATCTTCCCATTGATGAAGTTGTATATTGTGGCCAATATTTTTCGCCCATTGAATCATACAATCTTTAACTTGTTCCTCTACCATTTCTCCTTTTAACAATAATTTATACATTCTAGCAATTAAACGTTCATCATTTTCACATAATTGTATTTCAAATTCTGATTTAATTTGTTCAAATTCTAATTTTTTTTTATCTAATTTAAATTTCTCTATAAGTTGCCTATAGGAGAGCCATTGAAAAGTATAACCTTCTTGGGCAAGTTCTTCTTTTGATTTTATCACATAGTGTCCTTGTTCTTTTTTTAATAAGTCCTTATATGTCAACCACTTATCTTTATTTCTTACTTCTGTTCTATAAAAGGCTTCTTGCGTGGAAATCCATAAAGGTCTCTTATGACATAAAATTGATTTATATTTATTCCAAATTCTCAACAGGGATCTTCTAATATAATGATTTTTAAAGTCCACATTTATTTTAGCCTTATCATACCACAGATATCCATGCCATCCAAATCTTAATTCATGACCTTCCAGATTTAATAATTTTTCATTTCTCAAAACAATCCATTCTTTAAGCCATACCAGACCACAAGCTGCATGGTATAGTCTCAAATTTGGGAGTCCTAAACCACCTCTTTCTTTTGAATCTTGCAAGACTTTATATTTTATTCTTGGTTTTTTCCCTTGCCAAATGAACTTAGAAATGTCTTTCTGCCACTGTTTAAATGGTTCCTCTGATGTCAGTATAGGTATTGTTTGAAAGAGATATAGAATTCTTGGTAATATATTCATTTTAATCGCTGATATTCTCCCCAATAATGATAATTGTAGTTTCCCCCAACGGTCTAAATCTTTTTTAATATCAATCCAAAGCGGGATATAGTTATTTTGAAATAATTTAACATTTTTCGATGTTAAATAAACTCCCAAATATTTTACTTTTTTCTCCAAAGAATATCCTGTAATTTCTCTCAATTTCTCTTGTTGGTGATAATTCATGTTCTTAGTCAAAACTTTTGTTTTCTGTAAGTTAATTTTGAGCCCTGCTAACGACCCAAAGTCCTTCAATTTCTGCATCAATAATTCAATTCCATCCAGTGGATTCTCTAATGTAATGATTAGGTCGTCTGCAAAGGCTCTTAATTTGTAAACTTCTTTTTTAACTCTGATACCATGAATACCATCATCTTGTCTAATATCTCTAAGTAGAACTTCTAAGATCAATATGAACAAAAGCGGAGATAAAGGACAGCCTTGTCTTGTGCCTTTTTGTATTTCACAAGGTTTACTAAATTCTCCATTGACAATTATTTTTGCAGATTGGGTGTATAAATTGATTTAATCCACTTAATAAAATTCCCACCAAAGTTCATAATCTCCAATACTTTAAACATAAAGGACCAATTTAAATTATCAAATGCTTTTTCAGCATCTATGAATATCAAGGCGGCTTGTTTTTCATTATGTTGTTCTAGATACTCTAATACATCCAAAACATTTCTGATATTATCTCTAATTTGTCTTTTGGGTAGAAAACCTGCTTGATCTTGATGAATAAAATTTCCAAGAGTATTTTTCAATCTTTCCGCTAAGACTGTCGTAAATATCTTATAATCATTATTCAATAATGATATTGGTCTATAATTCTTTGTTGAGTTCAAATTTAGTTGTTCTTTCGGAATCAAAGTAATATGAGCCTCTTTCCATGTTTCTGGCATAATTCCTGTTTCCAAAATTGAATTTATAGTTTTTTGGAGAGGATTACTCAATTCATCTTCAAAGTATTTGTAGTAGGCTGCCGATAGTCCATCCGGACCTGGTGCTTTTCCACTTTTAATTTTCTTAAAAGCCATTAACATTTCTTCTTTTGTTATAGGATTATTAAGTAATATTCTTTGTTCATCATTTAAAACAGTTAATCTTTGCTTACTCATATATTCATCAATTTCAGCTATATTAACATCCTGTTTTTTATACAATGCTGTATAGTAAGAATGAAATGCTTCTTGTATTTCCACATTATTCACTAGAATTTTCCCTTTATGTTGTATATTAGAAATTATATTTTTTTGTCTTTGTTTTCTTAACTTATGAGCTAACCATCTTCCTGGTTTATTTGCAAATTCAAAATATTTCTGTTTTGTAAATTTCATTTGAGTTTCTATTTCCTGTACCAAAATCATCGAAATTTGTTTTTGTAGAAATTTAATTTGAGTTATCAATGTATTATCCATCGGTTTGGCCCTCAGACATTTCTCTTTATTTTTAATTTCATCCAAAATCAATTGAATTTTTTCTTGTTTCTTTTTCCGCATCTGAGCATTATATTGAATAAAAGTATCTCTCTCATGTCCATTGTAAAGTTTGATGTAATTTTATTTAGGTTGTACAAGTCCAGTTGATCATTAAACTGATAAAAAATTTACAGTGCCCCAATTTGTATATTTCCATACATTTCAAATTAAAAAAAAATCCTTACCAAAGCAAGCCCTGCACATGCAACATATAAGGACATTCCATCAACTGGAAATCACTTCCTTACAACCACCTAGGAGGAACTCCAGCATAGAAGAAGGCTGCTGCAGCAGTCAGATATGCTTAGCAAGCTGACTGCACAGAATTAGAATGAGGTAACAGAAGGGGCAACACATTAACCTCTTGAGATTTTGGCTTTCCTCTCCCACTGCAAAAGTGTATTGGTTGCACCTGTAGCACCATCTACATAGAAAAGAAAACTTTTATACGCACATAAAACTTCACTACCACTGTCCTTGGGCAAGTATGGTTAAGATAGGTTATTTCTATTACTGTATATTGTGCAGAAATACAGTACATGGGATTTTAAGGGATCTGAGATCCTAGACCGACTTTTGCTTCTGGCTTTGTATTTGTTAGGGCTTCATATCCCCATGCTTCCCATGCAAATCTGATTAGTAACATGTAGGTGTTCAGATGTCATTGAGTGTCTTGGATTCAATTCTTGGGTGGGTCTTTTTCAGTGTTCCATTTCTCATTTCAGGCTAGAAGATCAGGAAAGAAGCCTGTTTAAGAAAACATGGAATCAGATCATACAAAAGATCAATGATTATATTAGCTGTATCATTGGTAAAGAAAATTTTAATGGAAGGAGCACAGCACCGCTGCCACTGCCGCCGTTGGTGTGTCACCAACAGCAGCACTTTGGAAAGCACTGGTCTTGTGGTTAAGGTGCTGGGCTAGAAACCAGGAGTCTGTGAGTTCTAGTCCCGCCTTAAGCATGAAAACTGGCTGGGTGACCTTGGGCCAGTCTCTCTCTCTCAGCCCAACTCACCTCACAGGGTGGTTGTTGTGGGGAAAATAGGAGGAGGAAGGAGTATTAGGTATGTTCGCCGCCTTGAGTTATTTATAAAAATAATAAAGGTGGGATAGAAAATAAATAAAACAAATTAAATAAATAAATAAATAAATAATAATAAAAAATAAATAAATACCAAGAGAAACTTGCTTAGAATTTTGGGAACCCACTAAGTGTTCTATTGTTTTTGTCCTTAAAAAAATAAAAAATAAATAAATGAAAGCCTGATAAGAATAGGAATTGTGCAGTATGTTGATGCTTGAAATGAGAACAAGAAATGAAGCACTGCAGATAATTAGTTCTAGTCACTACTGGCTGCTCTGCAACATTCCTTACAGCCATGTACAGCTGAGCCTTAGAGTAAACATTTCCCACAGGCTGGATGCAGAAGTCTGCTAGAAAATAAACATTTTAGTCATTCAAAATCTGGAGGCATCACAATGAATCTTTCCAATAACAGTGAAAGGCCATTGAAAAACCTTCGCTAAAGAACAGAAGAAGTCATTGACCGTTCTGATTGGGCTCTTATTTGCTTGGCATACTATTTTCCCTTTAGAGGACAATCCATCCCCAACCTAGTTACATCCAAAGCTGACATAAGATTTACTTATGTTGATTTAGTCCCCATGAAATAAATGGGACAAAATTGGTTGAAATCCAAGTACTTCAGGATTAACTCATTTGTGAACGAGGCTCCATATTATCTAGCCATATTTACTGTTTACTCTTCAATGTGCATTTTATTTACAAGATAATTGTTTTCTTTTCTATCAAGCCCTCATGTAAAATTGTCTGGTTAATGCATTACAAACAATGAAGTACTACATTATCTCAATTAGAACTGTATTACATGTAGCAAGGTTAAATGTATGCAATAGTGCCATTTGCTTCAAAGTTAATCCCAGTTACTAGTGCTATCACTCTCTTTATTCTAATGAAAATAAATATCACAAACATTTTTCCTGTATAGGAAGTATTTGTGCTTTAGGTTTGGATTCATAAGCACAATTAGACAATGTTAAACCCATAATAAATTCAAATTAATAATAATAACAAACTTTTATATACTGCATGTATAGAAAATAATTAAACATATCTAATTTATAACTGTGAAGAAAATCATTCTAGAGGTTATATCTAATTCTTGGTTTTCATAGATTTAAACATCAAATATCATTGGTTGCTCTCCAGTCAAATGGAAAACGCCAATTGTCAAAGCTGAATGGCTCCAAAATCTTTCAACAAATAGCCAGATTTTCAACATTGTTCATCCTCTCCACCAAACAATCTATTTTACTATACATTTTCAATTATTATAAATTGTATTTTGACATTTCTAAAATTGAGAACACCTTTTTCTAGCTCCTCTCCATTTTTTTACAATAATGTAGGCTATGTTACACATTCTTTTATTTAGTTAAAAAAACTATTTGAATAGGATATGTCATAACGAAGGCAAAAATACTGTCTCAGAAAAATGCAAATTTAACCATTTATTTAGCCATTATGGACAGTTTTCCATAAGCCAGTTATATTGTGAGATCGCTATCTTTAAGTTGTAAAGGCACATAGCAACCTTGGGCAGAGCCAACTTTACTGGGAAAAAGTGAATAGGGCTTTGGAATGGGATTAATTAGATAGAAAGTACAAGGACTTCTGCTTTCAGAGACAAAGTGCATTGTCTCATGAATCTGCTTGCTCTTCAAGGGAGAAAAGTAAGTTTTTTTAAAAAAAAATTAGTTATAATCAAATCTTTCTATCATCTAATACATGGAAACTTTTATTCAATAAATCATTTCCATAAGCAACCAAAACTAATTATTTCATACTATTTAATTTACAAAGTAAATATATTCAGGACAAAGGAATGCAAAAATGCCCCTTTAAATCATTTAAGCCTTTTTAAAGCATGCTCACTTTTTATAGCTCTCTTCCAAAGAATCAGCAGCTTTGCATTAGGTATAGAAAACTCAAACACCTTAGATATGTACAATTTTCTTTAGCTATCTCCCATAAATCTTGCTGCTACTATTTTGCTTTAAGGAGTAAAATCCACACTTTAAAGTTTGATATTCAATCACAATCTAGTTTTGTACGCTGCCCAGAGTCCACTGGAGTTGGGCAGCCAATAAAATAATAATAATAATAATAATAATATCACAAAATATACTTTTGAAAGCGTTGTTATAAAGGCAAATAGTCTAGCTCAGTATTTCTCAACCTTGGCCACTTTCAGATCTGTGGACTTCAACTCTCAGAATTCCCCAGCCAGCCTTGAAGTCCACACATCTGAAAGTGGCCAAGGTTGAGAAACACTGGTCTAGCTAAATTAATAAAAATGTGAATTAGCATTTGAGTACTCTGGAGAAGTAATTTGGACTTCATTACTAAACAAAGTTTCCATGAGAAAGTATGATATGTAGCATGATAGCCTGAGTAAGGAGAAGTTGCCATAAAACAGCTTGTACTGACTTAAACCCAAAGTAGATAATTGGATTACAAAAGACCTTTGAATTAACAACTGTATATCTATATTTACCTTTTTGCTTTTTCAGATATAGAAATGTAGCATTTCCTACAAATCCTGCAAAATCTGCAGTTTTAAACATTCTTAGTAGGAAGTAAACCCTATGGAACACACTGAAATTATAGCTAAGTAACAGCGCATAGAATTACACATTAAATGCATTGTACAATAGTTCTAAAAACAATCTTAGCTCTTTGAACCGAATCAGGTTTATCTGTCTACAACAGGAAACAAAAACAAGTCAAATTATGCAATTGTAAAATCAAAAAACAGAAAAAAACCAATTCAATGTTTCTGGTAGGCTTACATATCCCATTGCAAATGCAAAGTAAGGAACCTTTTCCATTATACTCTTCTGATTATTACCTTTCAGCTATATTCCATTCCTTATTAACTTTCATTATTAACCTTTCCCCCTTTTTATGCTGATTAGACCAATAGTCCATCAAGAGGTTCTTTATAAATGCTGTACACTGATAAATAATACAGAAAGCCTCCCAATACTTTTCTCCACAAAATAAATTTTATTCAGTCATTTGATTTAGACAATATCATCCTTGGAGTCCTTGGTGCTCTCTGAGCCTTGTTGTTTTCTTGCAGACGTTTCATTGCCAGGCTAGGCAACATCTTCAGTGCGAAAAGGAATATCATCCTTAGAGCAATGCTACTGATATCAGTGGGACAAGTTAGTTAGGACTCAATTCATTTCCTTTACCTTATGGGGTCTATTAGTTAGGACTAACTTAATTTCCTTTACTTCATTAGGTCTATTCTGAACATGAGTAAGTCTCAAGATCTTCAGGATGAAGGACCTCAGCTGGAGCAAACCAAAGATTTATTTAGTCCAGTATCCTTCACCTACAGTGGTCAACCAGATGGCAGGACATGAGCAGATAGCCCTCTCCTGCTGCTGTTTCCCAGCAATTAGAATGTAGAGGTAGATGGCCTCTGATTCTGGAGGCAGAATTTTGTTGTCATTGCTCCAGCCATTGATTTCCGCCATGTTTTTCTCCACTCACCTTTTAATGTCATCTACAATAAATGGATGACATCTTATGGATCCAATCCATAATCTCTTGAAGAGAAGTATACTGCACCACTGTGTTATTTCACCTAGCAACAATCCATGCTTGGGCAAATCTCAAGGTGTATATCATGTTTTTAGACAAACTTTATTTACCTAAAAAGGAGAGAGAGAGAAAAAGAGAGAACAAATAGTCAACAACTAATATTCTTGTGCATCTACAATATGAAATCACTGACTGACCTTGAGCCAATTGCTATTGCTCAGCCTAACTCACTTTCCAAAGTTGTTGTGAAGTTAACATTGGCAAGGGTGAGGAGAAGATTGTGTAAATCACTGTGGTATTCTTTCCTTCCCTGGTCATATGACACAACAGTAATGTATGAAATAACTAATAACATGGTGCCCTTAAAGCAAAATCTGCTTTAAGTTACTTAAACTAGCTTAAAGCAACTATTCCCTTCTAATAGGCCAACTTTGCAAATCAGTTTACTGTAATAGAAACATCTCTTCATATTATCCACAAGGGCTAAGAAACTCAATTCCAGACAGCAAGGTTGATTGATTGCTCTGGAGTGGAGTGTGGAAACAAATTCTAGATTGTAGGTGCCACCCCAGAATGGATTTTACTTCAATACACAAAGGGCAAAACCTTTGAACTTTGGTGTTGGAGAAGACACCTGAGAATACTGTGGATAGCCAAGAAAATAAACAAATGGATCATTGAACAAATCAACCCAGAGTTCTCACTCAAGGCACAAATGACCAGGTTCAAATTATCCCACTTTGGACACATTATGCAAAGACCTAGCTTTCTGGAGAAGGCTCTATGTTGGGAAAGGTGGCAGAAAAGAGAAGAAGAGGACAGCCAGCAGCAAAGTGGATGGACTTAGTCACAGTGGCAATGAGTGCACAGTTGGAAGACTTGAAGGACCAGGTTGGGGACAGATCATCATGGAGAAAATCTATCTATGTGGTTGCTAAGAGTTGACAATGACTTGATGGGACATAATCAATCAATACCTTATCAACAGATAGCATATCACTGTCAGACTGCTTGCAGAAGTTGGAATGGGGGCTCAGTCATTTTAATGTGGAAAGAGTCATCTTATTAAAAGGACTTTTCAAGGATAGAATACTTACTTATGTACTATCTAGTGATAGTGAGTGTAATGACTAATGACTCCCTAAAACAAGGATTCTAGCCTATTGCCTTCCAAATGTGTTGGAACCACTCCTCCCAGATTTCCCAGATGATATGTCCATTGGCTATGCTGACTGGGAATTTTTAGAGCTGTAATCCCAAAACAGCGTTCCGCGTGTGTCATGTGGCCACATGACCGTGGAAGCATCTTTGGACAACGCTGGCTCTTTGGCTAACAAACGGAGATGAGCACCGGCCCCTAGAGTCGGACACGACTGCACAAATTTGCGGGGGGTACCTTTACCTTCCCAAGGTCAGTTTACGTTCCAATTCCAAAGAAAGGCAATGCCAAAGAATGTTCAAACTACCGTACAATTGCACTCATTTCACATGCCAGCAAGGTTATGCTCAAAATCCTACAAGCTAGGCTTCAGCAGCATGTGAACCGAGAACTACCAGAAGTGCAAGCTGGGTTTTGAAGAGGCAGAGGAACTAGAGATCAGATTGCCAACATTCGCTGGATCATGGAAAAAGCAAGAGAGTTCCAGAAAAACATCTACTTCTGCTTCATTGACTACGCTAAAGCCTTTGATTGTGTGGATCACAACAAACTGTGGCAAAGTCTTAAAGAGATGGGAGTACCAGACCACCTTACCTGTCTCCTGAGAAACCTGTATGTGGGTCAAGAAGCAACAGTTAGAACCGGACATGGAACAACCGACTGGTTCAAAATTGGGAAAGGAGTACGACAAGGCTGTATATTATCACCCTGCTTATTTAACTTATATGCAGAGTACATCATGAGAAATGCCGGGCTGGATGAATCACAAGCCGGAGTTAAGATTGCCGGGAAAAATATCAACAACCTCAGATATGCAGACGATACCACCCTAATGGCAGAAAGTGAAGAGGAACTAAAGAGCCTCTTGATGAGGGTGAAAGAGGAGAGTGCAAAAGCTGGCTTGAAACTCAACATTAAAAAAACCCAGATCATGGCATCTGGTCCCATCACTTCCTGGCAAATAGAAGGGGAAGAAATGGAAGCAGTGACAGATTTTATTTTCTTGGGCTCCAAG
This sequence comes from Charina bottae, assembly GCA_023362775.1. Lineage (NCBI taxonomy): Eukaryota > Metazoa > Chordata > Lepidosauria > Squamata > Charinaidae > Charina > Charina bottae. Next base: position 127,809,545 of record JALMGJ010000001.1, read on the forward strand.
ATCACCGCAGACGGTGACTGCAGCCATGAAATTAAAAGACGCTTGCTCCTTGGAAGGAAAGCTATGGCAAACCTAGACAGCATATTAAAAAGCAGAGACATCACCTTGCCGACAAAGGTCCGTATAGTTAAAGCTATGGTTTTTCCAGTAGCAATATATGGCTGTGAGAGTTGGACCATAAGGAAGGCTGAGCGCCGAAGAATTGATGCTTTCGAGCTGTGGTGCTGGAGAAGACTCTTGAGAGTCCCTTGGACTGCAAGGAGGTCAAACCAGTCAATCCTAAAGGAAATCAACCCTGACTGCTCATTGGAAGGACAGATGCTGAAGCTGAAGCTCAAATACTTTGGCCACCTAATGAGAAGAGAGGACTCACTGGAAAAGACCCTGATGCTGGGAAAGACTGAGGGCAAAAGGAGAAGGGGACGGCAGAGGATGAGATGGTTAGATAGCATCACCGATGTAATGAACATGAATTTGAGTAAACTCCGAGAGACAGTGGAGGACAGGAAGGCCTGGCGTGCTATGGTCCATGAGGTCACGAAGAGTCGGACACGACTGAACGACTGAACAACAAACCTTTACCTTAATCCCAAAACATCTTGTTATCATTATGTCTATGAAGGTTCTCAGTCATCCAGGTGGAATTGTCTGTAGCTTGAATCATGTCAACTGGATTTCTATTTTCTCTGTGGAAACGTTTCGCTCCTTATCCAAGGAGCTTCTTCAGAAGCTTTGCTCAGACTGAAGAAGCTCCTTGGATAAGGAGCGAAACGTTTCCACAGAGAAAATAGAAATCCAGTTGACATGATTCAAGCTACAGACTTGTTATCATTGTTTGAAGAAGGCTGCAATAAAGGATGGCTCCAATTAAATAACAGAGCTTCTTCATACTTCAATGGAATTAATCAGTCACACCCTTCTCCTTCATTCTGTTGCTAAACTGCAGAAGGCATTTATAGAATAATGTGTTACCTGAGCATATAACCATCCTTATTTAAATGTGCAATTAATGGTTCAATACATTAATGTACTGAGTAGCCTGATTAATGTTCCCAGCAACTCTCTGCATGCAGATATATAGACACACTGAGTCTACTTCCACTTAGTGCTAGCTATCACATTCTGCTGTATCATTAACTTCAGCTGAATGATTCCAAGTATAAAAACCAATATAAACAGCAAATTGGATGTATCACAATGGGACCAACCTCATAAGGATTTATTAAAATAAATAAGCCTTAATTAAGTTTATTGAATGTTCAAATAGTAAATAAAATCCCTGTCAATTATAGTGATGCATTTGTCCCCTTCACTGGATATTATATTTAATTAAACAGTACAATAAATGTCACTATTGTTATAAATGATAAAAGTTGGGAATACAAAAGGTAGAACTGCATTAAAACATATTTTATTGCTAATGGTTGGCAAGAAGACATTAAAGGGCAGCCCTGTATAGTTGGGAAGCGAAAAAGCAGAAAGACAAATGGAATAGCATAAGTAAGTTTGAAGGCTGGAATGAAAAGTCCTTTTCCAAGGTCCTGGTACATTAACACCAGAATAGCTTTTGTTAAATAAGCTGCATTTGACTGTGAATAGAAACATTTTATACCAAGTTCGTATGAATAAGCCTTCCATTAAGTTATTTCCTTACATATTTAGAGAAAATGAATTTGGAATAAGATTGCACACAATTACAGAAATGTAGGATATGCAGACTAATCTACATCCATTCAAATCGAATTTCCAGTACCTTAAATGAGGGGCCTGCATTGTTGTCACCAGATCCACAAAGGAAATTTCAGGTCTATGGATCTTTTTCAAATCAAAATATCCTGTTGCACTAAAGCACAAACTGAATGTATTCTTTCAAGAAACAGACAACTGGGGAGGTGGAAAGACTAGAAGGAAGATCTTTTTCACTCAGATATTCAATTACAATTTTAACTGATTGTTGCTAAAGACATCCAATTTGGACACTAGCCAGTAGGAGTTATGTGGCCTTTAACAAGGTGGTATAGAGTTAAACTCCAGGTTCTAGTCCATTCTCAGCCACAGAAGCTCACTGAGTGACTTTGGGCCAGTCCTTCACTCTCCACCCAACCCACCTCCCAAGTTTCTTTTTTTTTTTTAGGGAAAAATAAAAGAAGGGAGCCTATGTATACCACCTTGAACTCCTGAAGGAAAGGCAGGATATAAATCTCATAATCAATCAATCAATCAATCAATCAATTAAACTGGCACACATTATTCTATTTAGAATGATTCTTAACCATTACATGAGACTGTAAATTGCTGGTGTTAGAAAGGAGCTAATTAAAAAAGGAAGAAGATGTGGTTTTGAATAATAATTTGAAAGGGCTCCTAGAATCTTGGATGCTATTATTTTGCCTGTAATATTAAATGGAAAATATACACACTGAAACATTTGAATATGTACAACTTTCCCTTAAATATATTAGCAACTGTAGGCACAACCAACTTGGAACTTTTCCTCTGTATTTCAATGAGGCTTGTGTAGGAGATATTTCCAGTGGATTTTGCCTTGTGTTTTAGAAGTTTTACTATTAACTCTATATTTGATTTTATCTGATTATGACATAAATGCAGGCACATTAAGTGGGCTGATGTCAGCAATCAGGCCTGCTTGTTATACAACATCAATAACAGGGGCTCAGGTGTGAAACAACTGTAATTATAGGTATTTAGCCCAAATGTACGTCAGTTGTAACTGATTAGCTGTGTAAGTCTTCATAGTTAATTGAAATACTTTATCAATGAATGTCTTGACTGAACAGTAATACTAACAACATAAACAAGAGATTCAGCTGAAGGGAGAAAAAGTTCTCCACATATTCATGTTATGATTTCTAGCCTGTGGCAGAAAAACTATATTCTGGAAGCATAAAGATGAACTGAGTAATCTAGGTGGGAGGGGGAAAGTAGAGCGGTTCATGGGGAAAATGTTAAATGGGAGGGGGGAAAGTGAAGTAGAAAATCACCTGTCCCACATCTTTTCAAAGTTCTGCTGAAACTCACTGGCCAGAACAGTAGGTGATGGAGGTAGTCTCACTTCTGTTCTTTTCTGTTAGTTTTTTATTTTATTTACTTTCCTGTTGGTTTCCATGGGACAGAAAGATCTATACCACCTCCAAATAATCCAAAGCTTCTTCCACAATGTTCCCTTGCGGGCCTATCACCAAACCCTTCCAAGGATAGAGCGATGCCTGTGGAATTTTCAGAAAGCATTCTGAGTCCTTCAAGGCACACATACAGTACCCACTGTAGATGAACTTCGTCCGGGGTGGGAGAGACACTCAGTCCTAAATGCTTGCAGCCAGTGGAACTGGAGATTGGGATTCCCTTTAATGAATTTAGGATGGCATATTCTTATGGATTACCTATAATGGCTACTTATAAAATTTATTTGGCTTGCTAGTTTTTAGGATGTCACAAGATTCTCCATTGTTTTCCATGTTACATTCATTCTTAGGAGGGCCAGTCATGCAATCTCCCCTTGAAAATTAGACTGGTATTAATCTTACCAAGCTTTGAATTGGAAGAAACATACTTCTTTTTAAACCTGGTTTTTGATTAACCATTCAACCTGTTTATCAAAGTATGTTATCTCATTTTTTAATATATATGAACAGCTCATTGTATATTTTATTGGACTTTTAATGATTGTCACCATGTTGGGATCATTTATGATAAATGGCAGGATATAAGACATTTATTTATTTGTTTGTTTGTTTGTTTGTTTGTTTTCTATCCTGCCTTTATTATTTTTATAAATAACTCAAGGCGGCGAACATACCTATTACTCCTTCCTCCTCCTATTTTCCCCACAACAACAACCCTGTGAGGTGAGTTGGGCTGAGAGAGAGTGACTGGCCCAAGGTCACCCAGCCGGCTTTCATGCCTAAGGTGGGACTAGAACTCTCAGTCTCCTGGTTTTCCATTGGCTCCTTCCTAGGGTTGAGAGACAGGGACTGGCCCAAGGTCACCCAGCCGGCTTTCATGCCTCAGGCGGGACTAGAACTCACAGACTCCTGGTTTCTAGCCCGTTTCCTTAACCACTAGACCAAACTATCTAACTAGCTAAATTTAAGTATCTAATTTTTCTTCCACATTTTCCTTAATTTTCAACATTGTTTTATTTATAACTGTATCACTTATGGCAAACCAAGTCACCCCAAACACTGTCATATATTCTTATTAAGGTTAATTGTTTATAATGGTCAAACCTAGTTTATCATAATTGATAAATTTTAAAACTATTACAAATACCAGCCTTCTAAACATCACTTCAGATAGTGTATCTGAGATTGAGGTATCGCTATTATGGTATAAATTGGATTTGGATAAGTCCCAAACTTGAATTCAATTCTGCTACCTCAAACAAACTCTACAGGCTATTAAAATAAAGCAAGTCATCTCTAAAGCAGGTAGAATCAGGCTGGGATTATCATTATTTTTGTACCATTAGACAACTCAGAATACTGCAAAAAATCAGGCCCAGTATCTGCAGTAACTCCTCCTATTTTTAGATTTCCCCCCCTCTGTAAAATGGTGGGACAGGGAGAAAAAGAATGGATTGCAGTGATTTAACCACATGGAAGGGATCATGAAGAGCTATTCCGCTGCTGTTTGTTTTTGTCTGCTCTATGTCAATTCTGTTTCACCAGAAAAAAATATCTTTTAAGAATGTACTTTTTCATTTAGATTGTGGGGGGCAGGGTTAGGGTGAATTTAACCTGTGTGTGTAGTTTTACCTATTCTTAATCCCTTCTGATTTCTTTATTTATGATAGGAATATCCTCCTTCCTTTCAACCAATCCTTCCATAATTTGGCAGGTTTATTTCTAAGAGGCACCTCTATAATACTCTCAGTTTTCATAGACACTGCTTTCCAATGAATTAGGATTAACAAACACAAAAAAACCCCTTCCATCTTTCTGACTGAATCTGGGTAAGACAGACCCACACAAAAGGGGTTAATATGACTGAGAATGCATCTATTTCTATCAGAAATGGACAAAAAAGTTGTAGGTCCTTTCCCTTAAAAAAAAAAGTTTGGCCCCAGAATCCTTGTTTCTATTTTTCAGAAAATGCTTAGGCTTCACCTTTTCAGAAATGATTATTGGACTTGAAAATTACTTCCATTAAACCAAATCAGGCTGTTTTCTAAACTGTCTAACTAAACACAAACTGAGATGAACTTGGTGCTTATTACTAGCTTATACTGACATGGATCAGCAAGAACTTAACCTGATGGTTTCCCAATGCCTAATTTGACTAAATCACTCTGTGGATCATTGTCTAGAACAGGATTTAATGTCTTACTCTATCCATGAGGATAGAGATGGATGCAACAAATAACAAACAATAATTTGCTGCAGGGATGGAACTAGGGCATAGCTTTCCAAACTGTGTGTCGCGACACATTAGTGTGTTGTGACAAAACCCGGAAGTGCTGATGGCGCGTCGCCGCCACCCCTGCGGCGGCATGCGCAGCAGCAGCAGTGGTGCGTGTGGCGGTGGCAGCAGCGGCACACCATCAGCGCTTCCGGGTTTTAGCACAACATACGAGGCCGCCGCCACTGCCGCCACGCATGCCGCTGCCGCATGCGCTGCCCCGCCGCCACCGTTGATGTGTCACCAACGGCGGGACTTTGGAAGGCACTGAACTAGGGTCTGTGTCACCCAAGGCAAACATGGATTCCACACCCCCCATGGGTTATTTTGTCATTTTGGTGCCCCTTGGGCATCATTTTGGTGCCCCCCCAGCGCGGTGCCCGGGGCACATGCCCCGCTGGCTGCCCCATAGTTGCGGCCCTGATTTGCAGCACTATCACCATTCCAACCACTAAGGTTCTTCGCTCCTTCGGTAACTGAAGTAGATGAGTCCAAATAAGAGCTCTGTCACTTTAAGTTGTTAATCTTCAGATCAAAGGCAGAGCTTTTATATTCAGCAGACTACCAACAAGAAAGAAGACCAGAGATTGGACCAGTATCCCCCAACCTGGTGCCCTCCAGATTTTACCATGTTGAATGGAAACAATAGGATTTGTAATACAACATATCTGAAGAGAACCACATAGGGAAAGGCTGATTTAGATGGATTCTATTCACTTCAGTGGGTAGGTAACAGCGTTCTGTGTGCGTCATGCGGCCACATGACCGTGGAAGCGTCTTCGGACAATGCTGGCTCTTCGGCTAACAAACGGAGATGAGCACCAGCCCCTAGAGTCAGACACGACTGCACAAATGTGCGGGGGGAACCTTTACCTTTTTATTCAAATCAAATATTTTCCTGGAAGCTATGCCAGGTTCTCCTTTACCTAATTTTGCCCTTTCTTGGACAATCCCTTCATAAGATTGCTTCTCTTTGCAGCCAACAACGAAAATATAATTTGTAGCTTCTGCCATCCTCTTCTGCCTTCCATTCTCACATTTTTCTCACATCAAGAATTCTTTGTGTTTTGCTGAAATGCCTTTTGAAATTCCCAAATTTCCAAGTCACTTGATGGCACAAATTCTTCTGTGATTTTAAGGGGAAAAAAAAATCAAACCCTGCAAACATTCAAAATATCATTTATGTTCAAGGTAAAGTTCATCTGGTGGGTATCACACCTAGGAGGGATGCAGACATTTTTTATTATTTTAATAATTATCATATAAATCAAAACTATTATTTACAATTAATAATGTTATTAATTGTATAACTATAACTATTAATAACTTAATAACATAGTTATTAATTAATAACTATTATTTTAAGTAGGTTTTAATGGTATGTGTTGTTTTTTTGTATTGGTGTTATGGTTTTTCTTTTCTTGGTTTTGTACACCACCCAGCCTCTTATAGCTGAACAATATCCTGCAAGATGGGTAATTTGGACCAACTGATTTACACTTTTTCCCATATGCAGTACAGAACCTGAATATCAAAAGTCATAGTTAAGCATAAACAGGTGGGACCATTGGATCAATTTCCCTTTAGGAAGCAGAGATAAATATCATTTTTCTCTAAGGACAGGGACAGAGGTTTTGTCTGCAATGCTGTGTGAATTTCTCAAGTGTTGTAAATTCACCCTCTCATCCTGAACATTGACCCAGGGTCCCCAGAATGTTGAGCCCATTCCTGGTTTTTAGGTCCCCCAGATGTTAATGTGGCATCTGCCTGCTATTTATCTCATCTCCATAAAGGCAGATGGAATTTTAGAAAGGAATAGAGGTGAGCATATGAATGGACTATGAATGGATTATGAGCCTGTAAAGGACTGGCTGTACAGAAAGAGAAAATAAATAGGCTGCTTGCAGAGTTTGAAAGAGAAAATTAGCTTAGAATAACAATATAAAAACAGACTTATTATGATTAAGCTCCTAAAAACAAATTTTACCCTGCATTAACTGTCTGTTTTCTTGATGGGTTTTGCTTTTAAGAGGAAAGCAATCACTTCTAATGTCTGCTTTTATTGCTATTGTCCTATAAAACCACAGCATGTTTTTGATCTCTAAAAAGGTAGATCAGGGAATTGAATGGTAACGAGCTGTTCACTAAAATGTGTTTGTATAGGATAGTTCAAACTTTGTTGTTGTCCTAGATATGGTAGACATCATATTACCTAAGGATATGTTTTCCTCAGTTTGAGTTCCCAGTTGTCAGAGTACAGTCTTGGCATCCCAGCCAACGTGATCTATTCTAGAGGAGTATAGAGACAGCCTTGAGCGGCAGCCATTACTGAAACATCAGCTTAGCCCTGAAAGGGAGGAAGGAGTGGGGAATAAATTCAAGTTTGGTGTGCCTTGATTCTCTTAGGTATAAGAGGGAGGAAGAGGGAAACTCTGTCAGGCTTTCAAGATTCTGTTATTATGCCATAAAACAATAAGAGTTATACTAGTTCCCATGAATCTCTTTCCTGACCTGGTCTATCTTGAAGGGCTGACATCTATGGAAAAGGATGATAAAGCTGGAAACCCAACAACATTTGGGTATCTGAAGTTGGGAAAGTCTCAGGATTTAATGAGGTGTCAGGAGGGATATTTGGCATCCACTGAACCATGTCTCTCACATACATCCTCCCAACATTTCTGCCCAATTTTCCCTCCCTTTCTCTGTGCTCAGCAACAATGAATTACAGCAGAAGTCAGAAAAGGCTTCTCGAAGAAATGAATAACATTATGAATCAGTGCACTGAGACAGCTGTGGAAAGAAGTGACCTTGTGCTGGAGTTGTCAAACTGGGAAGAAGTCTAGCAATTAACATAACACATTAGAGGTGTTGTGGCTGGGATAGCTCTAATCAGCAGAATACATTGTATTTAAGAAATACTGAAATATTGATCTATCCTGCTAAATCCAGAAGAAGTGGTGCTCCCTAGAACTAAAGCAGGGGAAGCAGAAAGTTATATAGCTGAATTACAACCCTCTCTCTTGAGAGAAGTAGCTGGGTTTTAACAAAAGTCATGCAACTTGCAAGAAGCAATATTATGCACTACATATCTCACTCATATAATTAGCTTTCCAGCTATAATTATTTGGATAATTTTTCAGTTAATGTTCAGTTGGCTTTCTTTAGCATAAAATCAAGGGGTGGACCATTGTAGACCAATGGACCATAGATGACTTCCTGTGTTCCCCATTTAACACCTGCCAATTGCTAGGAATCCTTCAAGGATTTGATCCACTGAGCAACATTCTTCTTATGGTTTTAAGTGAAAGCATTTGCTTTAGTTATTATAACATTTAGTGGGCTAGAGCAGCGGTCCCCAACCTTTTTGGCACCAGGGACCGGTTTCGTGGAAGACAATTTTTTCTTAATGGGCGAGCCACGCGCGGACTAAAATAAGTGTCGGATTCTGACTTCTCATAAGAAGCGCACAACCTAGATCCCTTGCATGTGCAGTTTACAGTAGGGTTTGCGCTCCTATGAGAATCTAATGCCGCCGCTGATCTGACAGGAGGCGGAGTTCAGGCAGTAATGCGAGTAATGGGGAGCGGCTGTAAATACATATGAAGCTTCACTCCCTCGCCCACCACTCACCTCCTGCTGTGCGGCCCGGGGGGGGGGGGGGGTTGAGGACCCCTGGGCTAGAGGATACAAACAAACAAAAATCACAATATTGACTTCAGCCTACCTGTGTGGGGAAGGGTCAAAGTCAGTGATAAGAATACCTTCCACATGCAAACAGTTTGGGTTCTTAGCATATTCAGTTTTGTTTTGTTTCTAAGGGTGGGAGACGGGGGGGGGGGGGGGGGGGGGGAATCAACCAGCAGGTAACCTGAAACTCTGCAGAGATGCAGCCAGTCACAGTAGCTAATACTGAGCGAGGCAAACTAATAGCCTGATCTGGTATAAGGCAGATCCTATTTTCCTGTAGATACAACCTTGTAACTAATTGTGTGTATCTAATAACACAAGAGCAATTTCTTTACATTCAAGAAGTAAACATATCAGTAAAACTTTGGTATTTCAATGAGATGCAAACTATACTTTGAAGAAGAAAGGAATGTTTTGATAGAATAAAATATCCTTAAAATAGAATAAGAGCTTAGCATCTGAAACCAATTTATTTGTTTATTAGTCATTTGTATTTGACCCTCTCCACAAGGAGCTTAGAGTGGTATACAAGTTATCCAGTTTTTTTCTTCAGTAACTCAGTGATATAGTTTAGGCTGAAAGATAAGGAATGATCCACCAGCACCAGCTAGCTTTACAGCATAGTGGAAATTTGAATTTATATCTCATAATAAATGTTCTTCTACTATATTCACACTAAAGGGTTCCACTGACAACAACAGAAATGTAGTGATAGGAACTGGGATGGGATGGTGCATCCATCCTGGCCCTCACTGATCTATTATCAGCTTTTCATACCATTCAGCATGCTATCCTTCTAAACTGGTGTCCTGTCCCGACTAAGACCCGAAGCAGGGAAGGTGTGGAATAAGTCTTTATTTACAAAAAAGGCACACAAATATAACTAAAGAAACACAGGTGTCACAAGGTGCTCACAAGGTTCATGTGGCTTACGGCGGTTCATTCCTGGTTGGCGCGCACGCGGGCAGCCACCATGTGGCTGCAATACAAGGTTCCGGCGCAGGACTCGGCGCGGCGGCGAGGAACGGTTCTGGTGTGAGGCTCTGTGCGGCAGCGGCAAGGCAAGGTTGGAGTTCAAGGCTTGGTGTGAAGGCAGGGCAAGACTCCAGCGCAGGGCTCAGCACAGTGGCAGCAAGACGAGGTTGCGGCTCAAGGCTGGTCCCAGAGGCAGGGCGAGGTTCCGACGTAAAACGGGGTGCGGCGGTAAGAGTAGGCTCTGTCACGAGGCTCTGCTGGTCAGCGAGGCAGGGTTCTGGCGCAAAGCTGGGCTGAGCTGGAAAGCAGGGCTCTGGCGTGGCAGCAGGGCTAGGTCTGAGCGGAGGTGCTGGTGCGGCAACGAAATCTCAATTCGCTTCAGGATGCAGTACGGAATGTTAACGGTTGTCTTCAGCAACGGTTGCCCGCTGTGCTTGCCTTTTATCCCTCTGATTTTCACGCCGTTTGTGAGCGGGGATCAATCGCACCTCGCGTTGCTCTGCCCGCCTTTCCCACCTCCCTTCTCGTGCACTAATAGGTGGAGGCGAGTCTCCTTCTGAGCTGCCTCCAATCAGCTGTTTAGAAGCTGATTCAAAATTCGCACCATACTCATCCTTTCCCGCTTCAAATGCTAACAGCCCTTCTATTTCGAAACCGGACTCATTGGACTCAGCCTCCATCCTGACAACTGGCCCAGGGGCTAAGAGTGGGGACACAATATTACGGTAGTTTTCCTTCTTCCAATGACAGTTCCAGTTGGTTTTTGGGGGTCAGGTCTAGCCATAAGCCCCTACTTTGTGAGGTCTCTCAGGGCTCTATCTTCCTCCCACTCCTATTTAACATCTATATGAAGCCACTAAGTCAGATCATTCAATGGCACAAGATTTAGTATCACCAATACACTGATGAAAGCTATATATCTTGTTCTTTGGCCAACCAAGGTTCTTTCAAGATTATTTTTCAGTGTCTGGAGGCTGTGTGAGCTTGGATAAGCAGAAATAGGCTTAGACTCAATCTTAGCAAGACCAAGTGGCTATGGGTTTTAGGTCCTACCAGATCTAGGAATTTTCCATTATTGGTTGTGGATGGGGTTGCACTGTCCTGGATGGAACTGGTATACAACTTAGAGGACCTCCTAGTCTATTGGCTCCTGCTCAAAAACTGTGGATAGAAGGACCTTTGCACAAATACATCTTGTGGACCAACTATGCCCATTCCTGGATCAGGAGGTCCTACTTACAGTCACTCTTGCCTTGGTCACCTGTCTGATTATTGCAATGCACTGTGTATGGGGATGCCCTTGAAAACCATTCAGAAACTGTAGCTAGTCCAGAATGTAGTGTTGTGGGTAGTTATGGGTGTACTTTAACATGCCCATGAAAAACTACTACCCTGTGAGCTACATTGGTTCCCAGTGGGCTTCCAGGTACAATTCATGGTGCTGGTTTTCATCTATAAAGTCCTTCATGGCACAGAGTTGGGTTATTTATAGGCCTTCTTGTTTCAAATTATTTCTGCCCATCCCATGAGATCTGACAGGGTGGGCATGCTTCAGATCCCTTGATTAAACAATAGCATATGATGGCACCAAGGAAGCATGGCCTTGGGGAACAGCATATATCCTCAATTTGGATGACCTTGATCATGGTGGCCAACCCTATGGCATTAGAAGCTTGACTTTTTCTCCAGGAACTGGACCAGAAAGTTAGATGAACCATTTTTAGGGGGTTATTGATATGGATATGTGTGTTGCCCCAGATGTATTTTAGTTTTTGGTGAAGTTTTCATCGTTTGTAACTTGCTGTTTAATGCCCAGAGTCATATGGAGTGTGCGGCCATACAAATAAAGCAAACAAACAAATAAATGCTTCAGTTGAAGAGTTTCTGATAGTCACACAGCTGCTAAGTCTCAGAAGCCATTTGAAGTTGAAAGATGGGGAGAAGTTGGAGAATATCATCTTAGACAGGGAGGCTTTATAAAGAAATGAATGTATAGCCTAGTAATTGTCAGGATGGAGCATCCTCCCATTGCAGTTATGGGGGTAGGGGTAGACTGGCATTCCTGCAGGGTCATTAGGAATGCTTTGTATGAGTTATCTGGCATGCCTGCAGGGTCGTTGGGAATGTTGATTGGGGTTGCTTAGTCAAACGGTCTGACACCAAAGTCAGCCCGAATGGCGCTGGCAGCCTGTTAAGTGAAGGATACATGACTGGGAGTATGGAACTGTGAAAGCGTAGGGAGGGGCTGCCACGGAGTGACCTCAATGTGGGGGGGGGGCTAGTACAAGGCGAAAGATGTAAATATAGTTTGGCGTGGATTGTCTCTCAGTCTAGTCTTTGCACTGGAAATGATCACTTGCTCTAATAAAGAACTCTTTATATCCTTTGATGGCTTGTCGTAAGAGTTGCTGATTAATAGCTAAAGGATGGTGACTGCATATACAATATGGGTTGCTTATTTAAAATGTACTTTCAGGCCTTTTGCCAGGAAGTGTCTAACAACTGCTTCTTGAAATGGCAGCCTGGAATAGAACATCTCAGGGTCCTCAAGGGACTGCCCGTGCCCCCTTCGAAACAACATCTGTTGCCTTGAATTTTCCACAGAACAGTTCCAATGGCAGCTGCATCTTTAACAGCGGTGCAGACTTGTTTGCTTGCATGACTGCAGCCACAAATAAGAAAACAATACCACACCGAGGCATGGATCGATGGGGAGGGAGAACATGGTTCAGTTTTCTTTGGAAGCCCAGAGCCTCCCCACCAGCATCACCTTCTCCACAGCCCTATGTTTGTATTCTACAGGCCATGCAAATTACAGCTCCCCCAGGCAAGTGGCAAACAAGCCTCTCTAGCACATATTAAGGAAGCCTGAAATGAAGATTAACAAGCTTCGTAATTAGACAAACTGAAAGCCTGCCCAATGCATTGCACCTTTCCAAGGCTCTGTGTTGATTACCATTACCTTGATACAATGGCCTCCAAGTACAGTTCAATTATTTAAATATAAAGCACAAATTAGGCTTCCACCTTTGCCCCAGTTTGATAGAATTATGTTTGATAGAGAGCGTATTAGGCTCTTGTGTGAGCGAGGGGGTGGGGTGGGGGGGATACATTTAAAAAGAATTCAATCTGAGCAAGATCAGGGTGGAAGCAGGACAGGAATATTTGCAAATATTCGTCATTTGGGGAAGAGGCTTCCTTTCTGTCTTTCTGTTGCATCCTTCAGAGTCTTTCACACAGCTGTGTGATAGGTTATTTTTATACGTATGGACTGCTAGATTTTCATGCTAAAAGAAAAGCAACAAAAAATGTCATCTGATGCCTTTAGGGCACAGCTTTCCAAACTCTGTGTGGCGACACAAAAGTGTGTCGCCACACACAGTCTGGTGTGTCGCCACACAACCCGGAAGCGCTGATCATCATCAGCGCTTCCGGGTTTTCCCGCGGCGACACACCAACGGCGGCGTGCAAAAACCTGAAAGCAGCAGCAGCACTTCTGGGTTTTTGCGCGCTGCCGCAATGGCGGCACTTCCAGGTTTTCCCGCGGCGACACACCAACGGCGGTTGGTGTGTCACCACAGGAAAACGTTGGAAAGCCCTGCTTTAGGGGATACTTAAAGATGGAAAAGACTGCCAGAACAATTCTTCAGAATGGACGTATACCTTCTCCATATACAGTATCCGTAATCCAAATGCCATCATACAAGAGGACATTTTGCTAGTCTTCTGAAGATTAAAAAAAAATGCTGCACAAATACTTTCCCCAGTTAAATAGTTTCAGTTCATCTTCTGGGTGGACATCTCTTGAAGCTCAGATAGCTGCAATAAGTATCTCAGATGCAGATTCTCTGTTAATTATTATGTAAGAGCTTAGAGCAGTTTACCTCAGCCTGGTGCCTTCCAGATGTGTATAGGTATATACCCGACACAATGAATGTTACAGTAATTGTGATAAAAGGAATGGTAATACTTTAAAAAGGCAACTGCAACTGCGGTCTCAGATCACAGGAATGCTTCAGCAGAATCTGGTGCTACAATGCTCCACATCCCATATTCAAATGGCAACTTTATCTTAGGATTTATGAGCTACAGTAAGTCAGTCATTTGACAATATGCTTGCGAGAGAACTGCATGTTTGAACTGCATCCTTGTACATGCAAAGTAAGTCTGCTGGAGAAAACCTTCTAGCTTGCTTTCTCCCTGACACATTAGTTTTCCATATACAGACATTCAGCACATTCACACATGCAATCCCCCCGTGCATATTAACCACTGCAACCTTTGTTCTGAATGTTTCCATGGGCTCCAGTTGAACTATGAATATCTCATAAATATCTTTTTTAAAAAATCATAGATATGTGCTCTTGATCTGGAGAACATTAATAATGGGGAAAGGGCATAGAACATTCAGGACAAATATATAGCTCTGTAGGTGTTCACTAAAGGGGCGTGGTGGCTCAGCAGGTAATAAACCAGGCTTGTCGATCGGAAGATTGCAAGTTCGGAGGTTCAAATCCCTAGCCCTGCGTGTGGAGTGAGCTCCCGCACTCGCCCCAGCTCTTGCCAACCTAGCAATTCGAAAGCATGCAAATGCAAGTAGATGAATAGGTACCACTTTGGTGGGAAGGTAACAGCGTTCCACGCGTGTCATGCGGCCACATGACCGTGGAAGCATCTTCGGACAACGCTGGCTCTTCGGCTAACAAACGGAGATGAGCACCGGCCCCTAGAGTCAGACACGACTGCACAAATGTGCGGGGGGAACCTTTACCTTTTTAGGTGTTCACTAAAGCTTTCCCTGCACTTAAAAATATGAACAGCAAAACATTTTAAAGCCCCATGACCTTTCTTGTGAGAGAAATATTAAGTTAAGGTTACTTGACAGTAGGACATATGGTCTTGGGAGATAGTGGGAAGAGATTAGCAGAAGCTGGACAATCATCAATCAGGAATGATTCATTCATTCATTCATTCATTCATTCATTCATTCATTCATTCATTCATTCCAAAGGTATTATATGCTGCTCTACTTCAAATGATTCAGGATGGTTCATAATATGAAAAAAACATGATAAAACAAGTATAATGAAAATAATCAGCATAACTAACTCCCCTCCACCCAAATCAAGCTACCAAGGTCCATCAGCTACACCAAAACACCATCAGAATAAAAGCAGACACTTTGCTAAAAGCAGGCGAAGTAGGTGCTTGTCAGGTGGCAAAGCATTCCATCGCCCTTCACTTCACCTGGGGTAGGAACCCTCAGTAGCCTTCCTCAGGATGCACACACAGGCTGAGTCTGGACCAAAGAGATACAGTATGTTCATGTTTGCTTCGTCATGTAGGTCTTTATAGGTTAAAACCAGCACCTTGAAACGGGCCTAGAACTGTAAAGGTAAAGGTAAAGGTAAAGGTTTTCCCCCGCGCAGTCGTGTCCGACTCTAGGGGCCGGTGCTCATCTCCGTTTCTTAGCTGAAGAGCCAGCGCTGTCCAAAGACGCTTCCACGGTTATGTGGCCGGCATGACGTGCATGGAACGATGGAACACTGTTACCATCCCACGGAGGTGGAACCTATTTATCTACTTGCATTTGCATGCTTTCGAATTGCTTGGTTGGCAAGAGCTGGGGCGAGTGTGGGAGCTCACTCCGTCACACGGCGCTCGGGTCTCGAACCACCGACCTTCCGATCGACAAGCCTGGTGTCTTAACCACTGAGCCATCGTGCCCCTTGCCCAGAACTGTATTGATGATAATTGAAGGAAAACTATAATGCTTCTAAATTTACTTGTCCCTGTTAGTACAAAGGCCACTTCATTTTGCATCAACTACAGCTTCCAAGTTGTTTCCGAGGATAGTTCCATGTAAAGCCTCTTACAAGATATATGAATTGATGAGGGCCTGAGTGTCTCTATTGAGGAGTGGGCTGAACTAGTTCTCTGTGGTTCTTTCAGTGTCACTGACACAACCCAATAGAGGTCATAGCAATAACAGAAATAACACTGAAGAAGAACAAGAAAAATCCCGCACGGTCACAAACTAGCACTGTCTGAAAACTTCATAGTAATACATCATCTTATTAGTTATTTAGCAGGGCTGTGAGTTAGTACACTAATCATGCTGGCTTTAAGAGGTCAAGTTTTCTAGGCCAAAGGGCCCAACTTCCCAGTCAGATTCAGCCATAGCATCTCTTCTTGCAAGAAGCCAACTGCTAAGAACCAGTCGCTACCCCAGGCCGTGGTGGCCTTTCTTCCCTGGCGTTAGGTAGGCCATCCAGGTCACATGCTTCTAAAGAAGGCATTCTCCCCTCTGCCTTTCTCTGTGAACTTCTAATTAAATATAGCAGTCTCAAGAGTTCAAGCTGCACATCCCCTTTTTTGAAATCACACCCTATTTGGTATCAGCTGCTGTGTGAAGCTGAGAATGGATATTACAGCTTTTTATGATATAATATCCCCTTAATTGGTGCTTCAGAGGTCTGTGCCTGAAATTCTTGTCCATTTTATCTCAAACTGCAACCTGCGATTTTCTTTTCGTCTTCAGCGTGCTGGAAAAAGCCATTCAAGGCAGCGAGGCGACTGGTATCGCACAATTCCAAAGTACCTTAATGTGTCAAAAATGTTTGGGGGAAGAAAGCAAGCACTGTAAATGCAATCACCTACATTGGTGTCCCCATTGTTCAGTGAGAGGCAAAGTATTGCTAATTGTCCTGCGTTTTAGCAGGGTTTTTAAGGCATTATGCGGTAAGTACACCGAAGGGTCAATTTGTGAAGTGAAATGCTTAGCATGCAAAGCGTCATACAAGATGCTGTGTAATACTTGACCTCTCAGCATAATAAATGTTGCAGCGAAACGCTGTGCATTCAGGCAGGCCTGAATAGAGACTCTGCCATGGAACAAAACCAGAAAATGTTCTCTTCATTCCCTTCCCTTTTCTTCTACCAAGCGAAAATTATGCTTTATAATGGCCATTGCAGCAATTAGCCAGCATTTCAGGGGGGAGGGGGAGGTGATGAACAAATGCGTAGAAATAGCAATTTCTTCGTGGAAATGAGATTTTGTATGGAGGCTACAAATTACTTGGAGGAATATGAATAATGGTGGCTTGAGCACTGTTTGCCACAGAAAGCGGTGTGGGTGGGTCGAAAGATTTCCTCTTTGTGGTTAAATGTTTAGACGTTGGACTACTTTAATTTTACTCAGAGGCTGGCTTGGGTGACCCTGTGTCCTCCTACTGAAAATTTCTTGTATGCCTGGAAGGAAGAGTGCAGATGAAAAGGGGGGGGGGCTTGCTCCATGCAAATACAATCAAACGTTGTCTGCCCAAACCTGTTCTAGAATTTAAACCTGGCTTGCCAGGATTTATAACTAATTCATCATGTTTAGTGGGCAATTGTTGTTTTCTCTAATCTATGATGTAATAAGGATTTGATCCTATTTCCTGTAGTTTTCTGAAAGTTTATTGTGACATAATGAGAGAACACAAAAGCCCACTTTCATTTTTAGCATCATGTAAAGAGTAGTATACTTTGCTAACTTCATCACTGGACCACATCTTGGAAATTCCATTAATAATATTAGTTTAAAAACAAAACAATAAAACTTTGGGAAGTTTCCACTCCTGACCCTTTAGAATAGTTTACATCTTCTCTGGTGCAAAAGACAGTTTCACAGATAAAAAAGCAAGAAAATACTTTTTCTTGGAGCCAAAACAGAAATTATCTTCCCTGGGGGTGGGGTCTGAGGTGGCTAAGGAGTTCATAGCCACCATGACCTATCCCAGGTCATCCAGGATCTGACACTGGACAATGGTTACATTCCTGATCTGGCTTTCTTGTTGGAGCAGTGGCAACATGATCTGGAATTGGGGGATTGCTTGATGTCTCCCCTGTCATGGTCAGATCATGCCCTGGTAACAATGAGATTCTCTGGTGCTACCCCCTGCCGCAGGGAGGTGGGACCCTATTAGATCAGTCCACCCCCGGCGATTGATGGACCCTAATGGGTTCCAAAGGAAGCTGGGGGTTATTCCTGACAGTCTGCTGCATGGCCCAGCTGAAGTCTTGGCTGTTGGTGTCTGAGGCCTTGGATCACATCACACCCATGCGACCTCTCCCGTCTTGTGGATCCTGTTGCACTCCATGGTTTACGGAAGAGCTGAGGGAGATGAAACGGGAGAAGAGACTTCTAGATCACTGCTGGAGGGCAACGAGGGATGAACTCGACTGAACACGGGTGAGAGTTACTATTAAGGCCTACTGTTGAGGATTTCGGCGGTGCCACTGGTTCTCAGGAAGGAGGGAGCACATTCCAAGGAGGTGGAAGAGATAAGAGGAGGCACAGTCCAGGAAGCAATGGTGGGAAAACAAAGAGGTTCAGAATAGCCCCGTCCTAGAGCTCTCCCAGGTTATTTCCGCTTAGGTTAGGCAGAGTAGCTTTAGTCTGGCAAGATTCTGTCTATACGGTGTGAGCAGATAAAGAACTGAAGTTTGAATGGATTGATTCTTCGTCATTCTTGGGCTGGGCCTGACATCTATCTTGTGATGGTAAGGGTGGCGAAGCGGCAATACTTCTCCGCCCTTATTGCATCCACAGATAGCCAACCAGAGGCCTTGTTTAAGGTGACATGAGCCCTCCTGGGAAGGGGGACTCGGAGGTTTACCTACAAGGCCATGTGAAAGAATTTGCAGAGCATCTGTTGGACAAAATCACTCAATTTTTTTCCAAATTGGACACCAGCTTTGGTACAGGTCCAAGGAAGATGTCTGGGGTACAGCCTTGCCCGGTTATCTGGGAATAGTTTGATCCTGTTTGGCCTGAGGAAGTGGACAGGGTCCTTATGCCTATGAGCTCAGCCACCTGCTCCTTAGATCCATGCCCCTCCTGGCTAGTTAAGGCTGCCCAGGGTTTTTTGTGTCATTGGATCCTAGAGGTGGTTAATTCTTCCTTGAGACAGGAGGTCATTCCACCACCCCTTAAGGAGGTGTTGGTCCACCCCCTTCTTAGGAAGCCATTGCTGGATCCCCGTGTCAAATCTTCCTTTTTTAGGGAAGGTTGTGGAGAAGGTGGTTGTGCAGCAGCTTCAGTGGGCCCTGGATGAAGTGCATTATCTGGACCCCTTTCAGTCAGGATTCAGGCCTGGGCATGGGTGGAGATAGCATTGGTTGCGCTTTTAGATTATCTTTGGCGGGAGCAGGAAAGAGGTAGTGCAACTGTCCTTGCTCTTCCTTTTTTTTTGATGTAATTTTTTTTATTATACTTGAAACAAAGATAAAAGCTACAGAAAAAACTACAAACAGAAAAAGAAAAAGAAACTAAAAAGTGTAAAACACAAGAAAAAAAAGAATTTTAAAGATTACATACAAAGATGACTTCCAACTTTCAACAGCAAGAATATACAGCAATTTCCATAATCAAACCCTTACTCTATATCAAACCAAGATCACATTATTTCTATAAATCCTTCCGTTAGCACATATACAAAACACGAATACATTTGCTTCTTCCCCTTATATAAAAAAGAAAATATATGTATACAAATTTCTAATTCAACTTTCCTCCCCCATAAAACACCATCCATTTAATTATTTTCTTCCTACCACTATTTTATACATTTCTGTCTACTATAATAAACATCAAATTATAAAAACAAATAAATTGTCTGCCTTTATAATTAATAAAACTACAACAATCTTAAGCCTATTAAACCTAAATAACAATATAAAATATTATTATATGTTATCCATACCTTTTAAATCATACAAATCAAGAATACTGTAAATCTTAGTCCAAGTTATTAAAAAAATGAAATCATAATAACCTCATTATCAGTCCAGTTACATATTCTTAATTTTTTACCCCTCCTCAAAATATACCAGGGCATTTACATATTTCCCCATTACACATAAGGCATTTTTTAAAAATAAAAGTCCAACAACCTAACTGCCCCCAGAAATGCAGATTTCTCAGCAGAAAAAAAAAGGAAAAAGAAAAACTCCCACATAACATATTCTCCTCTTTCCTATAACACTGATTCAGATAGTCATAACATTTCCCCAACATAGCAACTCCTTGTGCAGTCTTAAACTTGGACTGTCGTTTTAACCCCCTCAACACCAAACCATGATCTTCAGCTGGCATTACTTCAATCTCGCTAACAGGAAAGAAGTCCCCATCTTTACCAAAATCCTTTTCAGCCAGATGACACATTTTAGCAACAATCTCTTCTGCAATGTCCTGAACACTTTGCAAGATAGCTTGACAACACTCTGAAAGGATGTCTGTGAAGGTTCTCAGTCATCCAGGTGGAATTGTCTGTAGCTTGAATCATGTCAACTGGATTTCTATTTTCTCAGTGGAAACTTTTTGCTCCTTATCCAAGGAGCTTCTTCAGTCTGAGCAAAGTTGGTAAGGGAATCCTAAATATGTTTCTAGGTAGCTGTGTGACCTTACACCTGGGGCTAGGTCATGGTTATATTGAGATGTTATTTTAAGTCCTTTTATCATCTAAAGGAGGATCGTTAAGATCACCATGCTGCTGTTGAGCTTGTGAAATGGTCTTAATCTTCCTAGGCACAGAAGACAAAGCAGGGAGGAAGATGGGGGAAAGATTGTGCCTGAGGCCCCCACCTCTATTCAAGGAAGGATTTTCCAAGTTGGCATAAATGGATTCCTTGACCCCTCTCTCAAACCACCTATCTTCTCTGTCTAAAATGTGAACATTAATGTCCTCAAATGAGTGTCCTTTTTCCTTTAGATGAAGATAAACTGCTGACTCTGGTCCTGTGGTGTTACTTCTCCTGTGTTGGGCCATCCTCCTGTACAAAAGTTGTTTGGTTTCTCCAATGTAGAGTTCAGAGCACTCCTCACTGCACTGGATTGCATAAACTACATTGCTTTTCTTGTGTTTTGGAGTTTGATCTTTGGGGTGTACAAGCCTCTGTCTCAGTTTGTTGGTGGGTTTGAAATATACAGGTATGTGGTGTTTGCCAAATATCCGTTTTCTATTTTATTTTCCAAATATCGGTTCTCTCTCCACTCCTATTTTCTATATGAAGCTTCTGGATGAGATCATTCATTGCCATGGGGTGAGGTATCATCAGTATGCTGATGATACTCAGATGTATATCTCCGTCCCTGGTGAACTTAGTGATGCAGCTGATGTCTTGTCTTGGTGCCTGAAGGCTGTAGGGGTCTGGATGAGGAACAACAGGCTTCAACTGAACCCTGGCAAGACTGAGTGGCTATGGGTTTTTGGGCCTTCTGGTTCTGGGAATTTACCATCTTTGGTACTGGATAGGGTGGCACTGCCCCAGACAGACCCACTGCGCAATCTGGGGGTCCTTCTAGATTCACAAATCCTGCTCGAGGAGCAAGTGGCAGTCATGCCTAGGAGGGCCTTTGCACAGCTTTGTGTTGTGTACCAGTTGCACCCCTTCCTGGACCGAGAGGCTTTGCTCACAGTCACTCATGCCCTAGTCACCTCCAGAATGGATTACTGTAATGTGGTCTACATGGGGCTGCCTTTGAAGAGCATCTGGAAGCTTCAGCTGGTGCAGAGTGCAGCTGCGCAGATAGTAAGTGTGCCCCTAGGAGGGCAGATGTTACACCTTTGTTCTTTGAGCTGCATTGGCTGCCAGTTTGCTTCCAGTTCAATTCAAGGTGCTGGTTTTGACCTTTAAAGTCCTACATGGCATGGGGCCAGGTTATTTGAGGGACTGCCTCTTCCTGATCACATCTACCCATCCCACCAGTTCCAGCAGGAGGGGTATGCTGCAGGGCCCATCTCCAAAGGAGTTGCATCTGGTGGGACCCAGGCAACGTGCCTTTTCTGCTGTGGCCCCCGCCCTCTGGAACCTCATTCCCCCTGAGGTGAGGTTAGCCCCATCTTTGTTAGCCTCTGGAACGCCCTTAAAACTGTCAAGTGACAGTTGTTCTCCTGCAGTCTTGGGTTTTATGTTTTTTATTTTATTTTTGTCTAATTGTTTTTAGATTGTTATGTAGTTATAACTGTCATTATGTTTGTATGCCGCCCAGAGTCACACTTTCGTGAGATGGGCAGCTATATAAATATGCTAAATAAATAAAATAAAATAAAAATGTCAACTATATATTTTTTTTTCTTCAAAGTATCTCTGGATTATTAAATGCCAATTTTTTTACGTGCTTCATTCATTTAAAATCAGTAAATTTCCCATCTTTCCTTCCCCCAAGTCCTTAATTGTCTTTCCATTTGGCAGTTGCCTCTCACATAGAGGTATAAAAATTCATCTGGTTCTGGCTCTTTTTCCTTATAGCACTTATTCCATCTAATTCAAAGACTTGATCATACATCTTTGCATTACAAAATTCAGTCATGGATGCGTTTGCCTTTTAGGTCCCAATAATGGCTTAAAAATATTCTATGAGCAGCAGAATTTCCTATATAAATGTTTATATGTAGTAGTCTTCCCCAGTCTTGTCTGTCAGATGTCTTTGTCTAATTCTTACCATTCTCAACCAGTGTGGCCATTTTCTTGGAGTTCTAAGTCCAACACAATAAAGAGCACCAGATTTAGGCAGGGTGATGTAAAGACTTTTTCTGCTCTGTTTTCGGAAGTTCCAATTACTGTAGACTCATCAGCTTACCTCTGACCATGGACTCTGCTATGAACATGATGGGTTGTGAAAGTCTTTGTGTTTGGTTGGGCTTTAGGACATGACGGGGATCCTGCTCATTTACTGCTCACACTGCTGCCTAATTCCCTTCTTGAGCTGTGAACCATTTCCCTGGGCTGGTATTGGAGTTCCCCTAGTTAATTGAACCAAGAGACTTCATTTTCTATGCCTTGGAGTTCTGGGTGCAATTTAAGGTGCTGATTGTTATCCATAAAGCCCTACATGGCACAGGGCCAGGTTATTTGCAGGACTGCCTGTCTCCAATATTTTCTTCTTGTCTCTGTAGAACTGACAAGTTGGGCATCCTCTGGGTCCCTTCCTTCGAAGCAGTATCATCTAGTGGGACCCAGGAGATATGCCTTCTTTACTGCAGTGCCTGCCTTATGGAACACCATTCCCCCCAATATTTGGATGGCCCCAATCAATTTGGTATTACAAAAAGTTTTAAGAATCCTCAAGTATTGGGCCAGAATGTTAGGTGAGCTTCATTGTCTGGTTGCAGGCTGGAAGTTTTTTGAGGGCATCAGTTGCATTGTATAGGTAGTCCTCGCTTACCAACCACTCATTCAGCTACTGTTCAAAGTTATGACAGTGCTGAAAAAATAACTTTACGGCCAATTTACGACCATTTACAACCTTTGCAGTGTCCCTCAGTCATGTAATTGCCATTACAGTCAGTACACATTGTCCTGTGCCTGACCTGTGTTTTTTTCCTTTTTCTCCCCCTTGCAGAGCAGAGAGATTGCGGAGGAAGGGATTGCAAGAGAGTAAGCTGTTTGCTCTTCTACACATCGAAAGCAACGTGATTGCACCAGCAGCAGGAAAGGGTCAGGCAAAGGAGAGATTGCCTACTGAAATCACTTGCTTTTTTTCTCCCCCCACCCCCTCACAGAGCGGAGAGATTGGAGAGGAGAGGTTTCAAGAGAGTACTGTAAGCTGTTTGTGTACACACCTGTGGCTCCCAGTCCTGGGCTGCTGGCACAATTGCATTGCTTTCGATGTGTAGAAGAGCAAACAGCTTACTCGATGTGTACAAGACAATAAGCAGGCACTCGAGCATTCCAAATGGCATGGGAGTGGTTAGGAGGCAAACAAAGCCATAGGTGTGAAACTGAGTAGTCTTGTCTCTTTCCAGCCAGAAAGCACAGTTGTGATCACATGATTTTCCACTTAGTGACTGCTTTGCTTAGCAGCAGAGTTGCTGGTCCCAGTTAGGGTTGTTAAGCGAGGACTACCTGTAATAACGTTAGCATAGTGCTTATTTTTCTAAATTGTTGGCTTTTATTTTATGCTTTTAATCTATTGTAAGATATTGTAAGATATGCCCTATGTAAAAGAACCTCTAGTAGCAGAAGATGAAGTTGGATCAGCACTTTGGTCATTACCAAATCAGAAGGCTACAGAAATAGATGGAATGTCTAAAGAAGTATATCAAGCAACAGAAGAAGAATAAGTAAAGGTTCTAACCAAATTATGCCAGGAAATCAGTAGAAAGACTCAATGGCCAACAGACTGGAAAAGGTCAATACCAGTACCAAAAAAAGGAGACTTAACAGAGTGTGCAAACTATTGTACAACATCCTTAATTTCACATGTTAGCAAAATAATGCTTAGGATCGTCAGATTAAAGCCCTGCATGGGAAGGGATGCCAGATGTTCAAGCTGGCTTTAGTAAAGGCCAAGAAACAAAAGACATTATTGCTAAAGCACATTGCATAATTGGGAAGCCAAAGAACATTAAAAAGAAGTCAATATGTGTTTCTTGATTACAGAAAGGCCTTCAGTTGTGTTAACCATGTCAGGCTGTGGAATATGCTTAATAAAATGGGAATCCCAGAACATTTAATTGTCCCAATGCAAAACCTATACACAGATCAGGAAGCCACAGTATGGGCAGAATATGGCAAAATAGACTGGCTCCAGGTTGGCAAAGGTGTGAGACAAAGGTATATATTTTCTCCTTATTTATTGAACCTCTATGCAGAATATATATTGAAGGAAGCTGGGTGCAAAAAGATAAGTCTGGTTTTAAAATTGGAGGAAGAAACATCAATAATCTGTGCTATGCTGATGAAACTACTCTGATAGCTGAAAATACAGGTTCTGGTAATGAAAGTCAAGGAGACACAGTGAAAAAAATGGGGCTAGTATAAGGGAAACTAAACTAATGACCACAGGTACAGCAATCAGCCTGAGAATTGACAATGAAGATGCTGAAGTGGTGGAGAGCTTCTGCTTTTTAGGATCAACTGTCAACAGAAACCATCTGTCAAGAAATACATTGCAGACTAGTACTTGATAGACTAGCAATGAAGACCTCGGAAAAGATATTCAGATGTTGAGATGTGTCAGAATCATGACTCTCTAAAAAAAGTGAAAGGTAGACTTTGAAAAAGCAGGATAGAAACAATATTGATGCTTTTGATGTGTTGGAGAAGTCTCCTGAGAATATCATGGGTAGTCAAGAAAACAAATGGATCATACAACAAATAAGTTCAGAGTTCTCACTCAAGGCATAAATGACCAGGTTCAAATTATCATATTTTGAACACATTATGTGAAGACCTAACTTTCTTGAGAAATATATTAATGTCGAGAAAGTTGGAAGGCAAGAGAAAGGAAGATGACCAGCAACAAGGTGGATGGACTTGATTACAGTGGTGATGGGTGCACCATTTAGAAGATCTAAAGAACCAGGTTGTCCTGGAGAAAATCTAACTGCATGGCCACTAAGAACTAACACTGACTTAATGGCATATAATCAGTCAATCAATAATTTAATCTATTGTTAGCTGCCTCGAGTTCCAGAAGCAAGATGAACAGCTACAGTATATAAATAGTTAAAACAATCAAACAATAGATAGATAGATAGATAGATAGATAGATAGATAGATAGATAGATAGATAGAAGTATGCTAATGGATTATATGATAGCACAAAAATGTCCATTTGTACTTATTCTACAATAGTTTGGAAACATCCATTTTTATTCTCAGGCTCAGAGAATAAACATTACTTGGAAGCTGCAAGTGGTGCAAAATGCAGTGACCTGCATGCTGATGAGTAAAAGCTATTACAGCCAAGCAATACCTATATTCCAGATGCTGCATTGGTTGCCAGTAAGCTCCCAGGTACAATTCCAAATGTTGTTTTTGATTTTTAAAGCCCTAAATAGCTTGGCTTCTAAGTACTTGTCATCTCCAGATAGAACCAACTCACCTAGTCCACTTATCCTGGGTGTTGTGGGTTCCCAGCCCACAAGAGCCCCCCCCCCCCCCGCCCTATGGAACAGCCTCCCCCAGAGATCAGTACTGATCAGTAGCAAATCTGGCTTCATTTCAGAGCACATTCGATCTTAAGCTGGTTGGTGCTGCTTGATGATTGACATAATAGTCGCAGTTGATTTTATCTTTCCCTGTAGTTTCATTGTGTTTTACTGGTACTGATTTATGCTGTTATTCCTGTAAACTGCCAGGAGTCTTTTGATTCTGGCAGTATAGAAATGAGAAAAATAACTAACCAACCAACTAACTAGCTAATAGTAAAAATAGAGAACCCTAAAATAATTTTAAGTTTTGATATCATTGTTCAAAACATGTTTCACATTTAACCATCTTTATCCAGCATAATCTTATTTCCAGAAATTAAAGGAAGCAGAGATTACCAATGGGGGGAAGTTGAGGGAAACAGCACCAGATAACAAACATGAAAAAGAATAATCCACAGTTCGACTAAGAGCCATAAACATGAATACAGTATCTGAAATTATAAGAAACATCAATCAATTAACAATGTGCAATGCTTGTGATCTAGAGTCTAGGGAGACTTCTTACACATTACACAAAAGGAGGATAAAGCCATTTTGCATATTATCTGCACGTGTGCACTTCTTTTTCTTAGAACCTGGTAAACACAGTGCTTTGTTAAAGTTACATATTGTAACTTTACATATGGACTTTAAAATTCTATTAGTGAAATCCAATTGTTTCATTAGTAAAATTATGCTGCTGAAAGAACAGAAGGAGCAGTAGTTTCTCCCACTCCTACCACCTAGGCACTCCCTAAATCTACTCAGCAGGATTCAACTTTTTACCACTGTAAGAAGCTCTTACCATCATAGATTTATAACATTTAAGAAGGCCATTGAGTCCAAATTAGAAATCCAAATTAAAGTTGTCTACTGTTTGGTTGCACACATTTCAGCAAAGCCCACCGCCACTCCGCCACTCTGGCTCTACTGTCAAATTGTTTTATTGTTCGGAAGTTTCTTCTAACATTCAGTTGGAATATGCCTTCCTATAAATTCAATCCATTATAACTTGCCCTGCACTCTGGAGTGAGAGAAACACATCTTAACTTTCTTATCTGTGACATCTTTCCAGGTATTTGAAGAATGCTATGGTATGCTCCCTCAGCCACCTTTTCTCAAAGCTAAGTATACCCAGTTCCTTCAAACTCTCTTCATAGGGATTAGTTTTTTATCCTTTGATCATCTTCGACACCCTTCTCTGAACCTGTTGTAATTTCTCTGACTGGACACAGTTGTTGTGGTGAGGTCTGACCAAACTATAGATACTATAAATAAACTATAAATAGAGGGCAATGGTTATTTCCTATGATCATAGACATCCAGGAAAGGAAATAAGGCGAAAATCTTATTGCTATTATGACAATACATTTCACCCTATGTTTATTATGTATGAAAACCATGAGGTCACCATTTTTCTAATACACTGCTATGAATTTCTGCATGATAATGTCTGATTTGTAAAATATCTGCCCTGTACCATAAATACAATTAAATCCACCTTTCCTTTTGTACCAATTGAAGATTGGTACAAATCCTTTTGTTTTTAAAGGATAATTAAGGTAAATGACTAGAATCCTAGGGATACTTACTGGAGAATAAGTCTATCTGAATTCAGTGAAACTGTCTTTTAAGTAAGAATGCTGAAGATTCCACTGTTGGAACAAGTATTAGATATGCATAAATAATAGAGAAAATATTTAGGCAAAGAGGTAGAGGGAACTCATAACATGATGTACTGCAGTTATCAGAACTTCAGGAATATTTTGCATTAATTGCAAAATTTAGATATATAAATGAGACGAATATAGCCACCACATTGAAAAAATGAAGGCCAAATTTATATTTCTCTGGCAATTATTGTCATATGGAAATGTTACAGTAAGGCTGCAGGTCTTTTCCTGTTCAATGGGTTGGAATTAAACATGCTAATTTAAGGTCTCTTTCAAGTATTTTATTTAACTACTTTGGTCTTTAATTCCTTTATGTAGCATCATTTAATGTAATGTTATTTATATATATGAAGCATGTTATACTTATTAACCAATGCGCAACAATCTAAAGTACAGATTTTATGTAATGGGCTAATTACAGGACTTTAAAACCACCTACTGAGTTTTGCTAAGCTTAACAACAGGTTCACTGAACTGGATAAATTTATTCAAACTTGTGGAAATTAGCCCCATTCTACATGCAGCCATACTGGGAAAACACACAAATTATTCTTCAATGCTAGTTTAATGGGTCAAACAGTGAACTTGAATACTGAATGTATATCTGTATCTTGCATCATTGGAGAAGCTATAGGCCCTTGGAGAGAAAAGAAAGTGCCTATTCAGAGTTTCTTCCTCATGTTTGTAAATAATTTTTTTTAAATAGTTGGAACAAGTACTTTTCAATAGCTTGATGGATTCAAAGTATCAATGTAATGATATTTTACAAACAACTATGAATATTTCTGTACAAGAGTCTATCAAGTACAAAAATAGGTACAGTAAGTACTACAGTAGCTCCCATATTTCTATGAGAGATTGTAAAAGCCCTTGGGCAAGGTCCAAGTGGAAATAGAGCAACATATTGATCTATCTTTTTTGTGCAATGCTTCCATGTGAAATTTGTATCAGCTTTTCCATGTGCAACCTTCAAAACCATCCAAAGTTTTAACCTTTTCTTATGATGAGTTTATTATATGATGTGGAAACAGCTGCAGCATTACGATTTAATAGCAACATTATTCTGCACATATATCTGATGCAAAATATTTGGTGGCCTCCATCCCTTGAACATAGAGCCATTAATTGCTTGAATTAGCTTCTACAACCTGGTGCCTCCTAAATGAGTTGCCGGCAGTTGCCGGCATGGTTTCAAGCAATTATAGTCTCAATACATATTGAAGTGACAAGATAGGAAAGGCTGGCTTGTACCGATAACCTAAGCCATTCAGAATGTACAAGTGAGTTGGCCACAGAAATGAAAAGTGTGTCATGGAAAATGAGTGGAGGATTGTACCTCACAATGTCCTTAGCTCACAACAGAGAATATTCCTTGTACATTGGGATAGGTCTTAATTTCAGACTCTGAAAGCTTCAGTTAGAGGATCTCAATTAATAAGGATGTGAAGGACATCTATCTGATATTGTGGAGAGTTTTTGCCTGTCAAAGTAGACTCTTCTAGGCTTGATAAACCAATGAGCTGGGTTATTATTGATATCTAATGAGGTCTGTCAACAGAATGGATTCTTTGTCCTTCTGGCATCCCCAATATGTCTCTGTTGGCCTTTTCCAATTCTAACTTGGTTTATTAGCAGTGAGCAAAGAAGGACTCCTCAGGAAAAAGATCAGTATAAAAAGTAAGACAGAACATATAAGAAAATCAGTCCTTTGAAAGCATTGGACCTCTCAACACAGCTCAAAATAAGAACTGTATTGAGTGGCTTAACATCCAAATTGTCTCCTGGCAATTTTTTTTAATGAGCACAGGATTGTTGTGAAATAACATAAAATAAAACGAATGTATAATCCTTCCACAATTAAAGTGACACTGATTTCAGCAAGAGAGAGTTAAGCATATGCTAGGTTCTTTTTTGAATCAATGAGCTTAAACGAATGTTGGGCTGGGTTTTGTTTAATATGTGCAAGCAATCAAATGGTTCAAAGTTATTACAACTTGTGATAGGTTACTATCAGAGCAGTCCACAATTCATGTCAGCCTATGTGCTTTCTAATCATTCTAGCTGTAACAGCTGCACTAGCTTAAATAGATGCTGGCTATAACATAACATGTACCTATAACACTTATTTTGACTTTCAGTACTCACACCTCTATAAGTAATATCATTCTTTTGGTTCCAATGACATCCATCAGCAGATATTCACAAAAATATACACACCCAAGTACAGCCATTTATGCAACCACTCTTCAGTTAAGTGTTTTATTTGAGTTTTGTGCAACTGGATCCATGAACTCTTATAGACTGATTACGATACTATGTCCCAGCTTATGAAAGAGATGCAGTCTGCCTACTTGAGAAGAGTCTTCTGTTTATGAAACCTGGCTCCTGGTTATCACTGAAACTGACTCTGAAGATACCATGGCATGCCACAGGGTTGCCTCTCTATTGGATGAAAATGTAAAATCGGTCAGCCAATGTTGGAAACGCTTCATTGCCTTAATGTCCATGGAAAGATAATTTGTTTAGAAACAATAAAAGCAGATGAAGATGCGGAGCAGAACTGAATCATCTCAATCCAAAACCATTTCCTGGCCATGCCTCACTCTGCTAGGTTTGGCAATTTATTTGCTTACTCTTGTGGCCTTTGGACTAATCTCATTAGCAGCTGACATTTGTGTACTGTTATATATGCACTCACACACACGTGTGTTTTAAGGGTTAATTGTCTTACCTTATCGAACGTTATTTGCTAAAGATGTATGCTTTATAAGTATTGTTTTATGCCATAGAAAAGATTTGGAGAGCTGTTTTCTTTAAGGGTGGGATGCAATCTCTTTTTGTTACTACCTAATTCTTCAGAAAGGACTTTTAAACCAGAAAAGTAGAAATTTGGCAACCTCCAAATCCACCCAAATGACATAGGACTGAAATACATTAGAGGCAGCTAATCAATGCTGTGTTTGCACATACCATTAAATATATTATATTAAGTTTAGATTTGATTTCTATGTTCCTTTTATATGGTGAAAAGGGAATACATTTGAATTCATGCTGATACTGAAAACATGTTCCTAGCTCTGAGTTTCTTGGGTTTCAAATCATTTCCATTAACAAACAGCTATTTGCCCTCTAATAAAATATGTCATTATGCTTTATTCACATCACACAAAAGAATCACTGAAAAAATTGCCCCAATGATCGCCAATAATTACACATTTGGCTTCTGCACGAGCAGTGAAGAAATTGGTTCATTGGGGAAAGCAGGTGCTGGGGCATCATGCTAATAGTCAATATGTGCCACACTAATTAGCCGTTGCAATTGCTTAAATTAACAATTAGCTAACATGCAATTCTTATTTTGCAGTCTGCAGTTTACTTTGGATAATCCTTGTATGTTCTTAGTAATTATTCTGACAGCTTATCATTTTTCTCTTTCTTTCTTTCTTTCTTTCTTTCTTTCTTTCTTTCTTTCTTTCTTTCTTTCTTTCTTTCTTTCTTTCTTTCTTTTTTTGTAAAGACTTAAGGCCCGAGCACAGCTTTAATATTAGAATCAATGTGCCCAAATAGTCAACAGGCATTAAGAAATAATAGCCTTTCTTGGTAAATTCTAAAGAATACTTTTGAAGATTTTTATTCATATATTTATATATGGATCTCTGTGTTCATAAGATTTATACATGAGTCTTCAATAGAAACAAGATGCCAGTCTCCTTTGTAAACTGGATTGTATACATAGCGTTAATTTTTCAAAACAACAAGCAAGAGGTTTCCTTTGAACTGTGTGAAGAAACTACCAGTTCATCATGAAGTACTACCAGAACAACTTAATACTGTACTTCCCTATAAGCTGTTTGGCACATCTACATGGGAGATAGCCAAACCTTAATACAAATCTAGTACTGCTGAATGCAGATCTTGATCAGAGGGAATATTCCAAAATGGTGTTAGACCAGGCCACAAAAAATGGCTCACAGTTCCCAGCAGGTGCTGTGCAGATGCAAAAGAGACAAGGACATGTTCTTGGGTGGGTCTGCGTGACATATCAGGTTAAGATATGCTAAATGGGTGGACCCAAGCACTGATCAGTGTCCTACAGGTAGTCCTCATTTAGCGACTGCCTCGTTTAGTGACAGTTCACAGTTACAATGGTGATGAAAAAGTGACTTTATGACCAATCCTCGCATTTATGACTTTGGCAGCCCTATAAAGCAAAGGAAAGCTGAAGTAAGATCATAAGCATAGTCATGGTTTCACTTAACGACCACTTCACTTAACAACCAAGTTGTTGGTCCCAATAGTGGTCGCTAAATGAGGACTACCTGTAATTCAACAATGGCCTTAAAATGATAGGTTAGAATTAGTTGGATATAGATGGTAAAGGATATTCTTTTCCCTTTTTCCTTATTGTGTTTGATTTTTTTAAAAAAAAGTCTTAGCGGGGATGCATGTGGGTCTTGTGCTCTTTTTTGAGACCCCATGGGGTTCAGATTATTATTACTGAAAATTGGCAGTGCAAGCTTAGCATTACTTGAAAGCACATGGAAACTGTGAACTAAGCTCTAAAACAGGGCTTTCCAAAGTTTTCCCGTGGCGACACACCAACCGCCGTTGGTGTGTCGCCGCGGGAAAACCCGGAAGTGCCGCCATTGCGGCAGCGCGCAAAAACCCAGAAGCGCTGCTGCCGCTTTCGAGTTTTTGCGCGCCGCCATTGGTGTGTCGCCGCGGGAAAACCCGGAAGCGCTGATGATGATCAGCGCTTCCGGGTTGTGTGGCAACACACCAGACTGTGTGTGGCGACACACTTTTGTGTCGCGACACACAGTTTGGAAAGCTCTGCTCTAAAAGAACCTCAAAGGGAATGCTTCCTCTTCCAAATGCAGGGATACCCTCCAAGGTTCTTCACAACCTACATATACATAGCATGGCTGTCCATCCCCACTCCACTCTGCATCATTGCCAATAGAAAGATACAATTAGAGTATTCTTCATGGACGTGGTCTTTATGCAAGAGCCACAAAATGTAGAAGAGCCACCTTCTAGGTCAGTTTCCTGCCACCCACCTGACAGTAGCATAGAAACTCCATGTAACAGGGTAAGGTGGAAGAAAACTAGAACAAATTGTAATTCTCTTCCCCCAAACCAACTTTTCATCTTCCAGTTCCCAGCCAGTCTCCTTCAAATTGTTCAGAATGTTTTTGTAACATACTTTTTTCCTGCTGGTGACAATGCTATTTATTTGCTTGTAATGTCTCCTCTGCTAAGTTTATCAATGTTATTAAGCACAACCAAATCGCTAGGCTTCAAAGAATAAATGGGAATATCATGACATTAAGATAGAAGAAAATAAGGTTTGAAATTTACGTTGAATTATAATTTGAATGAAAATTTTTATAAGATGATGTATCGTTGGTATCTAACTCCTGATAAGTTATCAAAAATGTATAGTGGTATAACTAATGTCTGTTGGAAATGTTCACAGGATGAAGGAACCTTTTACCATCTTTGGTGGACTTGTGAGAAAGCTAAAAAGTTCTGGGATCAAATATGTATCATTATTCAGAAGATTCTCAAAGTAAATATACAAAGAAAGCCAGAACTTTTTCTTTTAGGTTTGATGGAAAAGCAATTAGAGAAACAATATGGAGTTCTGCTACTGTATATGATCACGGCAGCAAGATTGTTATATGCTCAACGATGGAAAGATCCGCAAATACCTACAGTTGAAGATTGGATTGTTAAATTAATGGACTTGGCTCAGATGGCTAAATTAACAGTTTTAATAAGAGAGCATTCTATTTCTACTTTTAAATCAAATTGGCAACCACTTTTGGAATATTTGCTTGTAACTGAAAAAAGTGATGTTTTGACTTTGGGTTTTAAAGATTGAACGACTTGTTGTAATAGAAATAATGTTTCATTAGGTTAATTATTTGCAAGAGATTAGATTTGTATAGAACTTTATATCTGTATCGGAGAAAGTCAGAAGTCGCCTTATTTATACTTTCTTTCTATTCATATCTTTATAGTTTGTTCTTTTTTACTTTAGTTCTGTTTTCTATCTAATCTATAGTTCTTTCTTTTTTGTATTTTAAATATATATCTTGAAAATAAAAAAAAGTAAACCAAAAAAAAAGATAGAAGAAAATAATGGTTGTTGTGGACATTAGGAATCATCTTATATTTACATATAAATATAAGGAAAAATTTGTAAAGCTGTCTGTCCCAAGATGGGAACTAAAAAAGCAAGGCATACTTGTATCCATCTCCATCATCTCTCTCTCTCTCTCTCTCTCTCTCTCTCTCCCTCCCTCCCTCCCTCCCTCCCTCCCTCCCTCCCTCCAGTGGTGATAGATGTAGTGGTGCCAAGTGACAGCAACATCAGGAAGAAGGAGTATGAGAAGCTGGAGAAGTACCAGGGCCTGAAGGAGGAACTAGAGAGGATGTGGAAAGTGAAGGCCAAAGTGGTCCCAGTGGTAGTAGGAGCATTCGGGGCTGTGACTCCTAAGCTGGGAGAGTGGCTCCAACAGATCCCCAGAACAACATCAGAGCTCTCTGTCCAGAAGATTGTAGTGCTAGGAACAGCTAAGATACTGCACAGAACCCTCGAACACCCAGGCCTCTGGTAGAGGACCCGAGGTTTAAGAATATGAATATGTATATTTGCCTGATTATCAAATTGAGAAATAAAGGCTACTGCCTACAATCATCTTGCAGAATTGAGGAAGCCCATGGATATCAACCACTGAGCCAAAGTAAAAGGTAAAGGTAAAGGTAAAGGTTTCCCCGCACAGTCGTGTCCGACTCTAGGGGCCGGTGGTCATCTCCGTTTATTAGCCAAAGAGCCAGCATTGTCCAAAGACGCTTCCACGGTCATGTGGCCGGCATTACACGTGCGGAATGCTGTTACCTTCCCACTGAAGTCGTACCTATCTACTTGCATTTGCATGCTTTCGAATTGCTAGGTTGGCAAGTGCTTGGGTGAGTGTGGGAGCTCACTCTGTCACGCGGGGCTAGGGTCTCGAACCTCTGAACTTGCAACCTTCCGATCGACAAGCCTGGCGTCTTCACCGCTGAGCCATAGCGCCCCCTTTGAGCCAAAGTAGATCCATGTTATTCAGAAGATAGAAAGAAGGAAGATGACATGGGAACCACACTAGTGTCCAGTCAAATCAATGGGAATACATTTCTGAATTTCCTAGACTGACTCCCAAGCTTTATGGAGAAGATGGAGTCAACACAATTTGGTAGCTGGGCCACTGAATTGCTAACAAGTCCCCAGTATGACTGGAAAGCTGAGACCTTGAAAAAAGGCAAGTGTTTATGATCCATTGAAAATATACGATAGCCTTCCCGATCCTACTGCTCTTTGTGATAGACAAAAAGAAGGACTTAGAACAAAAGATTTGAGAAT
Source organism: Charina bottae (assembly GCA_023362775.1). Classification (NCBI taxonomy): domain Eukaryota; kingdom Metazoa; phylum Chordata; class Lepidosauria; order Squamata; family Charinaidae; genus Charina; species Charina bottae. The sequence goes on from JALMGJ010000001.1 coordinate 127,844,671, forward strand.
TAGAGAAAAATGGAACTGCCCAAGTAAGATATTCAAATTGGAAAGTCAGGCCAATATGTTTTACATTTGTCAAAAATAATCTCTGCAATGAGATACTTCCTCTCTCTTCCAGACCACTGAATGGATTCCACACTAAGATCAACCCATGTCTGGCCCCTATATACAGATCAGTGTTACCGTTACTCCCAACTCAATGACTACTACTATCTATCTGCAACTCAGCTTGTTTTTTGGGTTTAATGCTTCATTTGAGCTGAATTTTTCAGAAGCCTCCAGTATTTAAACTGGATCTCTGAAATGCAGCAGTTTCCTTATTCTTTGTATTGTAAATTACTCTGTACATTAGAATTTCTACTGTATGTGTGTATGTGTTGAAATGAACAAAAACTCAGAGAAGGGTGGTGGTGGGGGTAACATGACATTGAGCACAGGACTTGGTTAGTAAATCGTGGTAATTGTTTGGTCTGCTCATTTTAAAGCAGAAGTGAAATTCTGAGAAATGAGCAGATTAGCTTAAGTGAACATAGATATTCACTAGGACTGGCAACATGCACCAATGCAAAGCAGTCAGCTCATTTTTGCTTTATTCACAGCAGGACTAGATAAGCCAGGTAACTGGTGCATTCAATAGATAACTACTGCCTCTTGAGGCTTTATACGCTGGACAATGGCCAATAGAAGTAGAACTGTGAATGACCAATCCAAAGAATGCCTTTGCAGCTGAGGCCAATAGGGCAAGCTGAAAGACCACAAATGCTATGGGCCTGTAATAATACATAAGATTTATCCAGCCTTTATATCCTTTAGTCGTTCTATATCTACTTAGGAACATAACTTTGTTCCATTAAAAACTGATAAAAAGGTCTATTTTCTACTTCCTTGTAGCATATGGGTAAATCCACAGTAGTAATTGTAAGGAATCAGAATGTGATAAAACAGGGACTACAATGGAATATACAGTATGGCAAAAGACGACACTGGTACCTGAATGATCTTTCACATTTAATTTTGATTTGGCAAATTATTTGTTGCATTGAAACCGAAACTCATAAAATGCTACCAATTCCAAAGTACTCCACATGTCAATCTTTAATTTTGAGAGTTTTGAAATAACTTTTCCCATCAGGTTTTATTTTATTGCAACCACAATAATTTTGGGGGAAAAATAATATTGGTATTCTGGAGAATGATTTGAGACATATCTCCTATTTCTACCAAAATGCAAACCATCTTCAGAAAATATACTTTGACTCCAAAAATAATAAAGAATTATTATTGAAGTAGCACTTCAAAGACTAAGAAATATTTCAATGGACTAGAGTTGACTTCATCCAATACATGAAAGATTATTCCCAGATTGCACATATATACAGTATAAAGGTGCCACTGGCCAAGCTGGCTGGGGCTGCTGGGAGATATAGTTCAACAGCATCTGTAGAGCAAAAGTTTCCCATCCCTGAATTAGGGTATAAAGGTATGGAAAATAAGCTTAGAAATTATTGAAAAGAGCACTGATTGATTCTAATATACGTATATTTGGCATGAATGAATACTTAACATTTGTAAGGGGACAAATCTATTAAATTTTCATTTTTTCCATATAATAGTAGTTTGATGACTACTATAGTATACAACACATTCTGCTGAATAAGTTCAAAGGCCTTTTATTTAAAACATTTTCTTGATTCAACCTTACATAATATTTTGTCAACATAGTTCAAACTCTGAAAAATAACCATACTCATAATAAGAAAAACAAGAGCTGCTTATGAATTATTCATATTCAAAATTCAGTGACCCTACATTATAACAGAAAGGTGGGACATTTCCCCTTGGCCCTGCTTCTGAAAACTGCATTAAAAATATAATTTGCATAGCTGAAGGCATGGTTTCTCTCTAATTATCACAATTTTTATTCTACCTTCCAAGAATGGAAAAGAGTTTGAGATAATTTTTTAAATAAAATCATGGAGGGCCATTTTTTAAAAAATCCCTTTATCCTAGCAGTCCTTGGAAGAGCATTGGTACAACTTGAAACCATCTCAACACATGGTGTAATCCTGTTTGCTTTTATCTTACATACTTTCACATTCCAACAGGCTGTAACTATTAAATTTTAAAATTTAGCTCCTGCTTTTCTACTCTGACTATTCAAGGCAAGATACAAATGTACAGTAGATGATGATGCTACCCGTTCAATTGTGTCCAATTCTTGGCAATTCTATGGACCAGCTCTCTCCACATTTTCCGATCTTGTCCGGCTTCTTTTAGTTGTTTTATGCTCTGGCTGGTGTCATCTTTGATGGTGTCTAGCCGCCGTGTTTTTTGGTGGCCTCATTTCCTTTTACCGCTGACCGTTCTGAGCATAACTGGCTTTTCCAGTGAGTTTGATTGCGTGACATGGCCGAAATAAGTTAGGCGGAATTTTGTGATTTTGCCCACCAGCGATATGTCTGGTTTTATACACTCCAGTACTTGCTTATTTGTCATCTTTGCTGTCCAAGCAATGCGCAGGAGCCTTCTCTAACACCACAGCTCAAATAAGTTGATTTTCCTTCTGTCTAGTTTTTTCATGGTCCAACTTTTGCAACCATAGGTACACGATAGTGCGGACTAATCTGCATTTAGGTGCCAGGCTGATGTCCTTGCTTTTCCATATTTGATTCATGCTCATCATTGCTGAATGTAGAATTCAGTGGCATCCATGGGTGGGGTAGGGGTCAAAAAACACAATACGGAACCCACAACTGCACAATCAAAGCTCCACCCCTTTTTACATCTATAATCTGTACTTGAACAGATTACGGCTATGCTTGAACAAGAGCAAATATTTCCCTTTTCTTCCTCCATGTATTTATTTACTATTTTGTCCTTGTAATCTGAAAAGCCTGCATAATTGTTGTGACCTTGAGTTGACCTTTAAGTGATTATAGATTATAGAAATATACACTTTTTGCATTCTGCCAGTGAAAATAGATATATAATTGTCTCTGGCTATCCCATCAAAATGAATTCAGGGGTGTGAAAAAGTAATGGCTTACCAGCATAACGTTCCATCTTACCTGTGTAAAGTTCAGCAAGAGTACTACTTTGTATTATAAACTTATCTTCTTTTTTAGTTTTTTCTGAAAGTAGGATGTCTTAGTTTGTTGTCTACCAATTGTCAGATTTCTATGTAGCACTTTTTAATTTTAGAATGTTGACAAGTGTCTTGTTTCATACCAATCTGTTAATTAGAAAATATTGTATTGTAATAAAATAGCCCAATACCAATCCAATGTTTGGATATTTTGGAAGAATCCAAATAAGTGGTGATACTTAATCAGCCAATGAGGTCTTGTCTTGTCTTGTCTTGTCTTGTCTTGTCTTGTCTTGTCTTGTCTTGTCTTTTTTTCTTTTCTCTGCACTGTGAGTGCACTGTGGATATCCAAATTGGGCCTTCACCAAATCTAAGTCTACCAGACCTAAAACAGCAACAGACAGGGCTGAGACTCAGAGTAAACGGAAGAACCTGGTCATTCCTTACATGGCTGGCATGTCTGAAAAGATAAAAAGGATATTTGGCAAACACCACATACCTGTATATTTCAAACCCACCAACACACTGAGACAGAGGCTTGTACACCCCAAAGATCAAACTCCAAAACACAAGAAAAGCAATGTAGTGTATGCAATTCAGTGCAGTGAGGAGTGCTCTGAGCTCTACATTGGAGAAACCAAACAACCTTTGTACAGGAGGATGGCCCAACACAGGAGGAGCAACACCACAGGACCAGAGTCAGCAGTTTACCTTCATCTAAAGGAAAAAGGACACTCATTTTGAAGCAGGTAGGCCCAGTGGGTTTGGATTTTATATTAGAAGCTTAATTAACATTTCTCTGTTGCAAACATAAGACAGAGATAGAAGTCTTGCCCAATGTTCTTGCACGCATACTAACCCTTGTAACACAAAGGTGCAGACGTTGTAAGTTCCCTAAACTTCCCTAAACTCACAGATGGTGTAAGATAACGTCCCCTTTTGTATCTTGTTTTGATGTTCTAAGTATAAACTGCTGAGCCTGTGACATCTAAGATGACAACTGCTGATCTTGTGATCATATTGATTGCAAAACCTATAAAAGGTAGACTCTGGGAGTAGTTCGGGGTTCAGACTTTGCCAAGTTATTACTCTGAACCTTGCTAGCAATAAACCTGTATTCTCTACCTCGCTGGTTTCGTCTCCTGTCATTGGGAAGGTGCGTTTTCCCGCTACAATTTGAGGACAATCTCAACAACAGCAAGGTAATCTTAACGATCCTCCTTTGGATGCTAAAGGGACTTAGAAACATCTCAAATAACCATGACCTAGCCCCAGGTGCAAGGTCACACAGCCACCATAGAAACATATTTAAGGATTCCCTTACAAACTTTACTCAGACTGAAGAAGCTTCTTGGATAAGGAGCGAAACGTTTCCACTGAGAAAATAGAAATCCAGTTGACATGATTCAAGCTACAGGCTATGAGAGACTTTGTAACACAAATGAGATACTGAAATATACTGTATATTAAACATCTAGTATTTATCAGTAGATAAAGAACTATGAATCTGTTAAGCATGGAGCATAACAAAAAAGATTATTCTGATATGATGGAAGATGGTGCCTCTCTTGGATTCATGATATGTGTTCATTCTCTGATTTTGAACTGATTCTTTATTGACAAAATGGGAAGACTAATTAGTATGATTTCATATTCTTGCTTGCTTGCACTCTAGTTTTCTTCTATGTTTTGGTATATTAAAAGAGAAAAAAGTACACAGAAAACAGTTTATAACAAGAAAAGTAATCAAAAACAAACAATAAACCAAAACATTTTTAAAAAAAGGTAATATATGTTGGAGAGTGTTTTTTTTTGCACACGCAGAGTATCAGAAAGCGATCAGGACCAGAGACCATAAATGATGCCAGTCATTGTAGTAACTTAGTTGCAGTTATATTTGTTACTCATACAAACAGATATTTACAGTCCTCTTCCAGATCCCTGGAAGTGTTACAATTCCACATACCAGATAGTAGTAACAAGCAGAAAGAAACAGAAACAGAGGCAGCGAGTAGGAGGGCAGGGCAGGCAGGCAGGCTCTTTTATACTCTTCAGCCTGGATCATGTGCTGCCTGACCTTTTAAAGTTTGCAGGTGTTTACCTAATAAGGTTATATTGCTGTGATTTACCCTCAAGGAATAACACACCAAGACTCCTCTTATTATGCTAGAGGTGTAAGTCGCAACCCAATTTTTTCAGTTAACTCCTTGTGTTTTACTGCACCAAGGGGTTTTGTTAGAAAATCAGCAATCATGTCTTTTGAGTCACAATACTTTAACATGATTTCACCTTTGGCTATTAAATTCTTGACATAATAGCATCATATGTCAATATGCTTAGTTCTGTTCCTACAACCCTCAGGCTGAGCCATATGAATACAAGCCTGATTATCTTAAAAACAGTTACAGGCTGATGCAATTCCATGCCTATATCTTTTAATAACTGTTTAAACCATACAATCTCATTACAGATTTGCGCTAGACTATAACATTCTGCTTCTGCTGCAGAAAGAGCAACAAGTGTCTGTTTCTTAGAATGCCAGGCAATTGTTGAGCCAGCATACTGTATTATAGCTCCAGAAGTTGACTCACGGTCATTTAGGTCTGCTCCCCAGTCTGAATCAGCATATGCTTGTAATTCTCCTGTCTCAGAAGCAGAAAGCCTCAGACAGTAATCCTTTGTGCCTTGTAAATACCTAAACAATCTTTTCAATCCTGCTTTCCCAGTAGAATTTGGTTTTTCTATTTGTCTGCTTAAAATTGAAACAGCAGTAGACATATCTGGGCGAGAATGATTTGCAATGTACAATAAACTTCCAATTGCAGATCTAAACCAATCTGCCTCAGATAACTCAGGTTCTCCCATCTCCTTCTGGAATTCAGGAAGCATAGGGGTTAAGACTGATTTACATTCCTGCATGTTAAATTCCTCTAGGAGTCTCTTGATCTTATTACTTTGGCTTACCAGGAAACTACCATCTTTTTCTCTGTATATTTCCAAACCTAAGTAATTTGTTACTATGCCAAGATTCTTTAACGTAAAATTGTTTTTCATGTACGTTTCAAAATCATGTCGCTGTTTGTCTGATGAAGTAAGTAACAGTAAATCATCAACATACAAACACAAATATATAAAACTTTGTTTGTCTTTCTTAACATAAACACATGGATCTGCTTTTTCCACAAAACCAAAACTTTGCAGTTTTTCATCTAATTTTAGATTCCAGCAACGAGCTGTTTGTTTCAAACCATAGATTGATCATTGTAGTTCATATACTAAAGTTTTACATTGTTCAAAACCAGGAGGTTGTTGCATGTACAATTTCTAGTCTAACTCACCATACAAAAATGCAGTTTGAATATCATAATGATGAACGGACATTCCTTTTAAGGCAGCAACTTTCAGCAACAATCTGATTAATTCACCCTTTGTAACAGGTGCAAAGGTTTTGTCAAAATCCAAATCCTTTCTTTGAGAAAATCCTTTAGCAACTAATCTTGCTTTGTATCTTTGAATTTTCCCACTAGCATACTTTTTTAGTTTGAAAACCCATCTACAACCCAGACAACGTTCATTGGGAGGTAGATTAACTAATTTCCAAGTTTTATTTTCTTTCAAGGAATTCTTGTTGCATTGCATTATACCAGCATTTTGCAATCTCAGGTGGCATATCGTTTATTTGCTGTAAAGACTCTGGTTCTGAGTAAACGTGGAAAGCTTTAACCATATCCACCTCAAAACGTTGAGGAGGAACACCTTTATTACTCCTCTATGACCTGCAAGGTAGGACAGGACTAACAGGATTAACAACCTGTCTTCCATCACTTTCCTGAGTATCATCTGTCTCATCAGACAGATTTTCAGCTTGCTCCTCTTGTTTAATGAACTCATTTGGTGAAGAATCTTCCATAATACTATCAGCAAGTTCTTTGCCCTAGTTTCAAATCAACCTGAGAACTGGAATTTATTTTTTCCCAGTTTTGTTCTGCAAATGAAGCACTCTTGCTTATAATCAATTTATCGCCTAATATGAACCTATAGCTTCTTTGGCTTTGTTCATACCCAACAAAAATTGCTTTCTTTGTTTTGGAACTTCCTTTTCTTCTCTGTTGTTTTGGTATGTGAACCTATGCTGTACTGCCAAAAACTCTGAGATGGTTCACTTTTGGTTTCACACCATAAATCAAATGAAATTGAGTGTCCTCAATCACACAACCAAACAGTCTGTTTTAAACATAACAGGCAGTTGCTACTGCTTCACCCCAAAACTTAAAAGATAATTTTGCATCTTTAAGCAAACACATCATAGCTTCTTGAAGTGTTCTAACTTTCCATTCAGCAACACCATTTTGCTGTGGAGTGTAAAGGTTAGCAAGAATTTGTTCTATCCCCTTCTCTGCTAGGAATTTTCTAAAATTGTTAGAAAGAAATTCCCCTCCTCTATCACATTGCTGATGCTAGGAAAAGTGGAAGGCAAAAAGAAGAGGGGCTGACCAAGGGCAAGATGGATGGATGATATTCTGGAGGTGATGGACTCAACTGTGGGGGAGCTGGGGATGGTGACAGCTGACAGGAAGCTCTGGCGTGGGCTGGTCCATAAAGTCACAAAGAGTCGGAAGCAACTGAACGAATAAACAACATCACATTGTAAGGCAGACACAGGCTTTGGAGATTTTCCATTTGCCCATGTTACAAAACTCTTAAATTTATCAAATGCCACATCTTTATGTTTCAACAGATAGATAAATGTATATCTTGAAAAATCATCAATTATGGTCATTATGAATCCTGCTTGTCCCAAACTTGGAGAAAAAGGGCCAGTTATATCACAATGAACTGTTTCAAGAGGTCTAGTAGTAGGTCTGTCTCTGTGCTTACGCATAGGAGCTTTCTGTGTTTTGCATTCTTTGCAAACTATACAGTCTAGATATTTATCACAAGGTTTTAACTTCAGGTCAGCACATAGCTGTGGCATTTGTGCTATGTATCTATAATTTGCATGACCAAACCTCCTATGTATTAAATGTATGCACTGATCATGAATGGGAATGTTGCCAGTTACAGCTTTTGCATGCCTTTTAGCATTCTGTACTATGTACAATGAATCTCTTTGTACACCATGTGCACACAACTTACCATTCTTATGTGTTTCACAGCCATCTTTCTTAAATATTATGACATATCCAGCTGCTAAAAATTGGGATACAGATAAAAGGTTAGTTTGCAATTTAGGAACAAACAGCACATTTTAAACAGTTTCTCCCAAACAAGATAGATACATGTCACCTTGACCCATAATTTCTATTGTAGATCCATCAGCTATAGAAACACTTTGTCTATTAGTTTTAGACAATGAAACAAAATAATTTTTACAGTTTGACAAATGACAGTTAGCACCAGAATCTAGCACCCAGAAATCAGAATAATTTTTTTCATGAACTCATGCAATATGTGTTGTTTGAAGAACCTTCTTCCGCATTGCCTCTTTGTTCTTTTTTCCTGTCTTTCGTTCTTTGGGCAATAAATTACAGTCTTTCTGCAAATGTGTAGCTGAGCCACAATTAAAGCATCTGCGAGTGGCTAACGCTGTTGCCTCAGCTTGGTTACTGCCCTTCCCTTCCTTCACTCTCTCACATGGTAGCTTACTAGAAGAAATGGGTGGAGCCGAGTGCCATTCCTTTCATTTCTCCCACTCAGCAAGTAGCTGACCTGAAACAGACGAAGGAGTAAGTTCAGCCTCGGGCATTGTTTCCAGAGTGCAAATTAACGTATCCCACATTTCATTCAGTGAGGATAAAATAATGTATGCTTTTGTTAGAGGTGTAAACTCCATTCCCCTCTCTTGCAGTTCTACAAACTGCTGCTGAATGTGGTTTAAATGTTCAGGCAGTCTCCCTTCTTCAGACAGATAAGCCTTATACAGTTTTCTAGTGAGAGAAACTTTACTGCCAGCTGTTGCTTTGATATGCAAATCTCATAATGCTTCCCACAGCTGTTTGGCAGATTGTAAACCACACACATTAACTAACTGACTGTCTTCAACTCCCAAAATAATGAATGCTTTGGCACGTTTGTCTTTTCTAAGCCATTCATTGCTGGGATTAACTGGAGTTGGCTCACCCAGTGGAGTCCATAAATCTTCCCTCCGAAGATACATTTCCATCCTTAAACTCCAGTTTATATAATTAGAATCTGATAAATGCTGGAGCGGCATTCCTAACGACTGAGAATCAACCATGGCTCTATCTTCACTAAGCACCTCGTAAATTCCTCAGCTTAGCTTTTCTGCAAACAGATAGCTGCTAGAAAAATGCCCAGTAACTTCAAAGAAAAGTACTTCACTTACCTTGTTTACTTTTCTTCTTCAGATGCAAACAGGCTGCCGCTGAGCTGGTCTCTCTTCGTGCTGTCTGGGCCCATAACCTGTTGGAGAGTGTGTTTTCTTGCACACGCAGAGTATCAGAAAGTGATCAGCACCAGAGAGCATAAATGATGCCAGTCATTGTAGTAACTTAGTTGCAGTTATATTTGTTACTCATACAAACAGATATTTACAGTCCTCTTCCAGATGCCTGGAAGTATTACCATTCCACATACCAGATAATAGTAACAAGCAGAAAGAAACAGAAACAGAGGCAGCGAGTAGGAGGGCAGGGCAGACAGGCAGGCTCTTTTATACTCTTCAGCCTGGATCACGTGCTGCCTGACCTTTTAAAGTTTGCAGGTGTTTACCTAATAAGGTTATATTGCTGTGACTTACCCTCAAGGAATAATACACCAACAGTATATACCCATCCAACAGATAATCTAATTAATTATTAAATTCTATTACCAAAACAAACAAAAATAGTCAACCCCACTAGGTAGACCAGATCAGAAAATCAACTCCACAAGAAGACTAGAACTGTACTTTATTGAGAGAGGCTATAATAGTAGAATCTTGCAAGTCTGTGCTTTACTTCCCATCCTTCTTATACCCCAGTGAATCAAGGAGGCGTTTGCCTGACCACTTCCATATTATCTTGCTTTCCAGAGCTTAAGGAATGTTTCACCCTCTTTGCCTAGGTTCTTGTATATTTCTGTCAAGGTCATCTCCCTTATTCTCTACAAATATCACACATATATAAAAACAAAATATCAAATTAGCCATAAAAATACAGTATGTCTATTCTTGTAAAATATTATGAAATAAATGCCAAAGAGAGACGTATTATGTCATTCTTTGATTGGTAGAAAAAAATTGCCTTTTCAAAAATCAATAAATTATACATTTCTTGCATCCAGTCTTTGATGTCTGGAGTAGCAGTACCTTTCCATTCTCTCAATATATTTATCTTTGCTTTTCCTCATGCCTGGTATAATCCAAAGTTCCTAAAAAATCTGTGCTCCTGCCCTCTGAAGATGCTGGCCACAGATGCTGGCGAAACGTTAGGAACCACAACTTCCAGAACACGGCCACACAGCCCGGAAGACCCACAACAGCCATTCCTAAAAAATGTTCCATAATGTTGGAATATAATTCAAAGTAACATCCACATCATTCAAATGAAAATATTTACCCATAAATCTACTTATATATGTTAGAATATTATTCCAAAAAGGAACCAATTATTCCAAAAAGGAACCAATAACAGAAAAGGCCAAATCATATGGGTGTATCATATACCCTCAATTTTCTCACATTGCCAGCAAAATAATTGCAAGCTGTATTTGGTACCAGTTTGCTTCCAGGTCCAATTCAAGGTGTTGGTTATCACCTTTAAAGCCCTACATGGCATGGGTCCAGGCTACCTGAGGGACCGTCTCATCCCCATTACATCGACCCATTCCACCTGGTCATGCAGAGAGGGCATGTTACGGACCCCGTCTGTAAGAGAACTCTGTCTGGCGGGGCCCAGGAAGCGGGCCTTCTCTGCAGTGGCTCCCGCCCTTTGGAACGTTCTTCCCCCAGAGGTGAGGCAAGCCCCATCTCTCCTGACCTTCCGTGAAAAGCTGAAGACCTGGCTCTGCCATCTCGCTTGGGGCGGGAAGGGGAGTAGTCATTCTTGGGGATGGCTGGTGCCCTAAAATGGCCCTCATATTCACACGAACTGAATTAGAACTTTCATTGCCATCTGGATTTTATTTTATATCTTGTATTTATATTTGATGTATTATTTATGGTTTTATTGTATTTTAAATTTTTTACTTTTATTGTAAGCTGCCCAGAGTCCCTCCTCTGGAGGGAGATGGGCAGTGGCAAAATCTGATGAATAAAAAAATAAAATAAAGAAAGAAAATCTACAGTCCATCCTTTCTGATGCCTTCATTGGGGTGTCTAATAAAGCTATTTTTGTTTAGCCATATCTTCATAATATTACAGAATGCCTCTTCTAACATCAAGATGTAGGTTTTGATATGAGCTCTGAGTTATCTCCCTTCAAGCATCTCAGTTATATTCATAGTGAAGTTTTAGTAATATATAACTTTAAATAAAACTTGGTAGTTCTGCTCTACTCACTCACTCACTCACTCACTCACTCACTCACTCACTCACTCACTCACTCACATGCAGTTAAGGTTGCAAGGGCAAAACTACCACCAGCTGTTCCACCCCAATGGTGTGCTTTGACTGTGAAGGAAAGCTAAGTTGTCAGCCTGGGTCTAGCCTGACTCAGGCTGTAACCTGTGAGTCCTGCTATTCTAACCCTTTCTCTTGATCTGCTTTTCAGCCCTTCTTAGAGTACACAGCTCTGAGCAGCAGGGGAGTTTCTTAGCAAAGGGCCACCCACTTGCATATTATTCCTCCCTAGCCTGTGACATGACACAAGAACAAAGTAGACATTAACTGCTACATTAAACTCAGAAGGAAAGTAATCAGTAACCTGTTATTCCCTTAATAAAGGGAAACACATGCAGAGTGAAATCCAGAAGACTAATCAATAGCCCCAGACAAAGCAATGTGCCAAACAAATTGCAAATCAATTAGAATCCTTGTTTTCTTTCAAATGGTTCACTATACCTAAAGCAATTACTCCTTCATTAGACCTAATTTAACAGCATGACCGTCTTAGCAACAACTGGCAGCGTCTGGCTATCAAATGGAAGAATGGCAGCTTATTTCTGTCTGTGAGTCCCTGGCCAATCCCCCCCAAAAGGAAGGGGATTTCTTTATAGTTTCACACATTTAATGAATGGCTGAATCATTTCTGTATGGGAGAGCATCAGGATGTCCAGTTACTTTCTCCCTCTCTCATCTTAAGAAAATTGGCCTCCACTTCTGATGAGTAGGAAGCGCCCTTAAGTTCTGTGTTCTGCAATTCTCCTCTGCAATTGTAGCTATCAACTCAGCTCATCTTGAAATTGCACTGTCTGCTGATTCCCGCCAGCACTGTGACTCCACACGGTCAAATGTCAGCAGTGAATTCACCAACAAGGGACAGATCACTCAATCTACTACCTGTCATGGAGAAAGGTTAATGAAACACATGGAAAATTGGACTATTGGACCATTCTTTCCTTGGTAGAACCACTGCTGTGAAGCCGAATGTTCCCAAGCTCCTTTAGCTTTTTAACAGTAACGACAAAGGAGGGGCTGTTTGCAGAGGCAAATTGGGGACAAGGGTGCTAAATCTTTCCTGTGCCACATAATTTCCTTTTTCATTCTGCTTTTGATTTTTATTTATTGACTTAGAATATTTTATAACAACCAAGGTGCTGGGCAGAAGTGCTGTTTTTGTATTGATTCTCTAAACTGAAAAATCAAAAAAGCTACCTGAAGGTGGGAGGGGATGAATCATGGAGAGGTCGATCCTTCACACGCCATCATGTTGATGGTCCCTTGCTTCTCCATGCAGGGACCATGACAGTTTTGCTGGAGAATAGTTTTACAATTTCTCTCAGTTTCTAAATAACCAACAATCGATAGCAGGGCCTTGTACTGCAACGTGTTACTAATGCTTCTTCACTGCTTGCATCAAGGATCATCTTAAGCTGTTTGCTCTAGACCGCCTTTCAGTGCAGCCTTTGCTCTTCTTTGTTAGGGAGCACAATGTGGGTTACACACACCGAGAGGGCCTGCCTCTATACAGGTGACTCTATCAAGACTGGATTCTTGGCCTAGTTAGGTGTGCATATGTCTCTATGCATATCTATACTTACTTTCTGGAATGAGTGCAGATCCAGTTCAGATCCCTGATGAGCTCAAATTTCATTTCAGATCCATTCTGATAAAACCTCCTCCAAGAATGGCCAAGACATTTCGCTGTTTGAGTCAAAGGACAAGATTTTGCACCTTCCCATTCCATATACAGAAACCCACTAGAATCTTATTCCAGCACTAGGTAATTTAGTAGGCTAATTTAGTTGGCCCATGTCTATGCCTCTCCCGGCTCCCCATCTGCTGCCACTGCCCAAGAACCAGCTGTAACCTGCTGTCTTCCAACAGCCTGAATAAATTTTGGTAAAGTGGCAAGGCCTCCTTATGTTGGCTGGGTGTGTTCAGAGATTGGGAGGAAAGCGACAGAAGTTTGGAGTTCATTTCTTATCCTTCAGCTTTCACTGAATTTTAAGGGGGGCAATTCATATGAATTAACTTTGTCTGTGGCTGTTCCACTAAACCATGAGGTAACAGTTTTGCCATTACCAAGTCCTGTCCTCAGAAAATGGTCAAATAGCAAGATGTGGGAATACTGCAGTAAAGTGCTGCAGTTCTGGATTGGAGTCAGTATACACAATGCCGCCCTCCTTCTCCAGAGTCAGTTTTCACTCTGTGGCTACTGAGCTGCCCCATGTTGCTGTGGAGTGAGTAGGGCAGCGAGGACCACAGAGAGGCTGAGAGAGTCTGCTGTGGCTGCTGGCAGCCTACCTAGGGTGGTTAAGGCAGCAGGCTAGAAACCAGGAGACTGTGAGTTCTAGTCCTGCTTTAGGCACAAAGCCAGCTGGGTGACCTTGGGCCAGTCACACTCCCCCAGCCCTAGGAAGCAGGCAAGGGCAAACCACTTCCAAAATCACACCAAGAAAACTTTTGTCCAGGCAGTCAAGGTACACACACACACACACAGAAAAAAAAAGGTAATGTTGCTGAGCATGCAATATCTCTGTTTTGTCACTGCCACCTGGAACAGCCATGGCAACTGTAGCTGCTGGCAGACACTGGGATGTTTTTGACATTGCCCCCGCCCCCAGGTTGCTTTCTAAACTTTTTAAAACTTCTGCAGAACTGAAGTTTCATCTTTTGGCTTCTCCAAGGCTATTCAGATCCTCCCTTTTATGCATGGATGATGTCATTTCACTCTAGACTCAATAGTATTCACCCATACATCCATTTCTTCCAACTTAACTATATTAAATTAACAATCTCAAATTAACTACATTAAGAAGGGGAATGAGAGAACCCCCCTTTTCTTCAGGTTCTTAAGTTTGTTTGCTGTTGTTTTTTTGAAATGCCCAAGGTATTGTGCTTCCAGCATGAAATCTGATACTATGTTAGGCACAGTGTTCTCTATTACAACTTTATAAAAGTCATACGCAAGACTAAGAGGAACATTTCCTCTTGTTCCTTATTTTATTGCCACTCAAGTCCAAACAGTGTGGGGTTCAAGAAGGATTGCGTTCAGTCCTAGACCAGTGATGCACTTGTTATCTTGTATCTTGAGGTAGCTTAAAATGAAGACTTGTGACACTGTAAAGTGATAAATCTCACCTTCTTAATGGAAGATGTGGTACTTGAATCAAGGGCCCAAGGCAGATTTTTAAAGTGTTACATACTTAGACCCAATTTTAACTGGAGGATCAGACATTAATGTACCTTTTAATTCCCCAGAGAAGCTGGTAATATCCTATTCAGAGCTACAACAAAATTAGCTGACCCAGTGGAGAGACGCCCTGCCAAGCAAGTCGACTCCCTCCTGCCATTCTCTTTATTATAATGCTCCACAGTAGGACATGGGAAGGCAAAGTGCTCTTCTGAATACTAAAGAATGATCACATAAGAAGAATCATTGTAGGAACCTTATTACATAAACTCAGTTAAGCAAAAGCACTTGGTTATCTGAATTTACAGTACCGGTATTATTCCCCGCAGTATCTCACAGTGGTGGAATCTTATTGAAATACCGCACGTACCGATAAGGGGGCATGGTCATCGGTGTTTGAGGGGCCACTTGACTCAATAGTTAAATACAAGTCTAATGTGCATGTCACAAATGATTATGGGGATTTAACTTTGAGATATGTATATCTTATGTAAAAAGAGTTTACACTAGCAATCTTTGCTGCAGATGATTGGGGAGTATCCTGAAGCAGAAGGTAAAGATGTGATTCTCTTCATACACTACATGATATAACCAATGGGCAATCCTGTTAGCATTACTATTGTATTTTTAAAAGTTATTTTTATTAAACATTTTAAAGAAATAATATACTGTAGTAACAGAAACAAGAAGAAATAGAAACATATAAAAGGATAAAAGAGTAGAATACAAATAATGGAATATGAAAATGTGAACAAGTAATCTAAAATATCATAAAAATTATTATTTTTCAATATAACATTAATTACTTATACAATTATAAGATATATCACTTTTAAAAAAAAAGTTTAAAATCTCTGTTAAGCTTTAAACTAAAAATACCTGGTTAACACCAAATAAATCACTAACTAAAACAGTCAACGATGGCTTAGATCAATATGAGAGATTTAATTTTCCATAAAGTTAAACTACAGAATCTACAAATAGAAAAACCCAAATTTTGGTTGTTGTACAAATCCATGTATTAAGTTATAGGCCAGGAATGGCTTCCAGCTAGAACTGAATTATAAAACTACTTGTGAATTAAACAATAAGTAATAAGTTACTATTAAGTCACTATAACAGGCAACAGGCTGCTTGAGCACTATACAAGCAAATTCCAGCTATTGCACTTGTAGGGATTGTTAGTGTTATGCTTGTTCCAAAGCTGGAAAAACAGAGCTTCAGAAACGCTTTGCAATTGAGAGATCAAATAAATGTTGTATTTTTTATTTTGTGATCTAAAAGAATCTGGGTCACAAGATATTCTGTTTAAAAAGACATGCTAAGGTTTTTTTCTCTCTCAGTCACTGGAGTCACAGTCTGTTAGTATTCAGATTACTGTTACGATATAAGGAATCTCTTTGTACTCTCAAGGCGTTTTGTTACCATATATGGTATTCTTGTTTGACTGGGCTGAGTGTTGAGAAGTCACATGCTAATTGGTTACTATGGTGAACTATTGCTGGTGAGCAACATTTAAATGTACGAAGGTAAATCCTTTGTTTAGCCTGCCAGCACTTCTCTTGTTTCTTTTACTATTTAAATGAAGATAGTTTCCTGCCTGCACCTCTATGCAGGTAAACAGATTGTAAACATGGTTCTTGTTTTTTGAATAAATGTAACATTATTTTTATTGCAAAATACTAGTTTATTTTTTTGATCTCTCATGCAAGCTTCTAAAACTCTGAACTCTAATAAAATTAATAGGTTATGGGCCCAGCTCAGAGAAGCTAGAAGCAAAATTATATAAAAATGAAAGAGAGATCAGGAAAGAATTTCATTTGCATTTGAAAGGCAAGTGAGAAAAGGTCAGGGAAGACTTTTATTTTGAAACTTCCTGGAGACTGAAAGCCATTTGTCTGTTTGAAGAGGAAGCCTCATGATTTTCAAACAGGAGAGAGAAATGGCTGCTGCAAGTTACCAAGGTATGCCTTTAGAACGTCTTTCAGACAGTAATTATTTGAACTGGGCTCTGAAAATGGAAAGTTTTCATCAGAGAGAAGACCTATGGTCTCCCATAGGTGACCCAACTCCTGCAAATCCTGATCAAGCTTGGGTGAGATGGGATGAGAGGTGCAAAGCTTTGATAATTAGGAGTGGACTTGCAAGAGAGATGGGCAGGGAATAAATAAAGAGTTCCCCGTTGGGGGAGATGGGCGGTTATATAAATTAAATAAATAAATAAATAAAAATAAATAAAATTGAAATAATAAATAAATACTCAGCTCTTGCATGTTCGTGGTTTGCAAACTTCCAAAGAACTATGGGACTCTTTACGTAATTTATATGTAAAGACTACAGCTTGAAGTAAAGTAACTTTAAGCAAGAAGCCGTATAAAGCTTATTTACCAGAGCATGGCAATTTACCTGAGCATCTCCACATGCTTCAAAAGTATTTTGTTGAGCTTCAGGAACGTGGGCTGGAATTTACTCCTCTCACAAAAGCCTACATCATTTTGTCTTCACTGAATGATTCGTGGGACACCTTGATGTGCACTCTGGAAGCGATCCCTGAAGCTGATTTAACTCCATCGTTTGTCTCTGCTCGCCTGCTTGCTGAATGGGAAAAGAGACAAGAAAAATCTGTGCCCATTTCTTTTGGAAAGCTGCAGTGTGAAAAGCCAAGAGAACGATAAAACCTTGAGGTTCAAGCTTCTGCATTTGCAACTAAGCGTTGCTTTCATTGTGGTTTTCCTGGGCATCTATGCAAGGACTGTGACCAGTTGTTCAAAGGTAAGAAGATTGTACAGAAGAATAAAGAAACAATGAGAAAGAAAGCTCTGCAGACTTCTCATATTGCACAGGTTGTTGAAAACTGTAATAATAAAGATATCTAGGTGTTGGATAGTGGGGCAAATTGTCATATTTGTAATTGTAAAAGTTCTTTTGTATCTTTGTCTAAAACTATCAAACAAAGTGTTTCCTTGGCTGATGGGTCTATGTCTAAGATCATGGGTCAAGGTGATATGTATCTATCTTGTTTAGGGGAAAATGTTAAAAATGTTTTATTTGTACCAAGTTTTCAATCTTTGTCTGTAGCTCAGTTAGTAGCAACTGGATATGCAATAACTTTTAAGAAAGATGGCTGTGAAATTAGGAAGAATTGTAAATTGTGTGCAACTTGTGTTCAAAAAGATTCACTTTACATTGTACAGAAAGCTTCTGGGAATCAAACAGCAAAGGCTGTGTTTGGTAATACTCCAATTCATGACCAGTGTGTTCATTTGCTTCATAGGAGGTTTGCTCATGCTAATTTTAAATACATATCACAAATGCCAAACATATGTGCTGATTTAAAATTGAAATCTTGTGATAAATATCTAGATTGTACTGTCTGCAAGGAAAATAAGACTTATAGAGCCAGAGGAGCTACAGGTTCATACTAGGTAATCAATTAATAATTAGTAAAAGTGCTTCATTAAAGTAAAGAAATTTGCCGATAGAACCACTTCTAGACCTCTAGAAATTGTTCATACTGATGTCATCGGTCCCTTTCCTCCTAGTTTTGGAGAAACAAGGTATAGTTTGACCATAATTGATGATTTTTGAAGGTATACATTCATTTATCTGTTGAAACATAAAGATGAGGCATTTGAAAAGTTTAAAAGTTTTGTAACATGGGCAAATGGAAAATTCCCAAAGCCTGTATCTGCTTTGCAGTCTGACAGAGGTGGAGAGTTTTTGTCTACAAAATTTAAACATTTTTTGTCAGAAAAGGGATAGAGCACATTTTGTCAAACCTGTATACACCTGAACAAAATGGAGTTGCTGAGAGAAAGGGCAGAACTCTGCAAGAAGCCATGATGTGTTTGCTTAAAGATGCAAGATTACCTTTTAAGTTTTGGGGTGAAGCAGTATCAACTGCTTGCTATGTGCAAAACAGATTGTTTAATAGTGCAATTGAAGATACAGCATTTCATTTGTTCTATGGAGTGAAGCCTAAGGTCAGTCACCTCAGAGTTTTTTGGAGCACAGCTTGGGTGCACATTCCAAAACAGCTGAGGCGCAAAGGGGCTTCCAGAACAAAGAAAGCTATCTTTGTTGGGTATGAACAAAGCCAGAGGAGCTACAGGTTCATACTAGGTAATCAATTAATAATTAGTAAAAGTGCTTCATTTGCTGAGCAAAACTGGGACAAAATAAACTCCAGTTCTTCAGTTGATTTATCCATGGGGGAACAGCAAGGTTTTGCTGATGGTGATCTGAGTGAAATAAATAAATCAGAGGAACAGCAAGCTGAACTGTCTGAAAAGACAGGGGTTTCTCAGGAAAATGGTGGGAGTCAGAATGTTAGTCCTGACCAACCTCACAGGTCTCAAAGGTGTAATAAAGCGGTTCCTCCTTCACATTATGAAGTGGATGTAGTGAAAGCATTTCACATTCACACAGAACCTGAATCTCTAGAGCAAATAAATGAGATGCCATCTGAAATTGCTAAATGCTGGCATGAGGCAATGTAGCAGGAATTAGCTTGTTTAAAAGAAAACAAAACCTGGAAATTGGTTAATCTACATCCAAATGAGTGCTGTTTGGATTGTAGATGGGTTTTCAAATTGAAAAAGGATGCAGATGGTAAAATTCAGAAATATAAAGCAAGATTGGTTGCAAAAGGGTTTTCTCAAAGAAAAAATGTGGATTATGATAAAATGTTTGCTCCTGTAACAAAGGGTGAGTCTATCAGGTTGCTGTTAAAGGTTGTTGCTTTCAAAAAGGTGTCTGTTTATCACTATGATATTCAAACTGCATTTCTGTATGGTGAATTGGAACAGAAGTTGTATATGCATCACCCTCCTGGATATGAACAAGGTAAACATCTTGTGTGTGAATTGCAGAAGTCCATTTATGGTTTAAAACAAGCTGCTCGCTGTTGGAATATTAAACTTGATGAAACTTTGCAAAATGTTGGGTTTGAGAAAGGGATAGCTGATCCATGTGTTTATGTAAAGAAAGAGAAGCAAGGTTTTATGTAGATGAAGGTTCCCAGTCATCCAGGTGGAATTGTCTGTAGCTTGAATCATGTCAACTGGATTTCTATTTTCTCAGTGGAAACGTTTCGCTCCTTGGATAAGCTTCTTGGATAAGGAGCGAAACGTTTCCACTGAGAAAATAGAAATCCAGTTGACATGATTCAAGCTACAGACAAGGTTTTATGTACTTATGCTTGTATGTGGATGATTTATTGCTGCTTACTTCATCTGATATGCAAAGACATGCTTTTGAGGAATGTACGAAAAATAATTTCACATTGAAAAATCTTGGAAAAGTTACAAATTATCTAGGTTTGGAAATTTACAGAGAAAAAGATGGAAGTTTTATCACAAGCCAAAGTGGTAAGATTAAGAAACTGTTAGAGGATTTTAAAATGCAGGAATGTAAGTCTGTTTCCACCCCCATGCTTCCCGAATTTCTAAAGGAGGAGGGGGAGAAGGGGGAAGCTGAGTCATCTCAAGCAGATGGCTTTAGGTCTGCCATTGGAAGTCTACTATACATTGCAAATAATTCTAGGCCAGATATTTCAAACAGTGTGTTAATTTTGAGCAGATTTGTGGAGAATCCTACATCTGCTGCAAAAGCTGGATTAAAAAGACTTTTTAGGTATTTACAAGGTACCAAGGATTACTGTTTGAAATTATCTGCTTCTGAAACAGGGGAAAAAATTAGAAAGCTGGTGTGATGCATATTGGGCTGGAGATCTAACTGATCATAAGTCCACTTCTGGAGCTGTAATTAAATTTGCTGGGTCAACTATTGCTTGGTATTCTACAAAACAATCTCTGGTGGCAATTTCAACAGCTGAGGCTGAATTCTATGCTTTAGCACAGATGTGTAATGAAATTATTAAAAGATATAGCAATAGAATTACATCAGAATTACATCATAGAATATATATATATATATATATATATATATATATATATATATATATTCTTGTTTGACTGGGCTGAGTGTTGAGAAGTCACATGCTAATTGGTTACTATGGTGAACTATTGCTGGTGAGCAATATTTAAATGTACAAAGGTAAATCCTTTGTTTAGCCTGCCAGCACTTCTCTTGTTTCTTTTACTATTCAAATGAAGATAGTTTCCTGCCTGCATCTTTATGCAGGTAAACAGATTGTAAATATGGTTCTTGTTTTTTGAATAAATGTAACTTTATTTTTATTGCAAAAGACTAGTTTATTTTTTTGATCTCTCATGCAAACTTCTAAAACTCTGAACTCAAATAAAATTAATAATAAAGACACAAAAAACTTTTCCAGAAAACATTATATATATATTAATATAAAACAGCTACAAATTTCTCTCCTCACACACACACAGATAGCCTCAGCATGATTCACAGAGACAAAAGAACAGAAGAACAAAAGGCAAGGCAAGGCAAGGCTTACAAAACAAAAGACATGCTAATATATACCTTTTTACATATAGGTCAGGATAATTAATCACCATGGTAACTGAACTCTGAACCCAGCAGATACTTAAGAAGCTAGACTTCTTGTCTCCAACCAGCAGAAATATCTTGTAATCCAAATTCTTTTAAATCATAAAACAAGAATAGGGATCCTGCCCTGCTCTTGTGTGCACTTGTATCTGCAAATTTCTGCTTTGGCGTGTCTCTTGCTCAGTTACATCACATTCTCAAAAGTTTCCCATGAAGCTTTTTCTCTGCCCTCTGTTTCCACATATCTTGAAAAGAATCGAATATCAGGATGGCCAAGCTGAGGTTGTTCAGTTTTAGCCATAAATTACATATCCTCAGCCATGCTCTAGTTTCAGCCTTAAGTAGGCCTGTTTGCATTGGATGCAAACATCTCACTTGGAAAACTAACGTCAAATACCTGGACAGAATTTGTCCCTAAAATAAAATAAAAACAAAACAAAATCTATATTTTTCATATTGTAAACGATCCAGATAGCCATCTTAGCTACAACAAATTGTGAAATTTGTGGCATCATAAAGGCTAATATATTTCTTATTGAATAAAAAATGTAATGACATACAGCTTTTGAAGTGCCATGACAATTCATGTTGTATATCATTACAGCTCAAAGAATATTTACATAATAGTGTGTGTTCATTAATTGTCATGATTTCCCCAGAGAAGTCTGGAAACTGCAAATTTGAAGGATATCAAGATCTCTTACTGAACAATAGTTCCCAGGATTCCTATTCTTCACAGAAGAAATGGTAAGTGAACACTTTTAAATGTAGTACTGTAGTTGTCTCCTTCACAAAGAGAAATTTTTAATAAGATAAATGAACGCATCTGATTTAGATGACAAGGGTATTTTTGAATCTAGATATCTGTGAATGCAAAATGACCCAAGACTTCTTCCTTGACTGGATTGGATGCCCCTATACTAAATGAAGGTATCTCCAAGTATCTGTCTTCATAATTTAGTATGGATACACTACCTAGAATCCAACTGGATTGGGGCATCAGATAAATTGCACAAATAAATACATTGGTAAATTAGCCAGGCAAATATTCTGGAAACAGCATGACAGACTCAGAAAAATTATACCACATATGGCAATCTCTCCTTTAACTGCGCTATCTCAGACATCAGAAAGGGGAGTCAGTAATCCATCTGCACGCTGAGGAATTTTCTAGGCAGCTGCAGAATAAAATCGCTTGGATCCACTCCAAGTTAGACTCTAAGCATGAGACAGAGTCTGCGGAGATACCCAGGGAACGTACTTACCTTGTTATCTGGGAACAGTTCGACCCTGTTGGACCCGAGGAAGTGGACAGAGTCTTCCGGACTGTAAATGCCACCACTTGCCAATTAGATCAATGTCCCTCCTGGCTGGTGAAAGCAGCTCAGGACCTGACTTGTGGCTGGGTCCAGACGATGGTAAATACATCCTTGAGAGAGGGGGTGTTTCCGGCAGCTTTTAAGGAGGCACTAGTGCGCCCCCTCCTCAAGAAGCCATCGCTGGACCCTACTATACTGGATAATTTTCATCCAGTCTCCCACCTCCCCTTTTTGGGAAAGGTGGTTGAGTAGGTGGTGGCGTAGCAGCTCCAGAGAATTCTGGATAAAACGGATTATCTAGACCCCTTTCAGTCAGGTTTCAGGCCCGGTCATGGGATGGAAACTGCATTGGTTGCACTTACGGATGATCTCTGGCGGGAGCGAGATGGAGGCAGTGCATCCATTCTTGCTCTTCTTGACCTCTCAGCGGCGTTCAATACTGTCAACCATGGTATCCTTCTGGAGCAGCTCAGGAGGTTGGGGGTGGGCGGCGTGGTTCTACGCTGGTTCACCTCCTTCCTCCAGGGCCGGTCCCAGTCGGTGTTGATTGGGAGCGAGAGATCCAGCCCGCGGGCCCTTCTTTGCGGGGTCCCGCAGGGCTCGGTACTCTCTCCGCTCCTTTTTAACATCTACATGAAACCGCTGGGTGAGATCATCCATCACCACGAGGTGAGGTATCGTCAATATGCCGATGGTACCCAATTATACATCTCCATCCCGGGTGAAGTAAGTGATGCAGTGACCACCCTGTCCAAGTGCCTGGGGCTGTAGGGGCCTGAATGGGGAAAAACAGGCTTCGGCTGAACTCTGGTAAGACAGAGTGGCTGTGGATTAATGGCTCCTTGGCATCTGGGAAATTGTCATCTCTAGTGCTGGATGGGGTTACACTGCCCCAGACAGACCCGGTGCGTAACTTGGGGGTCCTCTTGGACTCACAACTCCTGCTTGAAGAGCAGGTGGCATTCATGGCCAGGAGGGCCTTTGCTCAACTTCGTGTTGTGCGCCAGTTACGCCCCTCCCTGGAACGAGAGGCCCTTCGAACGGTCACTCATACCCTGGTTATCTCTCACATAGACTACTGTAATGTGCTCTACATGGGGCTACCCTTGAAGAATATCCAGAAGCTACAGCTGATCCAGAATGCAGCCGCGCAGACAATTTTGGGTGTCCCAAGAAGGACACATGTAACACCTTTGCTGCGCGAGCTGCACTGGGTTCCAGTCTGCTTCTGGGTCCAGTTCAAGGTGTTGGTTATGACCTTTAAAGCCCTACATGGCATGGGACCAGGTTACCTAAGGGACCGTCTCATCCCCTTCACGTCATCCCATCCCACCCGGGCATGCAGAGAGGGCATGCTATCAGTATCCCATCAGTTAAAGAATTCGATCTGGCGGGGTCACAAAAGCGGGCCTTCTCTGCTGTAGCCCCTGCCCTATGGAACATTCTTCCCCCAGAGATAAGACAGTCCCCCTCGCTCCTGGACTTCCAGAAAAAACTCAAAACCTGGTTGTGTCAATATGCTTGGGGTGGGAAGGAGAAAGTACACTCTTGGGGATGACTAGTGCCTTAGGGTGGCCCTGGAGTGCCCTTCCCCATGGACTTAAGAAGATTCTGCCATTTGGATTTTATGATATTTATGATATTTATAAATTGTCAACTAATGTGTATTTTAGTCTATTTATAATTGTATTTTAATGAATCATATTCTGTTGTAAACTGCCCAGAGTCCCCCTCGGGGGAGATGGGCGGTGATAAATCTGATAAATAAATAAATAAAATTCCCATGGAGGAGAGACTAGTGTCAACTTTACATTCTTTTGGACATCCATTCAAATACCCTTTGGTTTCACAGGCTTTTTAACTGAGTAATAAACTTGCTTTTTTGTTTTCTTATGCTGTTTTCTCATTTTTGTGAAATACTGTAAGATTGCTCTGATCATGTCTTTATCTGCAAAAAGGAAGGAGAATTTTAAAATATGTAAAACAAACAAATGAATGAATAATAGATATAATGCATCAGCACACCTGGTGTTTTGGAGGTCAAGGTCAATGTCCCCTAAGTGGCGTCCATTGCTGTTGTTTTCCTCATACTCACCTGTTCTTTTTATTTTTCTGTCCCAGAAAGACACCAGGCAATGGAGCCTAGCCAAGGGTACCTTTGACCATAATTAGATACATGTGGGGACATTCTAAGAAATTCAAAGTGAGACCAGATCCAGCAATGCTTTGAGCATCCCATCACTGTCACCAGGGCCCACCGAACAGAGTTCTTTCTCACTTTCTCTCTCTCTCTGGCATTTATGTCTTGGCCCCTTAAACTTTATACTGGCTTTTGCATTTATATATTTATATTGAAAATAAATTATTTAGAATTTTTATAAGATTATACAGTGAGACTGCTTTTGTAATATTTAGATTTCAGAAACAAGGGATCTGCCTCAACCCAATGATATTTCCAATAGGAAAATATCCAAAGATGCTGTAGTTGCTGACATCAATATACACCATCTGGATATTCTTCTCTTGATTCTATTTACATGTGTTTATCTGTTTCTTTGATCTATATCTTACCTTTCCTCCAGAGCTTAAGATGGCAAACATAACCCTTCTTTTTTCCATTTTCCTCCCACAACAAGTCTGTGAGGCAACTGGGGCTGCGAGAGAGTGACTGGCCCAAAATCACCCAGTGAATTTCCATTGCTGAGAGTGGACCTGAATCCAAGTCTCTCTGGTCCTAGTTTAACACCTTAAGCACTGCATCATAGTGGCCATTTTCTCATTCTGTCTGTCTATTATCTATTTCTCTCTCTATTTCTCTCTCTCTCTCTCTCCCTCCCTCTCTCTCTCCCTCTCCTATATTTGGGAGTGTCTATTTGTGGCTTTGCTTTCGAACTGTGGTGCTGGAGAAGACTCTTGAGAGTCCCTTGGACTGCAAGGAGGTCAAACCAGTCAATCCTATAGGAAATCAACCCTGACTGCTCATTGGAAGGACAGATGCTGAAGCTGAAGCTCAAATACTTTGGCCACCTAATGCGAAGGGAGGACTCACTGGAAAAGACCCTGATGCTGGGAAAGACTGAAGGCAAAAGGAGAAGGGGACGGCAGAGGATGAGATGGTTAGATAGCATCACCGATGTAATGAACATGAATTTGAGTGAACTCCGAGAGACAGTGGAGGACAGGAAGGCCTGGCGTGCTATGGTCCATGAGGTCACGAAGAGTCGGACACGACTAAACGACTGAACAACAACAACAAAAATTTGTGGCTTATGACATTCAAGTCCATCCCATGAAAGAGGCCATTATTTATTTTCAGGGACAATACCACAGTTTCAAGCCATGATTTGCTATTGAGTTACTGAACCTGCTCATTCAAAACATAGCTTGGAATCATGTCCAAATTCAGGCATTTGCTTCTGGTTTCTTACCCCACAGCACTCAAGATGCTCACTAAGAAACAGAAGGACAGAAGAGCTAGAAAGGGAAACATAAGACTTACTCTGCTTTGAGGGAGCTTTTTCAGTACTTTCTCTCTTTGTTCTTCAGACATAGGTCACTCAGCAATTTATTCCACAATGTGCTCTTTCATACTCCACCTTTTCTATTCCCTAACAAACACATTGCCTTGAAACTCACCTCTCATCCTCCTATTTCCTTCTGTCACCCCCCCACCCATCCCGCTTTACATTATAATTCTGTCTCTTCCTTCACACCTTTATTTCTCCTTGGTGAGTTTATTGGTAACAGCACGAAAAGTTTCATTCTGTTGACAGTCCCCACAAACGCAAGGCAGTTGTGCGGTGTGCCTAGTGCAAGAGGTTAGAAAAATTAGCACCAAGTCTCTAGTACAGTTTTGTTTCACCTTATACAAATTTCAGAGCAAATATATTTGCTGCTATGAGTCACATCTCATAATTTTGATTTTAAGCATTCTCATTCTATTTCTACATTATTGGTGAATTCATTTTCCAATTGCCAATCCTTAAATAACCAAAATAGCATCATCTTTGCAGGTGAGAGATGTAGTAGCCAGCTTGGAGGAATAATATAAACCAATATACCAATACAATAAACCATAGCTTTCCAAACTGTGTGTCGCGACACTTTAGTGTGTCGCAACACACAGTTTAGTGTGTCGCGAAGCGGCGGCACAGGGGCGCACGTGGCGGCGGCAGTGTGCACGGCGGCGGTGGTAGCGTCGCGCCATCAGCGCTTCCATGTTTTAACGAGGCCGCCGCCACCACCATGCACGCTGCCACACGCCCCCCTGCACTGCCCCCCCCGCGCCCCCCCATGCGCCCCCCCCGCCGCTGCCGCTGCCACCATTGGTGTGTCACTAACAGCGGCACTTTGGAAAGCACTGCAATAAACCAATACACTTTTGGAGGAGACAATATTTTCCCCTAAATATCCCAGTGGGGGAAGGGGAACAGAAAAGTCATGGTTAATTAGCTTGAACTTGGAATAGTGTTCCTACTGTATCATTTTGTTACAGATCCTACTTGTTAAATATTTCAATAGCATGCACAGAGAGGGGTCAGAAAAGTAGGCTGACCATATGTCCCATTTTGAACGGGACAGTCCCGTTTTTTAAGTATTTTTTAACCGTCCCGTCGTTTTCATAAAAATCTCAATTTTGTCCCATTTTTCAAACCCAGTGGGAATGACGTGGAAGGAGGATCCGAGCTGGAGCGCGGACCGGGGGGTGGGGTTTGCAGGCGGGATCCAATTGCGTGGACCGGGGGTGGGGACCCTTGTCTTTTTCATGAATATGGAATATTACATAAGACCCCGTCCCGTTTTGCCATCCTGAAATATGATCAGCCTACAGAAAAGTCAAGATGGTGGTCACAACTGTTTGATCAAAGCCCTGATCTTTTGTATATGCATGTGACATTGATGCTGGTATAAAATGGGTGGGGCTTCAATTGTGCAGTCACAATGTCCCTCTTGACTTTTTTTGACACCTCAGACATAGCCCTCAGTAATCACACCCCTGTAAATATTCCAAGTTAATAACTTAAGTCTCTTCTTAAGATACATACAACTCTGTATTATACACACAGTTGATGCTTCATGAAATGTTTCCTGTTTCTGCATAAATTTTTCAAACATGCTTGTAAACTTTGCCAGCCCTGGTATAGTTGAGCACTAATCATATATTACAGCTTCATGTATAGGGATATTTTTCACACAGTTATATGAATCTGCAGCTGCATGTAGTAATTTGAGAATTAAGTCAGAAAAATCTCTGATCCTAATGCTACACAAGGGAAGTGTTATCACAAACAAACAGCTCTTTCTGGTTTCTTGCTTTTGAAATCATACAGGAATTATGCAACAGTAAGAGTGCAATCACACCTCAAAATGTAACACCAGGAGACAGTTGGTCTGACTACACCTTGACAGGTAGAGAAAGCAAGCAAGTACCATCTCCTTCTTACAATCCCATCCAACCCCAGAACATCTGTCTCTTCCCTCCAGGTGCTCCACACATTTAGGGTTTGAGAAACACAATAGAAATGAATATTAGAAATCAGATTTCCTGCACACAAGGCACTTTTTCTTATTACAGTAGATGGGTTGGAGACTTGGTTCTTGTACCATAGATAAAAAAGCTACTCCCAAATGGTGGCCATATGAATAGATGTTGTAAAACATGCATTTCTCTTTTGTCTGCTGTGACACAAATCCTGAATAAATGGGTGCTTTTGCAAACCTGCAGAGAATCATTTTTTTTCTTTTTTCCCCTCACTCCACCAGTGGAAATAAGGCATTTTAATTACTGTATAGAACATTTTTTTTGTTTAATCTTCCAGACATTGACAACAAATAGGAATATTTTATCCAACCTTGATGAATGCTTAACTCGCATGGTTTTTCATACAAATGCAAACTTCCTTTCTCCTGGCCTCTGGTGAGTATGCATCTAATGCCGGAGTGGCATCATTCAGCTCTAGTTGCTATAGCATTTTCAAGAACCTCTCTGTTCTTGTCATAAATTATCTTTAAGTGACAAAAGCCGAGAGGAGGTCTGCAGCAAACTGTATCCAATAATGAATTTGTAAGCTGTGGCAGAGAACACTTATCTTACTTATACTCTTCTACCATTGATTGTCTAGTGACCCTTCTTTTGGATACAGATGAGCATAACCCTGAAAAATGTTTGTGTTGTCTTTCTCTCCCTGGCAGCCTGCTGGCTGCATGATCTAATAAATATTGGCAGGGCCAAATGAAATAATATAGAAGAGCTTCTCTTCTTTAAAGTCCATAGACCAAGAGACTCTTGTTACTTGTTAATATCTCCATCAAACACTGAAGTGTTAACATATGTGATACGACCATGCAATCAAGTAAGGACCGATTTGTTGTCTAATTAAACCAACACAACAAGCTCTTTAGCACCTACAAGTGACAAGTTTAGAGCAGGCAAGTGGAAACTCTCAATTGAGTCCCTTTTTATGAGACTATCACGCCAAATTCAATTCTGACTGAGTAGTGTTTGAATGTACTTGACTTCCACAATGTGCTGACATGCTTACAATAATTCATCACGTGCGACAATAGCCCAATATTAGAGATTTATGATATATACAAAACAGTTACAAATGAAATGTTGTCCTAATATGTGTCTGCATTAGTTATCTACAGCCTATTGATGTTATAATGAATGGTCAATTACTTGAAATGTGTATGGATGTGGATGTGTGGTGAGGGTATAACCGAAAATAGTCATTACTGTTTACAGTCATCAACATCTCTTTTTTAGTGGCAAATTCCAGAAATCAATAAATTCATTTTCAAACGCTTGACATTTCTGAGAGTCTAGTAACATAAGAAATTGTGCAGTGTAAATAAGGAGACCATTCAGTATCTCTTTTTAAAATTACTAATGCGATATTTGAATTCAATTTATCTTAAAATACACAGGAAGCAGTTATTATTGTTCATTATTTTAGCAGAAACTTTGTGAACAATACATTGAATTATTCTGCTCAGTGTCCAGAGGGCTGAAAATATATGCTTATTATATACTGAGCAATACCAAGTGGTAAGAGTTTTCTTAGAATGTAGGACTTCAAGAAGAAGGTAGGTAAGTACATGTTAAATTAAAAATTCCCTTCAGGTAAAGAAGCACATCAGGACAAAACTTTAGCTTCACATTCTCCACAATATTAGATATTTTGTATAGTTTTAAATTTTTATTTATTGTAACCCGCCCAGAGTCCCTTGCATGGGAGATGGGCGGGGAATAAATTTGAATAATAAATAAATAAATAAATAAATAAATAAATAAATAAATAAATAAATAAATAAAATATGCTAGGGAGATTACCTGTAATAGATCAAAAATAATCTTATTGTTTTTGCTAAAGAGATATAAAAATGGAAAAATATCAAATTGCTAGTTTTTCACATACATTTGTTATTAATTATCCCTAAAACGAATAAGCTAGCATTTGGTAGGAAATGTTTGCCATTGTTACTAGCTCCATATACTGAAAGCCCAGCTTAAAGCTATTTGCCTCAATTCTTTTAGGCAGACCTAGTGAAGAGATATACATTGATTGCTACCCTGAATTTGTTTTTGTTTTTTTTAAATGAAGATAAACAGTCGAACTGGCTGAATCCCAAATCCTGACCCAACACCTTGCTATGGACTGATTCTGTGGATCTTCAAGATGATGTGAAAACCCCTCAGAAGGTAGCAGAACCAAATTTGGCCTGTTATCAGGCTTTGTGTATGACCTGGGAGCTTTGATAAGAACGAGAGATAATTATGCCTTCAACCCACCTTCCTTATCCATCTCTAGATTTTGCATCATTTTAAAACATTAGATTGAGTACAAAAAAAAGTAGAGTTTAGTCACTGAAAGGTCTACCTTCTAATCACATGGCATGCTTCATCAGGAGCTCCCCAATTGTAGTGTTTGGAAGGGCCAGATGTTGAGTCATATTCTTCTTTGTCTATAAATAACATTTAACTTGGTCCATACATATTTTTCTTTTGAAAAACAAAACAAAACCAGTCTACCTCCAAACTCTCCACATCTAGGCTTCTGTAGTTGGGCAGATACCATACCAAACATTCTCTATAATGTCTACATTTTCCATGTAGATTGCCCAGCAAACAACAATAAATGATTCTCATTTCAAATCTGTAATGAGGGGTGGGGTGAACCCTCATGCACCTATAGTTTGAAGTTAGGCAGGCTTGATCTCTGTAGGAGGATAACACCATGCTTATAAAACATGTGCTTCTGCCATAAAACAGAAAAGGTATAGGGACCTCTTTTAAAAAGCCTTAAGGAAAATTGATTCTTTTGAACTAAGGTGTTGGAGGAGGCTCTTGCGAATCCCTTGGACTGCAAAGATAACGAATAAAGAAGTGTTGAAGCACATAAAACCGGACATGTCACTAGAAGGAAAAATAACTAAACTTAGACTTAGTTACTTCGGTCATGTCATGAGATCAACATCGTTGGAGAAAGACGTTATGTTAGGAACGGTCAGTGGCAAAAGACGGCGAGGACGCCAAAGAATGCGCTGGTTGGATGTAATCAAAGCAGACACAGGCCAAAATTTAAAGCAACTGAAAGAAGCTGTACAAGATCGGAAATCATGGAGAGAGCTGGCTTATGGAATCGCCAAGGGTCGGATATGACTGAATGGATAATTCGATTTCAAATTTAAAGAAGGATAATTCCCAACCTTTGCATCTATTTCTGTGATAGTGGGTCAGCTTCACCACACTGGAAGGATTGACTGTGCCTGCAAATTTCGTGTCATTCTGCTAAAAGGAAGAAAGTGTGTAAGTTGTAGGCTTCTCTTTTGAATCTCACTCAAATGATGGACCTGAGTTAAATTGGGCAGCTTGCGATTCAGACTAAGTTCAGACATAATATCTTCCTAACTGCCTAACTGGGGCCTGACTTTCCCTATTGTACTTTACCCATTGTAGTGATATTAGCTATGCAAGCTATTATAGGAAGTTTTGAGGCAATTTTACATGACTTGCTATATTCTTCCCACCTCAATACAGTAACAGGGAATTGCACATTCATTAAAGCTAGCCTGCTGCTGAAAGGAGAAGCTCTCCTCTATTAAAACTCAGGCAAGACACTCCCCAAGACATAAACACATCCTTCTGCAAGCATATTCCCACCCTGTGAACTTAATGTTTTCCATCTTTTGCCCTTGCTTGTAAAATTGGAGACATTGTCTAAGGATAAGAGGCCACAGAAGCAGTAACCAAATAAGACCTGCACTGATTTGAATTTTCCTGTGTAAGCAAAATGAGAAGGATAGGTGTTCTGTTCGGAGTATGACCACCAGAACTTTTTAACAAAATAGTTTTATTAATAAAAACTATTTACAAATATTAGTCCATGAATTGAAGAGTGTTGGATCAACTGAATGTACTTGGAGATAGGCAGCTATGCGATAGCACAACTAAAGTTCAGCAACAAGTAGCAACAGTTCTGGAATAAGATGCTAGGTAACAAAGTTGACTAGGAGACTTCAAGGTAGGACTCGGATTACTGATCCATCTGGCAAGGCTGGATTAGTTCTTCTAGAATACTTAGGCTGACCATACGTCCCGTTTTGAACGGGACAGTCCCGTTTTTTAAACAATTCCCGACCGTCCCGTCGTTTTAATAAAAATGTCAATTTTGTCCCATTTTTTAAAAAAATTTGAAAGTTCCCGCCAACCTGTCTGTCAGGATGGAGGCCGAGTCAGAAGAGGAAGAGCTGCTGATGACGGATGGCGAAGGCGCGAAATTCAAATCGGAGCTAGAGCCTCCGATTGGAGAAAGTCAGTGGCCGGAACCTCCACTGCCTATCAGCGCACGCGTTAGGTGAGCTGAGAGGCGGGCTGAACAATGGGAGGCGCGATTGGCTGGCCGAGCCAGACCCACCCACAGTCAGAGCGAAGGGGCTCCCCGGCCTACCTGCTTGCCCGCCAGCACGGCTCGCCTTGCCTCTGCCGTGCCAGCCGGGCAGTGACTGTGGATGGACCAAGCTTGCCCTCCTCCTGGGGCCGTGGAAGGGTGCACTCGCACTTCCCCCGCCCCTGACACCCTTCTGCCTGCATTGGGTGACCCTCGTATTCCCCGCACCTGCTGCAGCAGCAGAGGGCTGCAGGGCTGGAGGTGGCGAGGGGAACAATGAGAGCACGCCCACCCACCCCATTTGCCGGGGCACCGCAGGGACCGCACTGCCAGCAAGGATTTGTTAGATGGAGTGTGTGCGTGTGCATGCGCACACACACGCATGCACACCCACTTTGTCCGGTGAGCCGTGGGTAGGTTAGGCTCCTGTTTTTGTCTCAAGGAAATATGGTCAGCCTAAGAATACTGGACTGGAACTGCAAAGTAGGCAGGACAGGACTGGTTCCTCTGGGACACTGGACCTGAACTGCAGATAGGCAGGACTGGTTCGTCTGGGACACTGGACTGGAACTGCAGATAGGCAGGACTGGTTCGTCTGGGACACTGGACTCGAACTGCAGATAGGCAGGACTGGTTCCTCTGGGGTACTGGACTGGAACTGCAGGGCAGACAGGACTGGTTCCTCTGGAACACTGGATTGGAACTACAAGGCGAACTGGAATGGTTCCTCTGGGACACTGGGCTGGAACTGCAAGGTAGACTGGACTGGAACCTCTGGGACACTGGACTGGGATTGCAAGACAGACTGGACTGGTTCTTCTATGACACTGGACTGGAACCACAAGGAATGGAACAGAAGCAGCAAGGCAGACTAAACTACCACTACTAGGTAGTAGTGCCTGTAAGCCTGGCAGGGCAGGGTACGATAAGCTAGGAAGCCCTCCAAGGTCAGAACGAAGCGACCTGAGACTGATGCGACGAACCACACAAGGTTGAGCAAGGTACTTAGCTGTAGCTGTGGATTGTTGCCTTGACGAGGCTGGAGAATGCTGCAAAACCGAAGACACCAGATGACAATCACTCGAAGAGACTGAAGCCTTCCCACTGGGGTTCTCTGGAAAACTACGAGCTAACGTTCCCACGCCTATTGTTGCTGAAGCGAGCTGAACTTCTTTTGCAGCTGGAGTCAATTCTAAAATGAGTTGCAGATCCGGCTCCGATTCTTCAGTGGTGACAGGACAAGGCTTCTCTGACAATTCTGGCTGGGCTTCTCCTGAAGACGCTGTTCGGTCTGTAGAACGGTTGTCCCCGGTGACTGGGTGCTTGCTCTTTCGCCCTTTTATCTTGCTCTCCACACACCTTCTCTCTTCGGGAGCCAATTGGAGCTCCCGCTGCTTGGCATGCTTTTCTGCCCGCCTTTCTCTTGCGCTGATTGGTGCTGAACAAGGAAGTGAGTCTGGAGCACCAATCAGCTTCTCAAGATTTTCCCGCGCTGCTGTGTCATCTCCAGGTTCGTTGCTCTGCACCTGCTCCTCTAGCGTCTCTGAGTCTGGCACTGGACCATCACGAGATCGATCATGAGCATTGCACTTTTGAACCTGCACCTGTCCATCACGAGTTCTCTTCGGTTGCAGCACAGGGTAAGTTTCGTTTCTCTGTTTGGTTTCTTTTTCTTCAAAATCAGAGTCAGAGTCGCTCTGGACTCTGACAATAGGTCAGAGCGTATATTTATGAATTTATATGCAGACACAACTTAGATAGTTTTCTGATATTGAATGTGAAAGAACAGACTAAATCTGTAGAATTGGGATAATCTATAATTCAGGTATTGAATGTTATCTGTCTTGCTAGTTTCACTTCAGTAAAGCCTTTTGGTTAGGATAATAATTAACAGATCCTTCTATCTGTCTACATTCTAGTGAATGTAGCTGGTTGGCAAGATTGGCTCCTGCTGGAAAGGACCCCCTACCACTGGTTTCAGTGGGTGCCAGGCTGGAGAGGCCATATTGACAAAACATGGGTGTTCTGGGTAGTATCACAGTGTCAGAGTTGTGCCCTACATGTAATTCTCTATTAAGTTAGTAGAGTCAACTCTAGGTTGAGGCAGTGCAATACAGTACCGTAGGCAAACCACAGTGAAAGTGAGTCGGACAAACAAAATAGAATTCATACCCTTTAAAAGAATAAAGGTTTGAGCCCATTCCTGTGTTAGCTTGGCAGAAGGTTTAGTGACACAACTTATTGGCCACCTGTACATCTCAAGTCAGAGAGACCATCATACCGCTCAGCATCTCCCTCAACATTGCCCCTATAAGGAAGTGAAGTTGCAATGCTGAATATTATCTGTGACACCTCCAGAAGCAGCAGAAAGTGCTTCATAGTTACCCAACTCAATTTGCTGCATCAGAGGGTCTCCAATTTGATTTGCAATTTGACTCAAATGAAGCTTTGTTGAACTGAAGGATTCTTTCAAATCTTTGCACAGCTCTAATAATAATCAGGTGTCTTACCCAGCCATACAGTACTTATTTTGAAGAAAAAACAGCCATGGGGTAGACCCCTTCCTACTTGGGGCCCCAAGCTTCCTACTGTTTGATCAGGAATTCAAGCAATGAGGTAGGGAGCTAAGAGTAAACCACCCTGAGTGCTTTAATAAGCAGAAAGGCAGGCAGGCTGGTGGTGGTGGTGGTGGCGGCGGTTGTTGTTGAAGTTAGACAGCGGTACCAGGCCAGGAGTCAGTTCCACTCATCCAGAATCTGTCTGGAAGCTGCATTTACCTATTGAGGAATGTGCTGTGGGCTGTACTTCAAAAACAATGGATCAGGCCCGGACAAAAACTAAACTTGATTCTGTTTTATTTTGCAGGACATTTAAACTCTCTAGACATGTACCGTATTTAACTATTTTCCCTTTCTGTCACAAGTAAAAACAAAGTTGGTAGAAGTCAGTGGAGATCATGTGTATGGCTTTGGAAGCTGCGTGTGATCCCTGGACCTCAGCTTGTGCACCCATGCTTTATCCCTGGGTGCTGCATTTGTGACCTCTGCTTTAAGCTCACCTCTTCCCCGAAAAGAGGTTGGGTGTAAGAGAAGAAAGCAGGCCTAAGACAGAATGCATCATTTAGACTCCAGACTATCTGAGCAAGTTGGTCTCTTGGTAGGATTGCAGCTTTGGACTTGCCTGCTCACTGATTAAACTCCATCACTGTAACTGATGTTTTTCTCTGTCCTGCAGGTTCCTTTTCCAAGTCAGTCCCACCCAGAAATCTTCAGGAGATTTCCTCCTCAGTGATTGATGGGTTCTACAGCCATATCTGGGCTTTCAAGTTCTTATGAACAGGGCTCTGGGTAATTGATACATTATTTGTGTGGAGTGACCAGAAGTTGAGTGATGTAAATTGCATGATGGGGGGTTGTGTGCCAGTACCTCAGGAAGCCTATTGACTGCTTATAACTGCATGAAGTAATTCTGGGTCCTGATTCAATTACAGCATGTAGGAATTGATTATCTTTAATAAGACTCCTGGTGCACCAAAACTGATTCTTCACTTTATAAACCTACTACAAATATACATTTACCATTTTCATACTTCAATTTTCAGTCAGACTTTTTCTTTCCTTCTGGAAGATACATGTCTTAAAGTATCTGCAGTTTCTCTATTACAGAGCTTTCCAAACTGTGTGTCGCGACACAAAAGTGTGTCGCCACACACAGCGTGGTGTGTCGCCACACCACCCGGAAGCGGCGGCGCACGCGTGCACGTCCCCCCGCGCCGCCACACGTCCCCCCGCGCTGCCGCCGTGTGCGCGCATGCTGCCGCATAACCCTTTGTGTCGCCGCCGCGCACGCGCGCCCCAGCAGCAACACTTTGGAAAGCCCTGCTCTATTACTTCCTTTTTTTGCTGATTTCAGAACAAGTTCCAGCGAAACATGGAAAAATGACAAATGTAGATAAAATAAATTAGATCAAACCTTTCTGAAGCTTACACATCACTGAAGGCTGATAGCAAAATTTTAAAATAATCATAATGCAGTATGCATGCACGGATAAATTTATTTAATTTATAAGCCACCCAACTCCAGGCAGTGAAAAACATCAGACAATTAACATTAGAATGAATCATAGATTGTGCAAAACAAAATGTCCAGAAAAAGAACACCAGCATCACCAAAACATCCCATGAAAGCTCCAACAACTACTCTAGCCCAGGGACTGGGGGAAGAACCAAGTTTTAAAAGCTTGTTTAAATAGGGTAAGGGTGGAAGCCACACAAACTCTGGGGGACATTATTCCAAAGGACAGGTGCTGGGACAGAGAAGTCACACTTCCTGAGTGCCATCAGGTGACACTATCTAATCAATGGGATCCAAAGCATTCTGACTCTGCCCAATTGTGTAGGACAGATGGAAGCTATGGAAGATAGATGGTCCCTCAAATAACCAAGCCCTATGCCATGAAGGACTTTATAGGTGATAATCAGCACCTTAAATTACACCCAGAAGCCTATTGGTAGCAGTGCAGATTATGAAGCAGCAGTATTATATGGGTATGTGGTGGCATGCCCATAACTGCCTATGTCACTGCGATTGTGACTAGCTGCAGTTTCCAATTGCACATTGCAATTGTCCCAACACAAGGTGACCAAAGCATGAGTGATTGTCTTAAGGGCCTTCTAGTCCAAGTATAGGCACAATTGGTACACTAGATGAATTTGTGTAAAGGACTTCCTGGCCACAGTTGCCACCTCCTTCTTTAGCAGGAGCTCTGAATACAAGAAGACCCCAAATTGTACACCAGTCCCAAAGGAGGAAGTACAACCCCATTCAAGACTAAAGCTGGAACACCTCCAGACCCAGGTGGTCCAAATACACACAACCACTCAGTCTTGTCACTCACTCACTCACTCACTCACTCACTCACTCACTCACTCACTGATACTTGTATGCCACCCATTTCCAGAGGCTCTAGGTAACTAACAACAAATGGTTTAAAAATCCCTAAGCCCCAAATACATACAGAGACAACCCCCCTAAAAATAAGGCATGTATGCCACAGACTCCACCTGCCCATTATAAAGCACCCTTCACCAGCACGAGCCAGAAGAGGAAAGTTTCTATAAGCTTCCTAAAGCACAGGAAAGTTAAAGTGGGCTGAAGCTGTACCGGGAAGTAATTCCAGAGTATAGGAGTGTTGATGGAAAAAGCCTGACTCTGAGGCCCTGTCTGAAGACAGTCCCATTGGGATGGGACCTAGAGATAGTTGACCCTATGAGATCTGGTTGGACGGGTAAATAAATGCCAGAGGATGCAGTCTCTCAGATCTTCTACTATTGTGCCAATATTGTGATATTTGAAAGGTTGATTAGACATAGTAAATAAAATCTTGAATCCTGCAAGCACAGAACCTGTTCCACGATTGCATCTGTACTTTATCTCACTGGATTCCAAGAGCTTGCTAATATTCTTCCTTCTCTGCTGAACGAACATTAACATTAATTTCAATAATGACTGCAAATTATAACCTGCATATGCCATTATGTATAATGTACTGTTGCACATTCTTCCACAGGTCAGTCAATGAGGAGACGGTTAAATCCTTGCCACAGATATCCAACATTTTGATATGAATTAATGTAAGGAAAGGGAGTATTTCCTAAGTGAGAGAGATTTACATCATATTGTCTTCATTTAGTTTTTTTTTAAATAGAAGATAATGATATTTGGATTTCTGTTTGTACGATTAAAATTCTTGTAGTACTGATTTCATATATTGGGGTACACACGCCCTGATGTACATAAAACTAATTTTATGCAAGGGTTGAAAAAATGGCAGCCTCAGTCTTGCACATATGTGTGATGTGTGATCCTGGCTTAACATTGCATTTGCTTGTCTGAGTTGGCCTTTCCTTTATTAAGTTAAAAGGACTTTTAGTCCATGTTGTTGGTTATTGAGAAGAACAGCATTACTGTTTCTAGGATTCAGCTTACTTTGTCAAATGGAATCTTGAAGACAACAAAATAACAGATGGGAATACAACAGGTGAGTATGTTACCAGCACAGGAGACCCAACCAAGTGAAACATGGTTAAAAGCTTGTCACCTCTGAGATTTTGAGTAGAATTTTTATTTATACAGGTAGTCCTAGCTTAACGACTGCCATGTTTAGCAACTATTCGAAGTTACAATGGCACTTAGAAAGTAACTTTATGAGCAGTCCTCGCACTTACGACCGTTGCAGTGTCCCCATGGTCACATGATCAAGATTTGGGGGCTTCGCAACCAGTGGGTGTTTACAACCGTTGCAGCATCCTGCGGTCATGTGATTGCCATTTGTGTGCTTCACAACCAGCTTCTGACAAGTAGAGTCAATGGAGAAGCTGGCAGTAAAATTGCAAGTTGCAGTCACGCGATGTCTCGCTTAACAACCACATTGCTTAGCAACAGAGTTGCGGGTCCCAATTGTGGTCATTAAGTGAAGACTACCTGTATCACAAGAGAAAACAAGGAATTATATGTGAACAGAGCCCCCCGTTTGGGGGAGTTGGGTGGTCATATAAATTTAAATAATAAATTAATAAAATAAATAAATAAACTTACACTCTTTCTGGCCCCCATTACAAGTTATCCAATTGGAAATGCTTGTTAAGCCCTTCATTGTCATAAGTAACACTGACACAGGGCAAAGTAATGCTAAATGTTACATGTGAGTTTTTCTCACTGGGTTAAATAGTATTCTATGAATATTGTTTAGACAATGTCACTTTTGTGGCTTTATGTCCTTATAAAAAAAGAGAAAAGACAAATTTAACTTCGTTAGCATTTATGTATTTATTTACTCCAGCTTTACTGCTGCTCCAGTCGTAAAGACTCTTAGTGGCCAACAACAAATTTGTAACAGAGTAAAAAGATAAAAACAGTTTAAACAATTATATAAGAAATAATCACAGCCAACACAATGCATATTACCTTTAAGGGGTAAAAGGACCTTGATTCATTTGTCTCCAAAAGCTCTCCTGAAGAGCAACATTTGTTTGGGTTTTCAAAAATATAATTTATTTATTTATTATTTCTAACTTATATCACCGCCCATCTCCCCCCACAAGGGGACTCTGGGGATAATAAGGAGGGGATGGTCCAAATATGTGGGGGAAGGCTATTCCAGAGATGCATTGTAGACAGAACTGATGTAGTGTAGTGATTAAGAAGTAAACATTTTAATGGCATGTTTACTATGTCCTTTCTTCAAGGAGAAAAAAAATGATGCATGTGGCTCTTTCACTCTTACTTGTTTTATCCTCATGACAAACTTGTGAGATAACTAGACAGACCAAAGATCACCCAGAAATTAATTAATAATCTAACCTGATTCCCCAGACCACAGTCCCTAGTTTGTGTCTGAATTATATGGGTTGAACGTACCTATTGTTCTTGTAGCCTCTTCTAACGCAAACACTGGGAGGCTGAACTTGTACGGAGAAAATCTATGGTTTGAAGTGGATTCCCTTTCCAATTGGAATTCTAATCTTCCAAGATTCCAAATCACACAAGAGAATTTTCAAGTTGCAAAGGTTTCTTGCTGCTTTCAACAATGGGGATATGTAGGAAGAGGCAGGGACCAACAGGTTCTTCCCAATCGGTTCTTCCCCACTTTGTTCCTTGTGCCTGGCAATTGGTGTAGTGAAGAACAGAGAAGGAAATAACTAAACAGGGCCTCTGTATGTTATGTCTGGATGAAGCCCATTTGTCTTCCTAGGTTAGATTATACTCTATTTGAGGAAAGAAATAAATGGAAGCATCTCCCTGTCCTGATTAGCAACAACCTCAGAACGGTACTCTGAAACAGATTAATACTGAATGATGTCTGTGGCCTTGAATAGCTAAACAAAATTTTGTTTAAAATGGATGCAAATCAAAACTGAACTAGAAGCTAGTTTCTTCAACCAATGAAGCTGGCAACACTTATACACATTTATTTTTTCTATACACACTTCTACACACACTTATTTTTCTTCTAACTTAGAAGAACCGTATCTTCATTTTCACATCCATGCTGACTAAGCAGATGGAGAAGAGAGCAGGATCATGCCCAAGAATTTGTCTCTAATCTTAATACATTCTTTAAAAAGTATGAAGAGGGTTATCATGACTGTACGTGCATGTCTAGGACCCTGTTAATATCTTTCATTGAACATGCAGAATTTAGGACTGGGTCAGCCAGCATGATCCATTCTATTCCATACTTCACGTGCTGGACCTTCTTTTGAGAATAATTGAAGAATATATTGGCAGGGGGAAGCAGCTTAGATTCAACCACTAAATTTAATAAAACCCAAACAGTGCTTGGCAAACCAAACAGCATCTTTTCCCTTCAAACAAGTAATCAGATTATATATGTCATTCAAATATTTTGGGAATTCTGCTCCCAGAATTGCCATGCTGGCTGGGGATTTGGGGGATAATAACACAACCACTTTTGGAGGACGTTAGGTTGGGAAAGGCTTTCAAAGATTATTATTATTATTATTATTATTATTATTATTATTATTATTATTAGTCAAATTTATCACCGCCCATCTCTACAGCAGTAGACTCTGGGCGGTTTACAATAATAATATTAAAATTAAAAACCTATAAATCTTAAAATACAATATAATAATAAATAGAAAAAATCCAGAGGAGGGTGAGATCATTAAGAGAGACTGTATTTTTCTGTAGATATGGTTCATTTCCTAAAGAGTCCTCAGCAAAAACAATAGTCAGGGGTGTCCACAGGGGGTCAAAAAAGTCAGATGGTGGCCACAACCATTTGTTTGAAGCCCCATCCCTTTTTAGCATGTCACGATGCATATAAACAAGGACAGGGCTTCAATTGCATGGTTGTGGCTGCCATCTTGACTTTTTTGACCCCCTCTATGAGGCAACACTTCCCACCTGACAACAGTTCTGGCAAAAAGACCAGGTACAGAGCTCCTCACTGAGTTTTAGACAGGATTAAACACATGGATATGATTCTGGGCAGAGGGCCAGGGTCACACATAATATCATGATTCCAGGGAGTGAAAATAATAATAGTTAAATAATTTTGCCATACTTGAACACTAATTAACACCAAGGCTAAAAACAATGACTGGACAGACAGTTCTGGATTTATATTTATTCATAGGTGGATTTT
This sequence comes from Charina bottae, assembly GCA_023362775.1. Classification (NCBI taxonomy): domain Eukaryota; kingdom Metazoa; phylum Chordata; class Lepidosauria; order Squamata; family Charinaidae; genus Charina; species Charina bottae. The sequence goes on from JALMGJ010000001.1 coordinate 127,886,349, forward strand.
GGTGTCTGCATACATTTGAGGATCTTATAATTTACAGAGGTAAATAAACGAGTAAGTAAACTGGAAAAGGCTTCTTCCTTAATTCCGTATGTTAGTACTTCTACCCGGCTTCCTATATGTCACCGAGACAAATCTTTAAATTTGGGGAAACTGCTTTTGCGATTGTTTGGGCTCCTTATTAAAAAAGGTTAACATTCCAGCTTGATATTATTTTAGTATTTACCCGCCTGTATTGTCTTCCATGTCATCTTGGCAAAGGGCTTCTAAAGAACCGGCACTTTTAGCATTGCTGCCAAAGGCCTCCTTTCACAATAAAGCATGCTGTGCTTTGGCAGGAAATCAATAAGTGAAAATCTGTTCTCATCATCCATACATTTACCATCACAATCAACAATCAAAGGCAAGACCTGGGTTCTTTATCCACAGGCTCCAGCCTCCCAATTTTCTGCGATGAAAGGCAGCATAAATTAGAACCCTTGGTTCCTGTTAGCTGGGCTTAATGGGTATGATTTATGAACCCATTAAATGAGGTTATGTAAATTGATCCTTAAGCAGAATGCTAGTACACAGGTGACAGGTGCAGTACAGTTGAATGAGGAGTCCACAAGGGTTCTGCACAAATCAAATTTCAGAGATATTCACTTTTAAGAAGGAGAAACATGTTGTCAACAAGGAAGTAATTTAAATATTGCCCTGGGCTTGTCAGCAATTATGCTTTTTATCTGAATTGCGGAAAACCATATAAATTCTCATAGGAAATAAATTAGTCATTTGCCCATTAATGACAAGGGGCAAAGATAAGAATGGCTGCAATCCTTTGAAAAAATATTTTATTGGGAAAATTCTACTTCTACCAGGAATCTGCAAAGGCACACAAATACAAACTTTCACCAGAGATGAGCAGGCAAAACTGGATTATAGTAGAGTTGGAGAAACGTGGATTTGGTAATAGAGGCAATTCTAAAAATGATCAGATAATACAGTCCTAAACAAGAAAGAATATTCCTAATTATTTAACTTCATTCTTTTTTTTTCAATTGGACAGTAAACTGTTCTAAAAGAATGAGGGCAAAATTTGTAAGAATAGCAAGAATATTTGTTTCAAACAATGTATATTCTGCTTTTTTCCCCAAGAGAAACTGAAGAATGTGGCTTATATTGTTTTTATAGCATAAAAATCAAGAACTGTATGTTTAAACACTTGTACAGTAACATTAGGATGCCTCAATAACATCTGTTTAACTGATGATAAAGATCATGCAAATTAATTAGGCATTAAAGTTTCTCCATCTTATATGATAGCATAGCCCAACTCCAAAATTGTTACCTACATTTTCATAACAGCACCACTTTTCCATGAAATTAAATGCTCCAATCTCTGAAATCATCACACATCCATCCATAAATAATATAAATTTGGCATTTGTATGGAAATACGTGCGATAGATAGGCACAGAGGCATAGTCAGTTTCTTTTCTTTGAAAAGTTATACGTGAGTTGGGTGGTAGAGAAATGTAATAATAAATTTTGTTGTTTATTCGTTCAGTCGCTTCCGACTCTTCGTGACTTCATGGACCAGCCCACGCAAGAGCTTCCTGTCAGCCGTCGCCATCCCCAGCTCCCCTACGGTCGAGTCCGTCACTCCAGAATATCATCCATCCATCATGCCCTTGGTCGGCCCCTCTTCCTTTGGCCTTCCACTTTCTCTAGCATCAGCATCTTCTCCAGGGTATCCTGTCTTCTCATTATGTGGCCAAAGTACTTCAGTTTTGCCTTTAATGTTATTCCCTCAAGTGAGCAGTCTGGCTTGATTTCCTGGAGTATGGACTGGTTTGATCTTCTTGCAGTCCAAGGCACTCTCAGAATTTTCTTCCAACACCACAGTTCAAAAGCATCTATCTTGCTTCGCTCAGCCTTCCTTATGGTCCAGCTCTCGCAGCCATAGGTTACTATGGGGAATACCATTGCTTTAACTATGCGGACCTTTGTTTTCAGTGTGATGTCTCGGCTCTTAACTATTTTATCGAGATTTGTCATTGCTCTCCTCCCAAGAAGTAGACGTCTTCTGATTTCCTGGCTGCAGTCAGCATCTGCAGTAATCTTTGCACCTAAAACTACAGTCTGTCACTGCCTCCACTTTTTCTCCCTCTATTTGCCAGTTATCAATCAAACTGGTTGCCATAATCTTGGTTTTTTTGAGGTTTAACTGCAACTCAGCTTTTGCACTTTCTTCTTTCACCTTCGTCATAAGGCTCCTCAACTCCTCCTCACTTTCAGCCATCGAAGTGGTATCATCTGCATATCTAAGATTGTTAATGTTTCTTCCAGCGATTTTAACTCCAGCCTTGGATTCATCAAGCCCAGCATGTTGCATGTTGTGTTCTCCGTACAGGTTGAATAGGTAGGGTGAGAGTATACAACCCTGCCGTACTCCTTTCCCAATCTTAAACCACTCCATTGTTCCATGGTCTGTTCTTACCGTTGCTATTTGGTCATTATACAGATTCCTCAGGAGGCAGACAAGATGACTTGGTATCCCCATACCACCAAGAACTTGCCACAATTTGTTATGATGCACCTAGTCAAAGGCTTTAGAATAATCAATAAAATAGAAATAGATGTTTTTCTGAAACTCCTTAGCTTTCTCCATTATCCAGCGGATATTGGTAATTTGGTCTCTAGTTCCTCTGCCTTTTCTAAACCCAGCTTGTACATCTGGCAATTCTCACTCCATGAATTGCTGGAGTCTACCTTGCAAGATCTCGAGCATTACCTTACTGGCATGTGAAATAAGTGCCACTGTTCGATAGTTTGAACATTCTTTAGTGTTTCCCTTTTTTGGTATGGGGATATAAGTTGATTTTTTCCAATCTGATGGCCATTCTTGTGTTTTCCAAATTTGCTGGCATACAGCATGCATCACCTTGACAGCATCATCTTGCAAGATTTTAAACAGTTCAGCTGGGATACCGTCGTCTCCTGCTGCCTTGTTATTAGCAATGCTTCTTAAGGCCCATTCAACCTCACTCTTCAGGATGTCTGGCTCTAACTCACTGACCACACCGTCAAAGCTATCCCTGATATTATTATCCTTCCTATACAGATCTTCCATATATTCTTGCCACCTTTTCTTGATCTCTTCTGCTTCTGTTAGGTCCTTGCCATCTTTGTTTTTGATCATACCCATTTTTGCCTGGAATTTACCTCCAATGTTTCTAATTTTCTGGAAGAGGTTTCTTGTCCTTCCTATTCTATTGTCTTCTTCCACTTCCACGCATTGCTTGTTTAAAAATAATTCCTTATCTCTTCTGGCTAACCTCTGGAATTTTGCATTTTATTGGGCATATCTCCCTCTATCACTGTTGCCTTTTGCTTTCCTTCTTTCTTGGGCTACTTCCAGTGTCTCAGCAGACAGCCATATTGCCTTCTTGGTTTTCTTTTTCTTTGGGACGTTTTTTGTTGCCGCCTCCTGAACAATGTTGTGAACTTCTGTCCATAGTTCTTCCGGGACCCTATCCACTAAATCTAGTCCCTTAAATCTATTCTTCACCTCCACTGCATATTCCTTAGGAATATTAGTGAGCTCATATCTAACTGATCTGTGGGTCTTCCCTATTCTCTTTAGTCTGACTCTAAATTGTGCAATAAGTTCGTGATCATAAATAAATAATATTTAATTTATTTAATATTTTATTTAATATTTTATTTAATATTTTATTAAATAAATAAAATAAATAAATAAATAAAAGATGACCTGATTTAAATTTCTTCACAGAAAGCTCTAAATATATCTGGAACTTCTTCAGCACATATAAATATTGGGAATAAATATTATCTGTAATTTAAAAATACTTAATTCTGTTTGTCTCTCCAGAACAGTAGACCTTGCTGAATGTTCAAACTTGGTAACCTCTCTGGTTTGGCTCCTGAGATATTTGAAGGTCAGTAACTCCAAGGAGAACAGAGACAGTATAAAGGAAACTGCTCTTCCAAATCTCTCAGTCAGCCTCAGAAAGAACAGGATCAGTCTCATCTGAGGTATTAAAACAACAACAACAGCAGCAGCAGCAGCAGCAAACCACCTCTGCATTTCTCAGAGGCATCTGTCATTAAATCAAAAACAGGCACATAATAAAAAAAACTTGAGGATGAAATGCTGTTCTGAAATGCTAAGCTTCTGATTTGGAGGTTCGATGTTTGAAACATTGAAAGTGTTGTGCAACTCTTTACTTATTTAGTAGTTTTTTTTAAAAAAAACAAAACAGAAAACCAGGAAAAGGTTGGGATGATATTGGGTTGGCTTTGGAGAGCTCTGAGGGATTAAAAAAAAGATTTTATAGGGACTTCGACTTTTTTTTTTTTAATCTTGGGGTTTTTTTATGCATTGGATATGGGTTTTTTGAGTTCCACTGGTTAGATGGGTGGCCATATAAATGTGATAAATAAAGATTTAAAAGGAGGGCATTAGGGCACTGCTCTATCCTTTGCAGGTGAACTGCCCATCCTTGCTTTAGAAGAGCATGAAAAATGATGCCAAAGGAAGCTGATTTGGGGATCCATGCCACACTGTCTAGGAACAGTGCTTGGAGGTGAAGAAATAATTGTGTTTGCTTACTAATTATAAAATGGGAGGATAGTTACAAAGTCTTGGTGAGGAATGAGTACAGCAAACTCATAATCTACAGTAGGGGCAAAGGTACTGGGAACTAGTGTATGCATGTATTAAGTTATACATAAGCTGTGTTGAGGATATTACGGTTGAAAATTAAAATAGAAATTTAATTGTAAATGGCCAGAAATTTAGTGAAATAAATACATGTTTAGGCATGTATTCATGCATGCTTGATTATTAAGAGTAAAATTAATAATAATTAAAAGTATAAAATTGACAATATATCATTAATTCACTGCCCAGAGTCACTTGTCTGAGATGGATAAATTTATTCGATTTATGCATAAGTAAGTAAGTAAGTAAATATTGAGTTCATTGTCTTAAGGATCCTATCAGCTTGGAGATACAGCAGGTGCTTGCTTGCTTTTCTAGATTGCCAGCATTTTATGTGTACAGAATTTTGGAAGAAGAAAGGTTTTCCTGCCTGTCATCCTTTCCGGATTTGCCTCTTGTGCGGTGCAATGTCCTCCCTGCTCCAGGCTCAAGCCATATGCCTCTTCAGTTTTTGATACCTTGTTGTTACATGGGGCACTACCCAGAACTGAAGAATTTCACTGTATCCTTGATAACCCAAGACAAAGTCATTCTTTGACCAGTCTGGTGAATGAGGTTCCTGGGAATTTCATTTATAACTTAAAGTAAGCTATTATGGGGCCTTACAGTGGTCTTTCCCACCTGGCATTCTCCAATTCTCCGTAATTCCCACAATTCATAGTTTACAGTGGGAGTTCTGCAGGCTGCAGTCCCAACATATTGGGAGAGCATCACGTTGGGAAGGACTGCCTTGGTGGCTGATTTATCTAGATTGGCAATCCACTACATGGGTGAAACAATGGGGATTGCTCCATAAACAAGAAACTTATTTTTTATATCTTCGAGAGAGCTTTATATAATGCAGAAGACTGCAAGCAAACCCACACCCACACCCAGACCAGGCCCTCTTCCTGGCTACATCATTTGTTTTGCAGAGTGGAAAGAGGAATTTGTGAGCCAAGATCTCTTGCTGATAGTGGACCAGTCTCACTGGATTTTTATGCATAATATACATTCAGATATTTAAAGGTACTTTGCTTTGTACTATGTGGAACAAATTTATTTTACTCAATTACAAGGCTATTCAAAGATGAAAACAGTTATTCTCAAAGATAATGCAGTTCACATAGATCTGTAGCTTGAATCATGTCAACTGGATTTCTATTTTCTCAGTGGAAACGTTTCGCTCCTTATCCAAGAAGCTTCTTCATCGACATAGTTCACATAGAGGTTTGCTTCCTTAGGTGGAAGTGGAGGAGCAACCTAGCAGGACAGCCTTAAATATAAGGCCCATTTTGTTCAGTGGGGCTTGCTCCCACATAAGCAGGTACAAAATTACAGCCCAAGTCTTAAGAGCCTTGAAATAACTTGACACAATAAGAGCCCAATAAGAACTTAGATAAGCTAAGCTAAACCACCCTTAGTTACTGCTCTGTTTTTGTTGAAAAACTTTTGGTTTTTTGTTCTACTGTACAGGTTAAAACTTTGTATATTGTCGACCTGTTCAGTGGCTTTTTTATTTCATACCCTTGCAAAAATGCTCCTTAAATTTGTTCAAGTGACATGCATCAATTGCTAATTGAATTAGCGACTCCTATTGTATTTCTACTCAATAGAGATTCCTTTCAAGGTTCAGCTCCTTATTCACGGCATTGTTCTCCCTTGTAGCTCACTGCAGTCCTGCCTCCTTTGCTGGAGCTGTCATTTTTATTTCTAGGGAGAGGACCAACAACAGAGGGCCCTGGAGTGCCCCTGCTCTGGAATAAAAGGGGCAGGAACGCAAAGAAGAGTCAGCAAGGACTGAAGATGGGAGGCTACTTGTGATGGAATTCTACTCTGGGTGGGGAGGGGGAAGGAAGAAGTTGCTTGGCCTTTTATTCAACACAATGAACAGTGTGATATGAATTTACTAGCAGAAGAAAAATAGCTACTTTCCTGCATGTGCTTTGTTGAAGAAATAAATTATTCTTGTCTATAGAGAGAAAATGAAAACTTCTGAAGGGATGAAAGGTTAGGAGGAACAAGAATAAATTTAAATAAGAAGGATCAAGGTCAAACTAGTCATGACATAAGCCATAGAATAGATGTACAGAGCAGCCCTTTAACCTGGTACTCTTAAGATGTGAGGGGCTACAACCTCCATCATTCCTAGGTTGGAAAGTGCTCAGTAGATTTAGGCAGGAATCCTTCATCGTTTACATGGGAGTAAATCCCTTTGAATATACTAAGGACCATTGGTTATTTTAGCTTCAGAGCAACTTTGTTAATAGGAGTTTTTAACACAGATTATGAAAGATCAGCTTTTCAAATCATCCATTGAATTGGATTTCCAACAACCAAATCAAGTTCTCTAACCAGGTATCATACTTGATCTCACTGCCCCTAAAACCCATAGTCTCCACTGCTGACCCAACTGCCAGATCTGCCTCTGCAGAGCCCATATTCCACATTGGTGTAACTTCTCCTCTTTCTCCTCCTTGTCCTCCTCCTTCCTCTTCCAGAAATAGTCAACCCCAGGATAGGTTCATCATATGAATTCATAATATTCACACCACTTTATATGGGAGTTATGTTGCAATGACAAAACATATAATGCTGCTCCTTTCTTCATATTATTCTAGGAGAGAAGGTTTTAATATTATCACAACATATTGCCATATTCTAAGACTGAATTAGGCATGGAAAGAGGTAGTCCTTTATCACCTCAGCCAGTATAGGGATTTCTAGAGCTAAATCAGCACCTTGAATTGTGCCTAGAAACAAGTTGGAAGTCGAGGAAGTTGTTACAAAAATATTTGCATTAGCTGTAGTGTTTGAACATAGTTCAAGGGTAAGGTAAAGGTAAAGGTACCCCCCGCACATTTGTGCAGTCGTGTCCGACTCTAGGGGCCGGTGCTCATCTCCGTTTGTTAGCCAAAGAGCCAGCGTTGTCCGAAGACGCTTCCACGGTCATGTGGCCGCATGACACGCGCGGAACGCTGTTACCTACCCACCGAAGTGGTACCTATTTATCTACTTGCATTTGCATGCTTTCGAATTGCTAGGTTGGCAAGAGCTGGAGCTAGTGCAGGAGCTCACTCTGCACGCAGGGCTAGGGATTCGAACCTCCGAACTTGCAATCTTCCGATCAACAAGCCTGGCGTCTTACCCGCTGAGCCACCACGCCCCACACAGTTCAAGGGTAGCTTGACATAATACATATAATAGCAACCTTGCTTACCTCGGTTGCCTTAATACTTATTGGAAATCAACTCCAACAATCTATAGTCAGCATGGAGAATAATCTTGATACCAATCGAAGATATAATCTTGATGGCTGGAAAATCATGCAAATGGAAGCCCATCATATTTGGGGGACTGAATAATGCGGCCCAGGCCTCTCAGATGCTTTCAAATGTGCAGACCACAAGATTACATCCTAAATTAAATTATATTACTAACACACAACAGTTTCAAATGTTTCGGGGATGGGGTGAGCAAAAACCTCAAAAATCAAAAATACCAATGTGGAAATGAACATTAATATACAGAATTGACAGCTTCAGTTTAAGCATACACAGAACGAGCTTTTCTTCCTACTAGATCCTTACTTTAGAAAATCCAGTTTCTTTCCTTATTACCTTGTATTTACAGGTACTTCATATTTACAGCTGAAAAACCCATAATGGGTTAGGTTATCATAGCATAAAACCAAGGATTAATGCCAGGTTTGAACTAAACAGCCTAAGTCCTGTGCTTTTTGAAGTAAACAAAGCAAGCATTTATGTTTAAAACCCTACCTTCCCATCGCACTGTATTAAATCATATATTCCCCAACTGCAATGTATCTTTATCTTTAGAGCTAAGTACACTCCTGTAATTTAAAATTAAATGATTTCTATTAAGCTCTTTTGCTGAACATCTACATGCTGCACAGTTCCACTGATTAAGGAATGCAACACATGGTAAAACAGGACCACCAAATATTAGGGCAGCATTAGCGAAATGCATTTTGCTTTCCATGCACAGTTCAGCTTTTCAAAAGAACTTGAGTTTGCTCTCTAGGAAATATTACAGCCAAGTGAAAGTATGTAGGCCCTTGCTGGTTGCATTGCATGGTACCAAGATAACAGCATCTCCATTAAGTAACATTCTTATCTTCAGCTTCTTCCTACACTCTTGAACTGTGAAATGAAACATAAAGGCACAGTTTGCTTTTAGCCAGGTTTGGTTAGATCATCAGTTGCAGCCATTTTAGAAATGCTCCCATTTGGATCCTCAAATCTCTTAACACAGGAATCTATTCCTGAAGATGATTCAGAAGCTACTCTGAGTGCAAAATATAACTGTTGGCTTCATGACTGGTACCACCATTTTATGTACAACATTCATTTAAAAAAAAACCCCAAACCCTCCAATGATCAACTGCTTGCTTCTGAGCCTAGTTCAAGCTACTAGTCTGCTTGAAGTCTAAGTACCCAAATGTGTGTCACTTCAAAGAAAGGGCAGAGCAGGACCAACCCCCCCCTCCTGTATGCTAATTGAATTAAAACTAATTAAAATATGTTAGCTGTAATAAGATAACTTATTGCGCCCATTCCTGGATCGCGATGCCCTTCGAACAGTCACTCACGCTCTTGTCATCTCCCATGTAAATTATTGCAATGCGCTCTACATGGGGCTACCCTTGAAGACTATCCGGAAGCTACAGCTGGTGCAGAATGCAGCCGCGCGGGCGATTTTAGGTGCGCCAAGATTCGCACATATAACACCTTTGCTCCGCGAGCTGCATTGGGTGCCAGTCTGCTTCCGGGTACAATTCAAGGTGTTGGTTATCACCTTTAAAGCCCTACATGGCATGGGACCAGAATACCTGAGGGACCGTCTTATCCCCATATTATCGACCCGCCCCACCCGATCGTTCAGAGAGGGCCTGCTACGAGCCCCATCAATTAAAGAATGTCATCTGATGGGGGCTAGGAGGTGGGCCTTCTCTGTAGCAGCACCCACACTATGGAACTTCTTGCCCCCAGAGTTGAGACAGATCTCCTCCCTCCCGACCTTTAGAAAAGAACTGAAGACCTAGTTCTGCCGCCTGGCATGGGAAGGAGGAAACGATAGTTCCTCATGGAGGTGGTTAATCCCGTAATTTTATAATGCCCTTCTTTTATTAATACTATCTCCCACTTGGATTTTTATTTTATTTTATATTATATTAATTATATAAATTGTTGGTGTATATATTTTATATTTTATGTTTTATCTAATTTTATTTATTGTAAACCGCCCAGAGTTCCCCGTTGGGGGAGATGGGCGGTTATATAAATTAAATAAATAAATAAATAAATAAATAAATAAATAACTCATTTACAAAATCAATCCCCATCTCTTTATACAAACTATTCATATATATATATATATATATATATATATATATATATGAATACATACATACATACATACACACACATACACATACATACACACACACACACACACACATACACATACACATACATTATTAAGCGTTTTTACAAAGATAAAAGACAAATATAAAGTAATAATATCAAAGAAAAAAAAAGCAAAAAGAAAAAGTGCAAAATGCAAAATAGTAGAAATAAGAAAGAAAGAAAGAAAGAAAATTAAAGAAACAAGAACTAGAAAAAATAAGCGACTTCTGACCTTCTTTTCAACAGTAATATACAAACTTACTGTCCCTCCTTCCTCTTTAATATTACAAAAATCCCTTCAGCCCCTTATTTAATCCTTTTTTAATCATCAAATCCAGAAATCATTATTTCACTTTTTTCCATTTTCAGCAAAAATTCCATATAAGGTTTCCAGTCTTTTATAAAAGTACTTATTGTTTTGTCCCTGACCAAGCAGATCAATTTTGCCATTTCTGCCAATTCTGCCATCTTCACAATCCATTCCTCCATTATGGGTGTTTCAGTATTTCTCCACTGTTGTGTATATAATAATCTTGCTGCAGTTACCATATGTAAAACCAATCTTTCCAGAGTCTTTTCTAATTGGCTATCCATAAGTCCCATTTATACAAACTATTCTGATGCACAGAAATGTACAAGTACATGTGCATATCAGACACATAGTTTTCCATCTGTTCTTCTGCTAGAGGAAGAGGAAGAAGGGGAGAAGGAGAGGGAGAGGGAGAGGGAGAGGGAGAGGGAGAGGGAGAGGGAGAGGAGGAGGAGGAGGAGGGGGGGGGGGAGGAGGAGGAAGAGGAGGAGGAGGCGGCAGGATTGAGATGTAAGAAGGATTGGCTCATTGGTTCCTGCACTGTGGAGGATGGAAAAGAGAATCCCATCTTGCCAAACTCTGTTTTCTCCATTACACAGCTGGAAATCAGTGGACTAAACTTTTGTCACCCATTTTACAAATGTATTCCCTACCATCTTTGGGAGAACTCAGAACTTGGAATAGAGAAAATATTAGAGATTGGCTTTTTGAAAGGGATGCTAACAAAGACACAATTGCGGTACAAACATCCAAATTTTCATCCAGGTACCACCATTATAAAAAACATAGAAGCCTCTCCCAGTACCTGGTGAACATAACCAGTGCGTCACTGAGAAGGGCTTTAACATCCCTTCGCCTGCAGACCATGCCCTCCGCATATCTCGAAGGGAGGTTTTGTAAGCTCCCCGTCGAACAACGCCTCTGTCCTTGTGGTGTTGGTCAAGTGGAGGATGTTATCCCGTATGTCCTCCACTGCCCCATTTACAACAAGATCAGGGCCAAATTATTAATGGCAGATGAACTCAAGGGCTCTGATGTTGAAAAACTGATTTATCTTCTTGCAGACGTGTTTCCAACTGTTAGCAACCAAGTTGCTACTTTTGCTCTGCTCTCACTTAAACTTAGGAAGAAATATTTAAGCTCTTAGTTGTAGCTCTGGCTCTGTTTTGCTGTAATCTTTTTCTTATATATTTAATGCTTCTTTTATTATTTTATTTTATAATTTCATTTTATTGTTTAATGTTATTATATTTTATTGTATTTTATTGCATTCTTATGTTATGACCTGTGGTTACAACAATAAACTTCACTATACCTATACCAGTCATGCTTCATAAACAGTGGGTCCAAATGTAGGACAATGAGGGGGGGTTGGTATTAGATGAGGTTCCACAGAATCTAGTCCCCTTTGTTCTTGTGACATGCCCTAAACAGAGAAACCACACCAGTCCAAGAGATGGCATGGAGCCTCCTTTCCTGCTGCCATACCTGGTGCAAGTGAACAGGTCTTAAGAAGCCATGCTTCTTTCATCATAAAGTCCCCTTCAATGTTTTTCTCTTAAGCTAATGAATAGGCATTTATTTATTTATTTATTTATTTATTTATTTATTTATTTATTTATTTATTTATTTATTTATTTATTTAACTAATATCCTACCCTTCCTCCAAGGAGCTCATGGTATTTTCCCTAAGTATTTTGTTCTTGTAAGGTGTTTGCTGAGACCCAAAATCACTGTGTTGGCATTATGGTTGAAACCCAGATATCTGCAGCCTACTAGTAACTAATTCCATCCGGTCACTCACCACATTAATAAGCCCACCTTTTCATATTCCCCTACCTATACAATGTGGTGACACTTCTTTGTTTGCCTCACCAAACTGCTTTGAAAATTAATTAGATAATGAATGCCGAGTGCTTTAAACTCAAAAAGTGCTAACTAACATTGTTCTGATCAACTGATGAGAAAGAGTGAACTATTTTTCATTCCCCCTTCAAATAAATAAATAATAATAATAATAATAATAACAATAATAATAATAATAAGTTAAAAGCCACACATTTCTCTCTGGAAAGCGGAGGTGATAAATAAAGAGCAATAATGTCTGCTGTTGTTTGTTCATAGAGTACTGAATAATCATTGCAAAAAGAAACTGATCTTCAGAGAGGAGCTATCTTCTGTAATGGTTCTAAGGTTATTGACAGGTCTAGCTATAAGTGCATGTTCCATTTAGATACATCAGCCACAGTGTATTCACAGTAGATCTCACTGATGATTGCCCACCTGCAGAGACAGTGATAAGGCAAACTATGATTGTAGCAAAATGTAAACAGTTTCAAAGGGGTGGAAAAAAGACAGCATAAAAGGGGCTTATCTAGATGATCAGTAAAAAAAAAGGTCTTGCAGTCACATTTTAGCCTTACCAGATAGTTCTACAAAGTCCCAATCCACAGCTAGGAGGTAAAATGCCTGCCATGGAGAGATTATAGTTGGGTTGTGTTTTATTTTAAAAAAAGAAAGAAAGATAAAGAATTAGAAGAGGAGTGCAATAATTCACCAAGAAATAGGGCAGATGCATCTGTCACATAAAAAAAGAGCAAATGATGCCCAGGATGGTGAGAAACTGCTGCAGGGAGTAAGAAGAGTAGGAAGAGAGTAGATTTCCTAGTATTTGCCAAATTCCTACAAGCCCTTGGAAAAATGGCATGAAGGATCTCATCTTTGAGAGGAACAACATACAAGAGATCAAAACGATGAAAAAATGTAACTTTTTAAGTAAGCCACAAACTGATACAAGTAGAGGGCAGATGTGTTTGTTTGTTTGTTTGTTTGTTTATTTATTTATTTATTTGATTTATTTATTCAATTTCTATAACCGCCCATCTCCCCCCATGGAGAACTCTGGGCGGTTCACAATAAATAAGTTAAAATAAGGTCTAAAATCTCAATTATACAATAAAATATATATTGCTTATTGCTTATCTTTCCTGCCATAATATATACAAGACCAAAGCATGGAGGGGAACAATATTCTTTAATGATGCTTGGAGGACCAGGAACTCCTTGACCTAGGCCAGAGCCCCATTACCATGAACAAAGAAAAAAAATGATGCTAAATTATAGATCACATTTGAGGACAATTATGGAGATTTGTTTCCCTGAATATTTATTGTCCAGATTGTACGTGATCCACTGGATCCAAACAGGTGCCACCTTAGAGTTGTACATTGCTGCCTCCGGATCTCTTCTGGAACAGGAATATACTGTTGGCATTAAAAGCGGGACATGCAGACTGAGAGAAGATAATGTATTGGTTCTCCTGCTATATATGTGTTTAGGAATCAGAAATATTCCTCACATGAGAAACCTTAATAAACTCTGTCTCCCAGCAGATCAGGGTCATAACAGATGCCAGTATTATATGCATGGATGTTTTGTGAAGGCTGAGATAACTTGAGTAACATCATCAGCAGGGGACTTCTTAGGGCCTTGGCAAGGTGAATTCTTCCATTTCCTGGATGCCTGAAGAAGGCTCATTTGACATGTACCACAAGTAACAACCACAAGTAACAACCACCAGTTTCTCTGGGGAACTGCCTGTTATTATACTTTCACTTCTGTAAACATGTTTCGGAATTTTCCTATTATCTCCCACTTTCGCTGGTTAAGTACCTAGGGGGTGCCATAATCTACTGCGTGAGACATGGAGGATTTCAAGCAGACATTCTCAGATTTTCATCATGACTTTAAACAGGTCCTTTTTTATTCCTGTCAAGTTCTTATGCAGGACATTCAGGACATTGTAGAAAATACGACCTCTAAAATGTGTCATCTGGTTGGGGATGTCATGGAAGAAACTGAAGAGTTTAACAACGATAGAAATGTTTCTTCTAATAGCGAGATCGGGGCTTCTGTTGAAATGCTGGATGAAGATCGGATAGTCGAGTTGAAGAAATTAAAGGGACAGATTGAATTGCAAGCCATAAGTGAAATCGAATTGCTGATGTAATGTTTTGGGGAAAAAGGGGTTATTATGTATGGGAGGCTTTTTGTTGAGAAGTCGGAGTTTTTAAGGGGGGCAGTTGGGCTGTCTGATTTCTTTAAAAAAAAGTGCTGTGTGTATTGTGGGGATATGTAAATGCTCTGGTTTATTTTGAAGTGGGGTAAGGGCTTAAGAATATTTATCTGGATTGCTTCTAGGGCTGGTTTGACTATATTCATCTTTAACGATTTGGATTAAGATTAATAAGGTACAATAATAAATGCTTGGTTTTAGGCTTAATATGATTATTATAATTGTTGTATTATTAATTATAATGGCAGACAATTTATTTGCTTTTTTAGTTTGATTTTTATTATAGTAGACAGAAATGTATAGAATAGTAGTAGGAAGGGATTGATTATGGAAAATGTTGTATATCCTTGCTGTTAAAAGTTGGAAGTCACCTCTTCCTGTAACTTTAAAAAAAAATTATCTTGTGTTTTTCACTCTTTTTAGTTTTTTTTCTTTTTTGTAGTTTTTTTCTTTTTTGTAGTTTTTATCTTTTTCTTAAATCTAATAAAATTCTTATTAAAGCATACACACACATATAGTATATGTATATACAGTATATGTATGTATGTATGTATATGTACATATACATATATACATACAACTACAAAAAAGAAAAAAACTACAAAAAGAAACTAAAAAGAGTGAAAAACACAAGATAATATTTTTTTAAAGTTACAGGAAGAGGTGACTTTCAACTTTTAACAGCAAGGATATACAACATTTTCCATAATCTATCCCTTATTCTATATTAAACCAAAATAACATTATTTCTATAAATCATTCCATTGGCACATTATAAAAATCACTAAATACAGTTGCTCCATTCCCTTATATTAAAAGAAAAAGAAGATAGATAGATGATAGATAGATAGATAGATAGATAGATAGATAGATAGATAGATAGATAGATGATAGATAGATACTGTAGATAGATAGATAGATAGATAGATAGATAGATAGATAGATAGATAGATAGATAGACAGACAGACAGACAGACAGACAGACAGACAGACAGACAGACAGACAGACAGACAGATCTTCTTTTTCTTTTAATATCAGAAGACGTCTACTTCTTGGGAGGAGAGCAATGACAAATCTTGATAAAATAGTTAAGAGCAGAGACATCACACTGACAACAAAGATCCGCATAGTCAAAGCAATGGTATTCCCCGTAGTAACCTATGGCTGCGAAAGCTGGACCATAAGGAAGGCTGAGCGAAGGAAGATAGATGCTTTTGAACTGTGGTGTTGGAAGAAAATTCTGAGAGTGCCTTGGACTGCAAGAAAATCAAACCAGTCCATCCTCCAGGAAATAAAGCCAGACTGCTCACTTGAGGGAATGATATTAAAAGCAAAATTGAAGTACTTTGGCCACATAATAAGAAGACAGGATACCCTGGAGAAGATGCTGATGCTAGGGAAAGTGGAAGGCAAAAGGAAGAGGGGCCGACCAAGGGCAAGATGGATGGATGATATTCTGGAGGTGACGGACTCGACCGTGGGGGAGCTGGGGGTGGCGACGGCCGACAGGAAGCTCTTGCGTGGGCTGGTCCATGAGGTCACAAAGAGTCGGAAGTGACTGAACAAATAAACAACAAAATCTTTGTCTTAAATCTAATAAAATTCTTATTAAAAAAAACAATCTCTCTGCTACTTTCAGAAAAAAAAAGAACTCTGTAAATTTGATTTTTTTTTGTTGCCCTATGAATTGGCTGTCTAGAAAGCCCTTCAATTAACCATGATTCTCAGTCAGAGTAAGGGGAGAACAATGGTATATTATTGCTCTATAGAACAGTGCAGCAATAATAGAATAGTATAATATATTCATAACACTATAATAAGGAACAGTGTGCATATAAATGGAAGATGAATCATTATTAAAGATTTTACATTGTTTGAACTTTGCATTTGTAGACTGAGGCAAGCGAGAATTCTTAGATGAACTCAATGTTTAATAAAATTCTGATAGAGGCAATAAGACTTGCATATGCATCTCATTTTCAATAACCTCAGAGCAACAGACTGTGACTTCAGTACAACACCGAAACCTCCACAGTTATTTTTCTCTACAGCTTGCACTATAGCATATAACATTCATGCTGTTTTGTGTTACATAACTGGGGAAGGACACTGAAATGGGTGTTTGATTGAACAGGGCAGGGCACTTGACAAAACATTTAAAATAAAATCTACTTTAAGAAAATCCAAAGCATAAATCTTAGGATATGGGAATACTGGTTGAACACAGCTCAGAAACAGTAGACTACACAAAAGGCCATAAAGACTTATTTTGCTTTATACAATTCTCTGTAATTCAATATTTCTTTTAGTTCGGAGGCCTGGGTTTTGATTATCATGCTGATGATTATTCACTCACATTTATTTATTTTATTTTATTTATCTTTCAATTTCTATCACCGCACCATTTTACACTTGGAATTCTTGTCTTGTATTTGTAATGCATAAAAAGCTGTATATGCTTTATATTAAACTTTATTATAAAAATGGAGGCATCAACTGAAATTATTAGAAAGCCTGTATGGAACAAAGGAAGTTCCTGTTTTCCTATTAATACTTTATGGTCTTGCAATGATCTTGAGGTAGGAAAACACATAATCCCCACTAGTATAGTAATTAGTGATTATCTTATCACATTAGAGCACAGACAAAATTTATTTATCATACAATAGCCTTCCTAATTGGAGATCCCTAGGATGACCATGCTCATCTTACCTGTGAAAAGATTTCCCACTGTGCACCACATTCTATCTTAATAATGTCTGATAGCAGCAGATTGTGACTAAAAGAAATTCCAACAAGATAATTAATTTACAGAGTTCAACAATCACTACAAGGGAGTCAAAAATGTTCATTTATTATCAGGATGAGTCACCTAATTAGTTAATTGGAAAAGGACCTTTCTGCTAGCCTTTTGCTCAAGGCAGGTGACCAGGGCTGAATAATGAATAAAAACAGATGAATACAATTAACTCATATGGAGGGCAGGCAGTCCAGATTCAGTTACACAATATGTCCTGAGGGGTTGCCAAGTAGCCATAAAATGCCCAGGCAGGCAAGGTTTTATGCTTGGAGAAAGTTGCCAGAGAATCAAGGAGGCAGTGTGGTGTTTTATTCTAACCTCTACCACTGCTCCCAAACTGTGCAACTTCAGTGACAGAGTTCCATCTTCCAATCCATCAGAAGCTACTACGTTTAATCATTGTGTCTCAAAGGATTAAGTCAGGACATTCCATCTTCACCTATGGATTTGTGAACTTGCATAATAAGACAATGCTATTTAGTATAATTCTAATTTAAGTGATAAGTCATAAGGGGCGTGGTGGCTCAGCGGGTAAGACGCCAGGCTTGTTGATTGGAAGATCGCAAGTTCGGAGGTTCAAATCCCTAGTCCCGCATGACGGAGTGAGCTCCCGCACTCGCCCCAGCTCTTGCCAACCTAGCAATTTGAAAGCATGCAAATGCAAGTAGATGAATAGGTACCACTTCGGTGGGTAGGTAACAGTGTTCCGCGTGCGTCATGCCGGCCACATGACCATGGAAGCCTCTTTGGACAATGCTGGCTCTTCGGCTAACAAACGGAGATGAGCACTGGCCCCTAGAGTCGGACACGACTGCACAAATGTGCGGGGGGAACCAATTTTTAACTTAAGTGCATTTTTTCATGAAACCTAATTTGCTGTGTACAATTTGGTGTATAATAAATTTGCAAAAACAAACAAACAAAAGATCTAATACATTTGGATTTTTTTCTTGAATTATATACAGAATAATCCAATTCATCATAAAACCAGTGGAAGCCCATAAAAAATACACCCTACCAACCAATCCCTTTCTTTTTATTTTGATATTTGTTTATTTAATTAAACTGTCTTTATGATTGTTAGCCACCCGGGGTCACTTGTTTGAGATGGGTGGCTATATAAATTGAATAAACAAATAAATTTGTGCTTATTACTTTTATTCATACTTATGGCACTTCATTCTTCTAAGATAGGATGCTATGAAGACAGGTGAAACCTAAAAATGGGAGGGAAAGGGAACAGCAGTGTCATTGATAAATTTATTGTTTGTATTGTAGTGCAGAATGAAAAAACAAATAAATCACTAATAACAGAACAAAACAAAAAAGAATGAAAACTGTAAATATCATGATCCAGCCCAATGTTGAACTTTTACTGACTTCAGTTCTAAGATTCTCTTCAAAAAGTTTTTATTGGTTTGGACAGTGATTAAAATATGGTGCCCAAGTTAATATTTACATAAGAAAACAAAGAAGGGAAATGGTGTTTCTTTGCAGATGATCTATTGCATGGGAGTTGAGTAATATCATTTTTCTTTTTTTTTTCTTTTTAGTAAAAGTGATATTATGCAACCTGAAGGTGCTTTCACACTTGCAAGGGGAAGTACTCCAATTTTCTGCAATGCTAATTTATGCTGCAGCTATGCCCCTTCCTGAGCCATGTCCTATTCTCTTTGAGAGGGACTTCCAACCTTCAGGAATGCATTTTGGGGAGGTTGAGGGGGACAATAAGAAAAGGTGACAGTCCTAGACCTATCTTATATATAATGTTGATCAAAGACAGTTTGACATGCATATACATCAGTAGACCTCAAAAACTGAGCGATAAGGATACAAGGTAACAGAAGAGGAGACACAGGTATGTTTCATGGTGGGAGAACATTAGAGAAACATTCCTTGGAAGGCAGCACAGTCACTTTGATACAGAAGTTGTACCAAGGTCCTAATTGTTATTCTAACAAGCTGTATTATACTTTATTGCAGGAACAGAGATAAGGAAACACAAGTGAATGCATCCTTGATACCTCCTTTTTTCTTTCCAAGTTTGACCTTTATAACCAAATAGTCACAGATTGGCACAATAATAAAAATCCCATTTTCAAATCTTCTTAAGAGATGTTACATAAGAGATACAGCAGTTGAATTATATGAGGGTTGAAGGAAAGGTAATGCCTCCACCTCCATAACTTTGGTTTAAACAGGGATATTTTAGTACATGAAACAGAAAAAGTAATCCTTGGAATGAGCTCTTTTGTCATCTGCATTTATGTCTCCATATAATCACCACTTTTTGGTACACATATCCACCAACAACGGACAAACTTTATAAATCCTCCATGAAATAACTCCACACTTTGTCTCTACAACTAGGTCTGGGTGGTCCGTTCCACTTCTTCATTTGAGTCAAACAGATGCCAAAAAAGGTATTCCTTCACTTTGGGGAAAAGGTGACACCAAGTCTGGACTGTTGGTGGATGGGGAAGGAAGATGAGATCTGACTTCACAATTGCCTCTTGGGTAACTCATGAGGTGTGAGGATTGTATACAGCATTGTATGTTGTAGCAAAATTTTCTTCTTGTGCTTCTGAACTTTGCTTTTGAACACTCAAAGTTTTGGGTGTTGCAATTTGGTGCTCTGAGTTGATAGTGTTGCCAAGTTCAAGGAAATCTATGTGATTAACACCTTTGGCATCTCCAAAAAGTGTAACCATAGGTTTTCCTGTTGAAGCCTGGGTTTTAATTGTTTTTTCACAACTGAAGCTTTGTGATGATATTCCATGGACTGACATTTTGCTTCTGGGTAATTATGAGCCCATGTTTTGTCAGCTGTCACGGTGCCATGAAAAAATTCGTCACCTTCATTCTCATAGTGTGACAACAATTGCTGGCAGATTTCAACTCTTGAAGCTTTCATTGTTGTCAGCATGCAAGGAACACTTATTGAAAAAATCAATATTGTAACCCACATGTTCCTATGAAATGCCAAGTTGACAGCAATTTCCCTTTGAATGATCAAGTGATCGTTTTTAATCAGTTCATGTGAAATTTATTGGTTGCTATTACATGACATCTTTTTCTTGACCACAAAAATCAGCTCTTCCCAGTTCACCATCTATAAATTTTGGGGCCCACTAACACACAATACTCATGTCAACACAGTCATCACCATTTGTTGTTGTTTATTCGTTCAGTCGTTTCCGACTCTTTGTGACTTCATGGACCAGTCCACGCCAGAGCTTTCTGTCGGCCGTCACCATCCCCAGCTCCCCAATGGTTGAGTCTGTCACCTCCAGAATATCATCCATCCATCTTGCCCTTGGTCGGCCCCTCTTCCTTTTGCCTTCCACTTTCCCTAGCATCAGCTTCTTCTCCAAGGTATCCTGTCTTCTCATTATGTGGCCAAAGTACTTGAGTTTTGCCTTTAATATCATTCCCTCAAGTGAGCAGTCTGGCTTTATTTCCTGGAGTATGGACTGGTTTGATCTTCTTGCAGTCCAAGGCACTCTCAGAATTTTCCTCCAACACCACAGTTCAAAAGCATCTATCTTCCTTCGCTCAGCCTTCCTTATGGTCCAGCTCTCACAGCCATAGGTTACTACAGGGAATACCATTGCTTTAACTATGCGGACCTTTGTTGTCAGTGTGATGTCTCTGCTCTTAACTATTTTATCAAGATTTGTCATTGCTCTCCTCCCAAGAAGTAGACGTCTTCTGATTTCCTGGCTGCAGTCAGCGTCTGCAGTAATCTTTGCGCCTAGAAATACAAAGTCTGTCACTGCCTCCACTTTTTCTCCCTCTATTTGCCAGTCATCAATCAAGCTCGTTGCTATAATCTTGGTTTTTTTGAGGTTTAACTGCAACCCAGCTTTTGCACTTTCTTCTTTCACCTTCGTCATAAGGCTCCTCAATTCCTCCTCTCTTTCAGCCATCAAAGTGGTATCATCTGCATATCTGAGATTGTTAATGTTTCTTCCAGCGATTTTAACTCCAGCCTTGGATTCCTCAAGCCCAGCATGTTGCATGATGTGTTCTGCATACAGGTTGAATAGGTAGGGTGAGAGTATACAGCCCTGCCGTACTCCTTTCCCAATCTTAAACCAGTCCGTTGTTCCGTGCTCTGTTCTTACCGTTGCTACTTGGTCGTTATACAGATTCCTCAGGAGGCAGACAAGATGACTTGGTATCCCCATACCACCAAGAACTTGCCACAATTTGTTATGATCCACACAGTCAAAGGCTTTAGAATAGTCAATAAAACAGAAATAGATGTTTTTCTGAAATTCCCTGGCTTTCTCCATTATCCAGCGGATATTGGCAATTTGGTCTCTAGTTCCTCTGCCTTTTCTAAACCCAGCTTGTACATCTGGCAATTCTTGCTCCATGAATTGCTGGAGTCTACCTTGCAAGATCTTGAGCATTACCTTACTGGCATGTGAAATAAGTGCCACTGTTCGATAGTTTGAACATTCTTTAGTGCTTCCCTTTTTTGGTATGGGGATATAAGTTGATTTTTTCCAATCTGATGGCCATTCTTGTGTTTTCCAAATTTGCTGGCATATGGCATGCATCACCTTGACAGCATCATCTTGCAAGATTTTAAACAGTTCAGCTGGGATACCATCGTCTCCTGATGCCTTGTTATTAGCAATGCTTCTTAAGGCCCATTCAACCTCACTCTTCAGGATTTCTGGCTCTAACTCACTGACCACACCATCAAAGCTATCTCCAATATTATTATCCTTCCTATACAGATCTTCCATATATTCTTGCCACCTTTTCTTGATCTCTTCTGCTTCTGTTAGGTCCTTACCATCTTTGTTTTTGATCATACCCATTTTTGCCTGGAATTTACCTCCGATGTTTCTAATTTTCTGGAAGAGGTCTCTTGTCCTTCCTATTCTATTGTCTTCTTCCACTTCCGCACATTGCTTGTTTAAAAATAATTCTTTATCTCTTCTGGCTAACCTCTGGAATTTTGCATTTAATTGGGCATATCTCCCCCTATCACTGTTGCCTTTTGCTTTCCTTCTTTCTTGGGCTACTTCCAGTGTTTCAGCAGACAGCCATCTTGCCTTCTTGGTTTTCTTTTTCTTTGGGACGTTTTTTGTTGCCGCCTCCTGAACAATGTTGCGAACTTCTGTCCATAGTTCTTCCGGGACCCTATCTACTAAATCTAGTCCCTTAAATCTATTCTTCACCTCCACTGCATATTCCTTAGGAATATTAGTGAGCTCATATCTAACTGATCTGTGGGTCTTCCCTATTCTCTTTAGTCTGATTCTAAATTTTGCAATAAGAAGTTCGTGATCTGAACTACAGTCAGCTCCAGGTCTTGTTTTTACCGACTGTATAGATGTCCGCCACCTTTGGCTGCAAAGGATGTAGTCAATCTGATTTCGGTGTCGACCATCTGGTGAAGTCCATGTATAAAGTCGTCTTTTAGGTTGTTGGAAGAGAGTGTTTGTTATGCACAGTGAGTTGTCTTGGCAAAATTCTATCAGCCTATGTCCTGCTTCATTTTGTTCTCCCAGACCATGCTTGCCTGTAATTCCAGGTGTCGTCTGACTACCCACCTTAGCATTCCAGTCTCCTGTAATGAAAATAACATCTCTTTTTGGTGTATTATCTAGTAGGTGCTGCAGATCCTCATAGAACTGATCTACTTCTGCTTCTTCAGCATCTGTGGTTGGCGCGTATATTTGGATCACTGTGATGTTAAATGGCTTACCCTGAATTCGAATTGAGATCATTCTATCGTTTTTTGGATTGTATCCAAGCACTGCTTTAGCCACTTTATTATTAATTATGAAGGCTACTCCATTTCTTCTGTGGTCCTCTTGTCCACAGTAGTAGATCTGGTGGTCATCTGATGTGAAGTGGCCCATCCCAGTCCATTTCAGTTCACTGACACCTAAAATGTCTATATTTAATCTTGACATCTCACCAATAACCACATCCAATTTGCCCTGGCTCATAGATCTTACATTCCAGGTTCCTATGGTGTGTTGATCTTTAGAACATCGGATTCGTCGTTCACCACCAGCACCGTCGGCCGCTAGCCGTCCTTTCGGCTTTGAGCTAGCTGCGTCATCACATCTGGGGCTAGTTGAACGTATCCTCTGTTCCTCCCCAGTAGCATTTTGACCATCTTCCGACCTGGGAGTCCCATCTTCCGATGGTATACCGACATATCTCTGGTTGTACTGATCCATTTAGTTTTCATGGCAAGAATACTGGGGTGGGTTGCCATTACCTTCCCCAGGGATCGTATTTAGTCTGACCTCTCTGCCACGACCTTCCCGTCTTGGGTGTCCCTTCACGGTTTAGCTCATGGTTTCACTGAGGTGCTCAAGCTCCAGCACCACGACAAGGTAACGATCTCCTTTGCTGGAGAGTCATCACCATAGTAACCTGCAATTGGTGGTGAATTTCAAATGGAGGGACTCCTTCAGAAAGGTAAAAAAATATTTTTTTGCAAAGATTTATTCATAAGGATCAATATGGGTTTTTACCTAAAAGTTAGTTGAAGGACAATGTTAGAAATGTTTTGGACATTTTGGAATATTTGGAGCAACATAATGAAAAACAAGCTGCATTGATGTTCTTAGATGCAGAAAAGGCCTTTGACAATTTGAACTGGCCTTTCTTGTTTAAAGTTCTGGAAGATATGAATTTTGGAGAGAATTTCATAAAATGGATAAGATTGATCTATACTTCACAGAAAGCACAAATAATTGTTAATGGAGATCTAACAAAACCCTGTGAGATACGAAAAGGAACAAGACAGTGATGCCCACTGTCCCCTCTCTTGTTTATTTTGGTTCTGGAAATATTGAACAGAGATATAAGACAAGATGAGAGGATTGTGGGAGTAAAGATCAAAAACGAAACTTATAAGTTAAGGGCTTTTGCAGATGACTTGGTGTTGGTTCTGGAATATCCTTTAAAGGAAATTGAAATATTAATAGGCAAATTAAAATAATTTGGTGCATTAGCAGGTTTTAAGTTCAATAAACAGAAGACTAAGGTGTTAACAAAAATATGAAAATAGAAGATCAAACAGAATTGATGAATAAAACAAGTTTTAAGATTGAGAAGAAGGTAAAATATTTGGACATCATTATGACAAATATTAATTGTATGTTATTTCAAAATAATTATGTTAAGATATGGAATGATGTTAAAAATGGTATGTTAAGATGGGAGAAATTACAACTGTCATTGCTGGGGAAAATTTCCGTGATAAAAATGAATGTCTTACCTAGGATTATGTTTTTGTTTCAGATAATAGTACCTGTTTTGACAAGTGATGCACCATTTAAACAGTGGCAGAAGGATATATCTAAATTTGTGTGGCAGGGGGAAAAACACGAGTTAAATGTAAGGTGTTACAAGATTTAAAGGAAAGGGAGGATTGGGTTTACCTGGTTTGAAATTGTATTTTGCAGCTTGCTGTTTGGTTTGGATGAAAGAGTGGGTGTTATTGAGAAAAAGAAGGCTCTTGGCGTTAGAAGGACATGACCTGAAATTTGGGTGGCATGGATATTTGTGGTATGACAAAGTCAGGGTCAATGTGGATTTTAAAAATCATTATGTTAGATGTGCCATATTGAGAATATGGAATAGATACAAACCCAGGTTGTGCCTGAAAACACCTTTGTGGCTCTCAGCACAAGAAGCATTTTACAGATGAGAAATAATAAGCAAGCACAAATGGCTAACTTATTGTGAGATACTAGAATTTTGTCAAGGGGAATGTAAAATAAAATCAAGAGAAGAACTGGTGACAGAGGGATATAGTTGTCAATGGTTCCCCAATTTACAATTATTAGAAAGATTTAAAGTAGACAAAATAATTTACGGTTTTGAACATTCTAAGACTGAGTTTGAAATTGTGTACATTTGTACAGTTGTGTACAAATGATGAACATGTAATTGCTAAAATGTATAAACTTTTATTGAAATTTGAAACAGAAGAAGAACAAGTGAAAGAATGTATGATAAAGTGGGCTAAAAAGTTAGGTTATAATATACAGATGGAACAATGGGAAAATATGTGGATGAAAGGATTGAAATTTACATTATGTTATAATCTTAAAGAAAATTTGACGTGTAAAATAGCTAGAAAATTCTGGGTTCATATAGACACACTGATTCAGAGGATTTTAAAGATTAATATAAAATTGAAACCAGAGGTTTTTCTTTTGGGATTGATGGACAAACAGCTGGAAAAAAGTCATGGAACTTTGTTTTTGTATATGATAACTGCAGTGAGGTTATTGTAGGCACAAAGATGGAAAGATTTGGCATTACCCACAATGGAGGAATGGTTGGTAAAGATGATGGAACTTGCTGAAATGGCTAAATTGACTTTTTTGATCAGAGAAAAGACAATATCTACATTTATTGTTGACTGGAAACCCCTTATAGTCTTTTTGTGTGAAACAGAAAAAATGAACTTATGATTTATGGTTTTGATGATTAGAAAGAAGAGATTATAGGCATGAAAGCCTTAGGCATGAAAGCTGGCTGGGTGACCTTGGGCCAGTCACTCTCTCTCAGCCCAACTCACCTCACAGGGTTGCTGTTGTGGGGAAAATAGGAGGAGGAAGGAGTAGTAGGTATGTTTGCCGCCTTGAGTTATTTATAAAAATAATAAATGTGGGATAACAATTAATTAAATAAATAAATTATAGAAAGAAGAGAGGTATGTTGTAACCACAGAGTAAGAGGTAAACTTATAATTGTACTTATAACTGCTGTAAATAAAATTGGAAGCTACTTCTTTGTATCTTTTTTCTTTCTATTTCTCTTTTACTTCCCCCCCTTTCTTGCACTTTTAGCTTTCTCTTTGATTTCTTTCTCTTTCTTTTTCTTACTTTATTTTAGTTTATATTTGTTTGTATTAGTTTCTATTTTCTTTTTAAAAGTCTTTAATAAAATTATATTAAAAAACCCGCAGAGAGTCAAAACGTCAATCACAAAGTGTTGGTTAGAGCACACTGACGAGTATTCACCGCAGTCTTCCATTTCACAAACAATAGCAACACAACCTTTTCTCACAGGAACTTCCCATCAACTGAAGTGAAAGAACAGATGCTAAAGAACACGTCAGAGTTTCTAGCTCATCAGTACTGCCATCTGTTGGTACCTATAACATTGGTGGCATTACTTTTCATCAACCCTTTTATGTTAGTATAAGCAGGCATATGGTTTCTTTATTGATTCACAAAATTAATTCAGCTTGAGTTCTTATTCCAACACTCCACACATGCCCAGGTCCATAAATCAAAATTGGGTTTTTAGATGGTGTTATATGAAAGTTAACATAATAACAATGCTATGTTTATCTATCTACAATAGGAAAAATGCTTTAAAAACCACATTTTTATGTAGATCCTATAAAACAATATATAGATGGAATTTTGAAAACTTGGCAAGAACAAAGAAAGGAATTGTTATAGTGACTATAAAACTGCTTTTTTTTTTAAAAAAAAAAACCCTTTAAATACTTTTAAATTCATAAAGTTCATCCATGTGCTGCTAAATTGTGCTGCTAAAGTTATTGGTACAAAAATAAAATTGGAATTAAAAAAGTAAGAATATTGTATTAAACAAAATAGCAGAGTTAAGAGGGGCATTCCATGGAATACATGTTGTCAATCAATCTTCATCCAAGATTGTAAGAGGCAGTGGGGGAGAGTTTATCCAAGATTCAGCAGAGGTTTTACAAAGTCACTTCATTCAGGAACAACCTGATGGCTGGAAAGTGGCCAACCTAATGTCATTATTTAAGATAGGATCTGGGAACACTTCAGGAAATTACAGACCATTTAGTTTTGATTCCTTTGTAGCAGGGGGGAGAGGTCTTAAAAAGCATTTTAGGAGATTAAATGGAGACATTTAGAAAAGCACAGCTTGATTAAGGATAGCCAGTGCGGTCTCAGGAATGAAGGGTCATGCTTCACTAACTTCTGGATTTCTTTAAGGGTAAGAATAACAAGGGAAATGAAGTAGATGCCACAGACATTTAAAACACAAGTTTTGGAGAGCATAAAAGACCCCCAGAATATTTGTACATATGGAAGTTACATATATTGAATAGAGATGTATGAAGAATAATATTTTTAAAAAGAATAATGTAGGTATTCTTCTCCCCAACCCCCCAAAACCACATCCATATATTTTAAAATGGCAAGATAATAAAAAGAAGCAGCAGTAATAGAATAAGGTGGTTTTGAACAGTAATAACTGCACTATTACATTAATGATGAGATTAAAGATGCAAATCATTTTATAGTAAGTCCATATCTTGCTCAACCTTGGAATGGTTTTCTAAGTAGGTCACTGTTATATTATTTATCCAAGGCCACCAAACAGTCTTAGCTGGGATTTGAACTGATGTTTTAGAACCACTCAATATAAAAGACAACCCCTTCCAAAAGAATTATGCCACATATGAGCCAACTAAATGAATTTTACAGCATTTTATGCACATTTCAGAATCACTTTTCTAAAACTGTATTGGCTTCCTAAAATATTGCCCTATCTTCCTGCACCCCTCACCAATCTCTCTCCCCTTCAGGGCAGTAATATACCATTAAAAAGCTAATAAGGTAAAGGTTCCCCCCGCACATTTGTGCAGTCGTGTCCGACTCTAGGGGCCGGTGCTCATCTCCGTTTGTTAGCCAAAGAGCCAGCGTTGTCCGAAGACGCTTCCACGGTCATGTGGCCGCATGACGCGCGCGGAACGCTGTTACCTACCCACTGAAGTGGTACCTATTTATCTACTTGCATTTGCATGCTTTCGAATTGCTAGGTTGGCAAGAGCTGGAGCTAGTGCGGGAGCTCACTCCACACGCAGGGCTAGGGATTCGAACCTCCGAACTTGCGATCTTCCAATCGACAAGCCTGGCGTCTTACCCGCTGAGCCACCACGCCCCTTTTAAAAAAAGCTAATAGTTTGCTCCTATCTAAGGTCACCAGGATCTGCTGCCTGAGATGGCTTCCTCAATCTGTAGGCCATGTGGGGTTCCTCAAAAGTCCCACATCTAGAAGCTGCATGAGGTAAACGTTGTGAAAACTATATCTTTAGGATTTGAGAGAAAATAATGGGGGTGGGGGGAGGAAGGAAGAGCATAATAATGGTGTGGGTTGTGCTGTGAGAGGCACACTGAAATAGTCATGGCCCTCTTTCTTTTCTGAAATGTTGGCAACTGACAATCCTGGAAAAGAATGTGTGTGCGTGTGCGTGTTGCTTACTTGTTATTGTTTGTTTTTTTAACATAATTGGCTTATGAGGGTTGCATGCATGAAAAACATTTCTGGGTCATATTTTTCCTTACTTCACACACAGATTTCAGTGACAATATTTATTCCTCAAAAACTAAAGCTTAATTCAGAGCAAAAGGGTTCTACCTTTTGCTTATTACTAAGAAATTGTTGGGGGTTTTTCCCTCTAAATTGGATTTACCAGTCTTTCAAAGGTATATGGTCAAAACCAAGATATTTACTCAACCAATATATCAACCATCAACGGTAAGGAGTTCCATGCAGACCACAGATTTTCACCTGCTGAAGGTAAAACTAAACAGAAATCAAAGAAATAGAAGGTAATGTATGAAAATATACAGTAAACTGAGCTTATTGTACATATGATAGCTTTTAAAATGATCATATGACTGTATATGATTGTGCTCTTGATCAAAGCAAGTCTGAGTTTGTACATTTTACACTGCTCACTTAATGGAAATTATTATGTATTAGGCAGGCAGATATAATTTGTTCAGCAATGAGTTCTGACTGATTCTTAAATGTCCCTTCACCTAACACATGTAGGCAGTTTCAATATGACTTGAATGAAGGAGAAAAATACAAGTACTTCCATGTTATCACAGAAACAGCCCTGAAATTATGGTTCAGTCCAGAATCTTTTTGGTAGATATACATATATTATCAAAATATTACAGTAATTGATTTTTAAGACCTTAATATGTAACATTATTTCAGTCTACAGATTATTTGCTTTCCTTGATTGATGCTCATGTAGCATTGCCAGCAAAGTCTCTGCATATATTTCTAACCAAAGAATTGACTGTTCCAAGGGACATAAAGTACCAGAGCAAATACAGGGGAAACTATTGTGTTCTACATTAATCATACAACATGCCCAAAGTTTTGCACATAAATATAATGTTATACATGCTACTATGCTTACATGCCATTAAATACAGGGAGAGATGATAACCACAAATTTAGATTAAATATGAAGATATTTATAATTCAGCCCATCACTCCCTGTGGTTTATGGAGGAGTTGAGGGTTTTGAAGAGGGTTAAGAGATGTCTGGAGCACCGCTGGAGAAAGACAAAGACTGAATCTCACCGGACATAGTCTAGAGCTGCTGTTAAGGCCTACCTTGTGGCGGTAAGAGCGGTGAAACGTGAATATTTCTCCGCTCTTATTGCCTCCGCAGAATGCCACCCGAAGACCCTGTTTAAGATTACGAGATCTCTTCTGGGTCAAACACAATCAGTGACCCATTTACAGGGTCGTTCAGAGTTTTCAGAGCATCTGCAGGATGCAGCATCTGAATATCGCTCAGATCCATTCTAAGTTGGACTCTAAGCATGATACACAGTCTGGGGAGATGACAGAGGAACGTACTTACCCTGTTATCTGAGAACGGTTCGATCCTGTTGGACCTGAGGAAGTGGACAGAATCCTCCAGATTGTGAAGGCCACCACATGTCATTTAGATCCGTGTCCCTCTTGGCTAGTAAAATCGGCCTGGGAGGTGACTTGTGGTTGGGTCCAGGCGATGATTAATACATCTCTTGGGGAGGGAGTGTTCCCGGCTGCCTTTAAGGAGGCGCTGGTGCACCCCCTCCTCAAGAAATCATCCCTGGACCCTACTATTTTGGACAACTTTTGTCCAGTCTCCCACCTCCCCTTTCTAGGGAAGGTGGTTGAGAAAGTAGTGGCGTCACAACTCCAGATGATTCTGGAGGAAACAGATTATCTAGACCCCTTTCAGTCAGGTTTCAGGCTGGGATATGGGATGGAGACTGCATTGGTCGCACTTATGGATGATCTCCGGTGGAGGGAGATGGGCGGTGATAGAAGTTTGATAAATAAATAAATAAATAAATCTCTGGCAAGGGCGGGATGGAGGGAGTGCATCCATCCTTGCTCTCTTAGAGCTCTTAGATGCTTTTGATACCATCGGCCATGGTATCCTTCTGGGGCGGCTCAGGGAGTTGGGGGTGGGCAGTGTAGTTTTACACTGGTTCACCTCCTTCCTCCGGGGCCATTCCCAATCAGTGATGATAGGAGAGGAGAGATCTGACCCACGGCCCCTCTTGTGTGGGGTGCCACAGGGTTCGGTGCTCTCCCCTCTCCTGTTTAACATCTACATGAAGCTGCTGGGTGAGATCATCCGTCACCATCTATATGCTGATGATACTCAGCTGTATATTTCCATTCCGGGTGAAGTAAGTGATACGGTTGCCGCCCTATCTCAGTGCCTGGAGGCTGTGGGGGCCTAGATGGGGAACAAAAGGCTTCAGCTGAACCCTAGTAAGATGGAGTGGCTGTGGATTGATGGCCGCTCGGGATCTAGGAAGTTGTCATCTTTGGTTCCGGATGGGGTGGCACTACCCCATTCGGAGCCAGTGTGGAATTTGGGGGTTCTCCTGGACTCACGACTCCTGCTTGAAGAGCAGGTGGCAGCCGTGGCCAGGAGGGCCTTTGCACAACTTTGGATTGTGCACCAGTTACACCCATTCCTGGACCAAGATGCCCTCCAAACAGTAATTCATGCCCTTGTCATCTCCCATATAGACTATTGTAATGCGCTCTACATGGGGCTACCCTTGAGGAGTATCTGGAGGCTTCAACTGGTCCAGAATGCAGCTGCGTGGACAGTTATTGGGGCCAGAAGATCGGCACATGTGACACCTCTGCTGCGCGAGCTGCATTGAGTATCAGTTTGCTTCTGGGTACAATTCAAGGTGTTGGTTATCACCTTTAAAGCCCTACATGGCATAGGGCCAGGTTACCTGAGGGACTGTCTCATCCCCAGAACATCGACCTGTGCCACCCGATCAGTCAGAGAGGGCTTGCTGCGGACCCCATCGACTAAAGAGTTCCATCTAGCGGGGTCCAGGAGGCAGGCCTTCTCTGCAGTTGTGCCCACCCTTTGGAATACCTTACCTCCAGAGCTGAGGTGGGTTTCCTAGCTTCCAGCCTTTCAGAAAGACTTAAAGACCTGGTTCTGCCACCTTGCCTGGGAGAGAAATGTCAACAGTTCCTCTTGGGGATGGCTGGTCCCATGAAGCCTCCCAGTATTACCATTTTTAACATCTTTTATACTTGGATTTTATATTATTGCCAGGCTTGTCGATCGGAAGATCGCAAGTTCGGAGGTTCGAATCCCTAGTCCCACGTGACGGAGTGAGCTCCCGCACTAGCTCCAGCTCTTGCCAACCTAGCAATTCGAAAGCATGCAAATGCAAGTAGATTGATAGGTACCACTTCGGTGGGTAGGTAACAGCGTTCCGCGCGTGTCATGCGGCCACATGACCATGGAAGCGTCTTCGGACAATGCTGGCTCTTCGGCTAACAAACGGAGATGAGCACTGGCCCCTAGAGTCGGACACAACTGCACAAATGTGCGGGGGGAACCTTTACCTTTTTAACTTTATATTTATGTTTTAACTATGTTTTATTGTGAACTGCCCAGGGTCCCCGATAGGGGAGATGGGCGGTAATATAAATTTTATAAATAAAATAAATAAAAAATAAAAATAATAATGGAGGGGATGGAATTTCCATTTTTAGGGTAGGTGTTTCAAGGTATCTGATATTCAATACTAGAGACAGACAATCTTATTTATTTATTTATTTATTTATTTATTTTTCAAATTTATCACCGTCCAACCCCCCCCCCCATCGGGGGACTCTGGGCGATTTACAAAAATACTCAACAATTAAAACCTATAAAAATAAATACAATCAACCCGTCTAATAAGATAAATAGATAAAATTATCTATCTTAGATAAATAGATAAATTTAATTAAATAGATTTAAATATTTTAGATAAATAGATAAATTTAATTAAATAGATAACATTTATCACCACCCAGGGTCCCTGATTGGGAGATGGGCGGTAATATAAATTTAATAAAATAAAATAAATAAATAAAAAATCCAATGATGGTAAAATCTCATCGAAAAGGGAGGACACTATGGGGCCAGCCATCCCCAGGAGGAACTATTACCTCCCTTGTCCCAAGCAAGGCGGCAGAACCAGGTCTTTAGAGTCTTCCGGAAGGTCGGGAGTGAAGAGGCCTGTCTCACCTCTGGGGGCAAGATATTCCAAAGTGCGGGTGTTATTGCAGAGAAGGCATGCCTCCTGGGCCCCGCTAGATGGAATTCTCTTGTTGATGGGATCCGAACCATGCCCTCTCTGCATGACCGAGTGGGGCGGGTGGATGTTATTGGGATGAGACAGTCCCTCAGGTAACCTGGCCCCATGCCATAGGCTTCCTATAGGTATTCTTACAAAATGGCTGTCATGGTGGGCTTTATGCATTCTTATAACACTCATTTACCAAAGGGAAATTGCTGATGCTCTTTGGTGCCATCCTCCCCCCAACCTCCAGGATGTGTCATACACCATTGACTTTTTTGTTTTTTTCTGGGCAAATAGCCATACTTCTTAACAATATTTTGGGCTACAACCACCTACCATATTTCTAACAATGCCTAGGAAGCCTACATAGTGCCCCATAGGCTATTTTATTTTATTTTATTTTATTTATTTATTTATTTATTTATTTATATGTTAACTTGTATTACCGCTCCATCTCCCCCGAGGGGGGACTCTGGGCGGTTTACAGTACAACAGTATTTTACAGTACAATACAGTATTTACAGTATTTTTGAAAATAAAAGATTATGCAGAGGGTGGCCTATTATTTTGCTGCATGCCAGCTTCCCGCTAAAAAAAGGAACAAATTAAGATCTTTTAAATTGTCAAGTGAGGCAGTAAACCTGTTGGGCACTAAGGGATGGTGGTCACGTGCCCCTGGTTGCCTATCCTGGCCTATTCTACACTATGAGTTCTTTGCACCCAACTCAGATATTTTACTCCAGCTCCCTGACTGGCAGCTGAACGAATGGCTCATTCGTATGGGTGGTGTAGAAGAGAGGGAAACTGAGAACTGTAAAGACCATGAAATTGCTCACTTTCATCAGAAAGTCACATATCCGGCAAATACATTTTCTTACAGGACTGAAAGCCTATTGCTGCTGACTTTAATACAAGGAAAGTAGCAAATAGAAAGATAGAAAGAGGCAGCATTCAGTAGTTCTGTCATTTGGGAGATGATGGATTGAGTTGGGTGCAAAACCTTCAAACAGCAACACTCTAGGTAATTGAAGGACCTAATAGACTGATTGCGAAACACGGCACTGCCCCGTCACCAGTTTGCCCTGGAACTGAGCATAAGATTGGTCTATGAATTGCTTTACGCTCAGTTTATTTTGGCTATGGATAGAATTGGCACAACAGAGTGGGGGAGAGTATCGCTCTCTTTTCTATTCCTTAGTCCACAGACCTTCCAGTAACCTGGATAGAAAAGAAAACGGCTACAAAAGTGTATCACAGGGTCTCCCCAAGGGCTTCCAATACAGTTCCACATTTTATTCACTCACTTTTTATGTCATCTGATTTTGTGTGGTTTCTTCAGCTTTTTTTACCGAAAAAGAAATCCAACTTTTTTTTTTTTTTTTAAATGATCCTTCCAGGTACAGATGCTTTTTTTTCTTTTCTTTTTTTAATGAGTTGTGCTTTGCTTGTGGGCTGTGAGGTATCAAGAAAATCACGTGGCACTGTATTTCAGCACTTTCATTCTTATTTTTTCAGTAAGGGCAAGCTTAGTACCACAATTTTAGTGATCTTTTAATTGGCACATTTTTACCTGACAAAAATAGGCTTACAGTAAATAGCGATGCGTTTAGTCCAAATTCTCAAAATAATAGAAAATAATTTCTCAGACCTAAAAGGAACAGCATCCATATTTGGGTGACCTGTTCCTCTTTTTGTTTACAGGAATACACACACACACATGTATATTCAGAGAGAGAATATTACACTTGCTTGTAATTTAACAAGCATTTAACAAGTAGAGAAGGGACTATATTATGCGACCCAGGTAATGCATAATTGCTTTGACCCCATACCTGTAATGGGTATGAAATGGGCATGTAATGGGTGGTACTCCAAAAAGGGAATGTGACGAAGACTAAAATTAAATTTGATTTCATACAATTTAAACTTTTCTTCGCAGGTGTCTGAGAACTTGTTGGGCTCAGAAGGTAAGCAGGGCAAATCTGTTTAGTAC
Organism: Charina bottae; assembly: GCA_023362775.1. NCBI lineage: Eukaryota > Metazoa > Chordata > Lepidosauria > Squamata > Charinaidae > Charina > Charina bottae. Next base: position 127,921,078 of record JALMGJ010000001.1, read on the forward strand.
TGTACAAGGATAGGAAACAACCAGAAATCCAGAGGTTATTGGCTAGACTGGGAAGTTGAAAAACACCCTGAAGAATGCAATGGCAGATTATTTCTGCATAGCATGAAATTACCAAGAGTTAAATTTGACCTGTAAACTTTACTTTTTGATTTAATGTACTTTAAATTAATTTGTATGAGTTACATATAATGAGTTTTATTATTTCCCATTATTCAATATTTCTGTGTCAACTTTGGGGGGGTTAGGAAAGGGTGCATGAATCCATAGAGAGTCAGATTGTGCCACTCTAGAGTAATACAGTGAACCACCAGTGTGGAAGGCATGTTTTTTCTACTCTGCAAAGAATGTAAAATTAGGCTGACCATACGTCCCGTTTTGAACGGGACAGTCCCATTGTTTTAGCATTTTTCAACCATCCACTCGTTTTCATAAAAATCTCAATTTTGTCCCGTTTTTCAAACCCAGCGGGAATGGTGCGGAAGGAAGATCCGAGACGGAGCGCGGACCAGGGGGCAGGGTTTGCAGGCGGGAGCCAATCGCGCGGACTGGGGTTTGCAGGCGGGAGCCAATTGCGTGGACCGGGGGCAGGGTTTGCAGACAGGAGCCAATCGCACGGATCGGGGGGCGGGGTTTGCAGGTGGGAGCCAATCATGTGGACCGGGGGTGGGGTTTGCAGGCGGGAGCCAATCACGCAGACGGGGGCGGGGTTTGCAGGTGGAAGCCAATCGCATGGTCTGGGGGGCGGGCACCTCTGTCTTTTTCATGAATACGGAATATTACCGCCCAGGGTCCCTCCTTGTGGGGGAGATGGGCGGGATATAAATGTAATAAATAAATAAAATAAAATAAATATTACATAAGACCCCATCCCGTTTTGCCATCCTGAAATATGGTCAGCCTATGCAAAATGCATTTTCTCAATTCCTTTACTTTGATAGGAAAATCCTAGATCACTTCAAAATCTTCACTTGTATCCTGTTCAACATGTATAAAGCTACTAGATTAAGATTATGCTGCTGATATTTACAACTACCTCCCTTCTTCTTCATCACAACTTTAATGCATACTTTGTATCTGACTAAAATCAGAATAATTAGAAGATTAAAGCTGGATTTTGGGGGTCATCCAAGACAGGTGCTGCTGCTTGGTAGACCTTGATAGCCCATGGTATGGAAGGGATTGCCAACCATCATAATTCCATCTGACTGGGTATTGATGATGGAGCCATCATGTTCCATCGATAGGATTACCTACCACCGTCTGTATCCTGGAGAAGCCATCCCTTGCATCTACGGACTTCCTAAGATCCACAAGGAAGGAACACCCCTCCGACCCATAGTCAGCAGCATTAATTCGGTAACATACAACATTGCCAAACACCTCTCTACCATACTAGCACCTCTAGTTGGACACTCTAAACACCACATCCAAAATTCGGAAGAATTTGTTTCCAAAGCAAAGATCCTGAAACTGGATACAGATGAAACTATGGTCTCCTTCGATGTGTCCTCCCTTTTCACCAGCATCCCCACCACTCATGCTCTATCCGCTGTCAGGAAGAGACTAGAAGAGGACAGCACCCTTGAAAGGAGAAACCATCTCAACCCAAACCAGATCTGCCAACTTCTGGACCTGTGTCTTAACACCACTTATTTCTCATACAGAGGTGACTTTTACAGACAAAAACATGGCTGTGCCATGGGTTCTCCTGTGTCACCCATTGTGGCCAATTTATACATGGAAGAAGTGGAGAAGAAAGCACTCAACACATTCCAGGGAACGGTGCCCACCCACTGGTTTAGGTATGTGGATGACACCTGGGTCAAAATCAAGGCCCAGGAAGTACAGGCCTTCACGGACCATATAAACACTATAGATGCCAACATTAGGTTCACCAGAGAAGACACCAAGGACAACAGACTGGCATTCCTAGACTGTGAAGTCCTAATTGGGACCGGTGGCAAGCTAGAAATAGGGATCTACAGGAAACCCACACACACAGATCAATATCTGATGTTTGACTCCCACCATCCACTGCAGCACAAACTAGGAGTCATCAGGACATTGTCACACAGAGCAGAAACCATCCCCACCTCCATGGATTCCAAAAAGAATGAAAATCAGCACCTGAGAACAGCTCTGAAGGCCTGTGGATATACAAATTGGGCCTTCACTAAATCTAAGTCTACCAGACCTAAAACAGCGACAGATAGGGCTGAGACTCAGAGTAAACGGAAGAACCTGGTCATTCCTTACATGGCTGGCGTGTCTGAAAAGATAAAACGGATATTTGGCACACACCACATACCTGTATATTTCAAACCCACCAACACACTGAGACAGAGGCTTGTACACCCCAAAGATCAAACTCCAAAACACAAGGAAAGCAATGTAGTGTATGCAATACAGTGCACTGAGGAGTGCTCTGAACTCTACATTGGAGAAACCAAACAACCTTTGTACAGGAGGATGGCCCAACACAGGAGAAGTAACACCACAGGACCAGAGTCAGCAGTTTATCTTCATCTAAAGGAAAAAGGACACTCATTTGAGGACATTAATGTTCACATTTTAGACAGAGAAGATAGGTGGTTTGAGAGAGGGGTCAAGGAATCCATTTATGCCAACTTGGAAAATCCTTCCTTGAATAGAGGTGGGGGCCTCAGGCACAACCTTTCCCCTATCTTCCTTCCTGCTTTGTCTTCTGTGCCTAGGAAGATTAAGACCATTTTGCAAGCTCAACAGCAGCATGGTAATCTTAACAATCCTCCTTTAGATGATAAAGGGACTTAGAAATAAACATCTCAAAATAACCATGACCTAGCCCCAGGTGCAAGGTCACACAGCCACCCTAGAAACATATTTAAGGATTCCCTTACTAACTTTGCTCAGACTGAAGAAGCTCCTTGGATAAGGAGCGAAACATTTCCACTGAGAAAATAGAAATCCAGTTGACATGATTCAAGCCACAGACTGTTCCACCTGGATGACTGAGAACCTTCATCGACATATTGACCACCCAGCCTTTGTGTGGAAAGCCTTAGGATAGTGAGATAGAGAACCACTTGGTTATGGATTGAAACCTTATGATGGGATAGAGACTTCTGGCACAAAGTATAATAGCAGTAGAACAGGATCACAAATGATGAGCTGATGTTCCGAAAAAAGTTCAGCTCTGTGCTTTCTTGTAGAGCATGACAGCATTAGGTTATGGCTTGGCAGTGAGCTGAAGTTCCCTGGGTGATATTTAATTAAGTTTAATTATTATTAAATCTATATATCACCCGACCCCCAGCAATATAGTGGCTGATGCCATCACTTACCTTAACTTCAATCTCAATGTGAGGAAGAAAATGACGGGGGAGAAGAAATTATTTGGGAGAAAGACAGGATGACAATGCAATACAAATATAATTTCTAGAAAGAGTCATCTTGGAAATCCTGGTTCTTAGTTTCAAATATGTGGGGATAGAAAAGGCACCTTGCTCTTTCCTTAAACAATGAATGCTACAAATAATAGAATTGTGCTCCATGGGTGTGGCTAAACAACGAAGTTGGGGTTCAAAGACAAATCAACACTTTGCACTGCTTTTTAGACCCTTTTACTTATTCTGAATAATCCTCTATCTCCAAACCCCTGGAAAACAAATTAAATGAAAGCATTATAGGCCATAGCTTTTCATTTGAGCCAAACGTATTTGCCAAGATGTTCTTTGGAGAGGCTGCCCCAAGACAGCTGCAGTTGTGAGGCAGAGCCAGCTGCTGTGCTTGCTTCTGCCAAGCTACGGCGAATATAGAAATCGGAAGAGGTGCCGTAAGTTGTATAACAAGTATTTGCCAAGTCTCTCACAGTAGTCCTCAACATTTGCCCCAGCGGTGTGGAAGGTCTTCTGTAAATAGAGGAAAAAATGAAGCAAATGAAGATCTTCTCCTCCAGTTTCTTTAGATTTTTTTAATGAGCTGAAACAGCACTTGGATTTCTCTAAACCTGTCCATCATCTAAAAGTATTTATATACGAGTCTCCGCATTATATTGTAACCTCTGCAATGCTGGTATTAACTACTGACATCTGCCAAGTCTGACTAGCAAGTGCTTTATAGCATCAATTCATCCACCAGCAAAATGCATTTCTGAGTGCTGCAAAGTCCTTGTTATTGCTAAGGGGAAGTATCAGTGCTCATATGACACCTAGCAGAAATTAGTACCCACATTTGAAGAAAAGCTTTTGTCATTTTTTCTTCCCCGAGGATTATGTAGACTTTATTGAGATGACTGCATCTGACACCTGCTGTAATATAAATGCAGCTATAATTAGCCAACTGATGCTCACTGCAGTTTAGGTCGAATCCCTTCTGTGGGAATTATGCTTTAAAATATTCAGAACTCCAAGTGGCTCTCATTACATTTAATTTTTACTTAGAATGAGGTGGTCCAGGAAAAAAAATAGCATTGTAATAGCCCCCTGCTGAATGCCACACAGCAAAGTGAAAACCCATAGATTCCCCCCCCCCCCGGCAACACACACACAAATAAAAAAAAATGAGAACAGCAGACTACACTACAGTCTTCAATTGAAGTCTGGCTTGGCTTAATTGTACTTTTTGCACTCATCAGTCTCTCCTCTTCAGAACAAGCTACAAAAATTGCCTGAATAGCCAAAGAAAAGTTTCCCACAGTCACTGGTCACAGAAAAACACCATTGTCCTTCCTCACAGTTTGATGGACAACATTTCTATAAATGGGTCGTCAGTCCATCAATGGCACCCTTGCTGAAAAGGCAAAAGAAGAGAACAGATTCTGCCAATATCTGACAAAGCATGTTAACACATAATCAGGCATTCAGTAGCCAGGCAGCTGCCCCCGGGACCTTCATAACACAGGTGCCTTTAAGCCATTTCCTATTCACTGATAAAGGAAACAAGCAGGCAATACCTGGGAAAGGAGCAGTCTATAATGGCCTGTCAGATGTCCATCTTTTTGCCCGCATGCATAAAACTCGAAAGGACATAAAAGAAACTTCAGATTGAACAGTGGAGCTATAAAAGGAGGATAGCATTCACAACCCCACCATAACTTCAACTTATTCTTCTAACAACACTAGGTTCTTATTGAAGGGTTAATTCACACACTTTTTAAATGTGAAGTGATAATATGATATCTAGGCATTGAAGATAACTCGATGGCTGAATTCATCTGACATGCTTACTCATGAGTAATTTAACCAAAGTTTACTCAATTAACCAATTTTCCTGGTTTTGCAGGTCATACTGCATGGTGAACAAATCATGCAGGCCGGGTTCAATATCACATCGGACTATAATGTTATGGACTAACTAGTCAATTCCATCCAACCATAACTTTCCCATTCTTCCCCTTACTTTCTCCCTGCTCACTTTTCATTCAACTGATTATGTGCCATCAAGTTAATGTCAACTCTTAGTGACTACATAAACCTTCTCTAGGATGATCTGCCCCCAACCTGGCCCTTCAGGTCTCTCAATGGTGCACTCATCACAGCTGTAATCAAGTCCATCTACCTTGCTGCTGTTTATCCTCTTCTTTATTCTTCCACCTTTCCCAGCATTATGGATTTCTCAAGAGAGCAAGGTCTTTGCATAATGTGTCCAAAATATGATAGTTTAAGTCTGGTCATTTGTACCTAGAGTGAGAACTTTGGATTGATATGTTCTTTTTCCCCCCTTGGCTTTCCATGGTATTCTCAGGAGTCTTCTCCAACACTGAAGTTCAAGAGCATCAATACTCATTCTATCCTGCTTCTTCAAAGTCCAACTTTCATTTCTATAGAGAGTCATATGGAAAACCATTGCCTGCAGGATTCTGATCTTTGTAGGTATGGTCATCTCTTCCTTTTTTTTTTTTTTTACCAAACTCCTTATATGCATTGCAGTTTTCCCTTCATACAACAATGAGGAAAGAAGCATGCTCTTACAGCCAGCCCTTTTTGCTTCTTTTGAAATTCATTCATCAGAAAAAACCACTATCCATTACCTTTCTGCCAGCATTTGCATATCTTAACACTGCTCCATCCACAGATATAACATTCCAACAAATTAGACTTTTTGCTCTGGTTTCTTGCCATTTATACAGTATATAACTTGCAATCATTTCCTCAATTTTCCACAAGTAACCTGATTTTTAATGCATTAATTTTTCAATCCAATCTAGTAGCTGCTGCATCATACAGTCTAATATTTGCTGCAAATCATTCAGGTTCTCAGCCAACAAAATGGCACCATCTGCATAAAAGGTATATGTACATTCATGGCCCCAAATCAATATACTTCTAACATTGCTGCAAGCATTCTTTATACACTTATCCATAACTACATTAAATAATCAAAAGGACATTATGCATGCTTGATTTACTCCCTGCTTAACGTTGAACTAAATATTCCACTAATTTCTATGCATGCTTTACTTCCATCTTACCACATTCGGCAAATAACCCTCAACTTCATATTTGCATAAAACATGCCATAATTCAGCCCTATTCACTTTCTGTAAATCAAAAAATATAAATAAACTTTTTCACTGTATTGTCGAAGGCTTTCACGGCCAGAGTTCAATGGCTGTTGTGGGTCTTCCGGGCTGTGTGGCCGTGTTCTGGAAGTTGTGGTTCCTAACGTTTCGCCAGCATCTGTGGCCAGCATCTTCAGAGGGCAGGAGCACAGAGATTTTGCTTCTATCTGTGCTCCTGCCCTCTGAAGATGCTGGCCACAGATGCTGGCGAAACGTTAGGAACCACAACTTCCAGAACATGGCCACACAGCCCGGAAGACCCACAACAGCCATCAAACTTTTTCACATTCATACATTCCCAATGATCTGTTGAAAAGCAAAAATCAATTCTGCACATGCTCTATCCAGCATAAAGTCACACTGAGCTTCCCAAATTTTGATTCCTCTTGCATTATTTTGATCAGAATACTGCAAAATACAAACTAAGCATCCTGTAGTGTTTGCATTCATTCTTGCTATTCTTTGTCAGGCCCCACAGAGCTGGCCAGGATCAAGAAAGCAAGAAATACACAGACTTCAGTAAGATATCTATAAAGTTAGTCTTGGGGTAAATACAGAATATTGGAGACTATAAGAAGAATTTCCAACTCTCATTTAGAGTGACTTTATTAAGGCAGAGTCTCTCTGAATTATTTAAAATGTTTCTTCCCAGGTTCCTTGCCACCTGGGCTGACAGTTGCCATAGGTAAAATAATCTGCCAACAGACTTGCCTTCTATCTCCTGATTGCTTATGTCCACTTTCCCATCCTCCCCATTATCTCTCACATCTTTGTATAGGGAAAAATAACAAACACAGTCTTCACATACACATTAACCAAGTCACATAGCCATTCCATGAACAAACTACATCTCTATTTTAACATTTCTACAATTACACCATCTACACCTGCAGTCTTACTGGTTTTTTTTAACATTTTCCCATTTATAGCATTAATTTAAGTTCCACCCTTCAGCACATTACTATAGATCTTTCAAATGCTCCTTCCAACAGTCCCTCAGTTCAGTTTTATTCCAATAATTTAATCATATTTATTATTAAGTATATTCACTTTGCTAGAGGCTTCTTATTTATTTTTATTTCTTATTAAATTTTTATCACCGCCCATCTCCCCCCCCCCCCCCCAAGGAGGGACTCTGGGCGGTTTACAATAAAACCTTCTTCGATTTAGCCTTCTTCACTCACTTTCCATAACAGGTTTTTAAAAATTTCCATCAAAATTGTCTGCATTTTCTGGTTTTAATCTTAACCATTTCTTGCTGAATTTGACTAATTTTTTTGCAGCTGTCTTTTTCTCTCTATGCATATTACATATTTCTGTCATTTTCATTTTTTGTAGCAATCATTTTCTTATATGCATTTTTCCCTCCCTCATAACCTCTTTCATGTTGTTCTACCAAGTACTGTATTCTTTTTCATACTTCCTATTACCATAATTCCACATACTCCTCTGTCATTAAGTAGAAAAAAAGTCATTCATTTCCAAGCAACTTCCACATCCTCTTTATGTCCATTTCCCACTTCCACTGTTGGGAGAGAAATACATCTGCGAATACATTTTTCATATAGGAAAAATGTATTTCTCTTAATGCAATTACAGTATTTCTTTTGTTTCTTGTTTCTTTTCATTCTTCCCTTTCTTCCATATTCTTTTCCCCCAAGATTCCTTCTGGAAACTACCAAAAAGTGGTTTGTATCATGTTCAGAATGTTCATCACCCTTGTATTCTTCACTAATTCTCAGTCTTCCATTATAAGACAATAAAATAAATACTATCTTTAGATTTACTGTATATTAATTCCTTTGCCATGTATATATAAGAAAAGAGTTATGTATTCAAAACAAACCTTTTTCTAAGCAAATTTTTACCAGTCACTACTCTCGTTCATTCTTGATTCTCCAAACTGCCCAATTTTTTTAAGGAAACTCTCTCATCTTGTTTCCACCCATTCATTTATATCACCCAGCAGAATATTTCTCCCCACTGAATCACATTCATTCAGAACGTTACACACTTCTTTTCCCCAAAACTCATACCTGGGTTTTCCCCTATGCCATTCAGTGGAGTGGAAAATGCAGCTATCACAAACCTTTCATATGTATCCATGACCTCAAAGATAACAGCTTATAACTTTCTGATGTATGTTTTAGCCCTTTTGTTTATAATTAAGCCTTTACTCCTCTGCATGTATCAGGTCCACTCATACCAACTTCTTCCCTTTCTTTTGGTTTCACAGACACACAACATACCATTTTTCCCCATTTAATTCATGCTTTGTACCATTTACCCTTCTTACATTGAATTCACCATCTCCCATATGCCATGGCTGTCACTAGATAGACCCAAAGATAGACTGCCACTCATCATGGTTTTGGTCAGTTGAGGCTTTCACATCGTACTTCTTAAGAGAGAAAGAGTAAACTGGGTTCCAAGCCTTGGTTGTTCCTGTGTCACATGCAGCATTTCTTTTTAAGGGTAAGGGCAGTACCAGCCAGTTTTTGGGCACATTTTGGCAAGCATTGCACAAGCCACATTTTACCCCAAACATGCTCAAATTATTCAATGCAAGTTATGTAGGCTTTCTAAGCCAATATACTGTTCCCCATACCGCTTCAACTAGATGGTATATATAGTCATGTAATGTACTAACACTAGGCTGACCATATTTCCTTGAGACAAAAACGGGACATTGGGATGGCAAAAATGGGACGGGGTTAAACTTATGTAATATTCTGTATTTATGAAAAAGTAAGACGATAAAAAAAGTTTTAAAGAGTTTTTAAGATCCATTTGCTGGTCCTTAAACAGATTACTGTATATATAAAATATTTTTGTTTTCATTAAAATGAAAAAGTTTTATTACATGAACATATTGAGCTAACAATTATTCTTCAGTGACAGAACTCACACAAAAATTTAGGTAGACGTAGAGGACGACTGTATTTGACAGGAGGCGAATGGGGAAAGCACAGCTCATGGGCTTTGTAACATCACGGATCGCAGGAAGGAGGGGAGGGGGGAGAGAAGAGAGGCAGGGAAGGGAGGATTCAAAAACTCCATGCCCGGCAAGGCTTCTCTTCCTTCTGCTTTTCCTCCTCCTCCTGCTTTTTTTTCTCCCTCTTTCTCTCTCTCCCACAATCCCAAACGAAAGACTTTCTCTTGCCGAGCTGGAGAAATAATCAGTTTCACTCTTGAAAAAAGGGGGTGGGATCACATCCCGAATGCATTTTAATAAAACAAACAGAGAGCAGAGAGGAACCAGCTAAGAGCAGAGCAGAGGCAAAGATCTCTCTCCCCGTCTCTCTCTCTCTCTCTCTCTCGCTTTCCGCCTTCCTTGCCCCTCTCTAGTTTCACCCAACATCAGGCACCTCAATCAAGCACTTTTTAAATGATAATTGCATCTTGGCTGAATCAATCTTGCCATGCCTGACATTTTGCTATTTTTTAAAAAAAAACGGGACAAAATTGACATTTATATTAAAACGACGGGACGGTCGGGAAATGTGAAAAAAACGGTACTGTCCCGTTTAAAACAGTACGCATGGTCAGCCTAACACACACACACTTAGGATTCCAGAGTACTAAAGATGGTTTCAATAACGGTTAATTTAAGAATGAACACATGCAAAAAAGAAGCTGCAGTTCCAGAGAGGTTTGTGATTTTGAAATAATTTTATTCATTTATTTAAAATGTTCATTACAATGCAAAGAATATTAGGAAAAAGGTGAGTGGGGACAGAGGGGACCCACCTGCAAGAGAGTACATCAGTCTGAGGCCCCTTCAAATATGTCCACAATAGTCTCTCAGTCTGAGCAACTTTGGGGACTGTTTCTATCACCACCAGTAAGCTTCAAGGTGTTCCAGATACGGTTTCTGACTTTCTCTTCTGCAGGATTTTTTGTTTTGTTTTTTGTACAGTACACATCAGTAATCTAATAATTTATGTATACAAGGGTCTTTCTGGACAGGAATACTGCATATGTTTAATTTTTAAATATATTTTCCCTGTATGGTCCGAACGTTAAGCTTTCTTCCGTTTGCTTTTGAGTCTTGCCCCCCCCCCCCCGCAAACCAGGTAGAAACAGCTAAAATATCCACACCATCGCTTTTGATTTCACACTTGCTTACCCCACTTAGGACAGGTCTGGATATCCTCAACCCATTTATCACTTTTCAACGCCCACGTGCCCTGTACCGGCATTGAAACCCTATCTTCCTCTCATCTCCATCGCCTTCCTCTTTGGGCTTCTCTGTGGCGAACTGAGATTTTAACTCCTCGGGACAAATCAGGATTGACTACCAAGCGCCATGTGCATGAGTGACGCCAACCAACAACCAAGTATAGTAGAGCACTATTTGAGCATACAGTTCAAAACGCCCTTTCCAGAACAGCAGGATATTATTTGCATTATTTGAATGCAAGTTCCTGCACGCTATTCAAAAAATGCTTTCCTACGCACACAGCTTGCCACACCATGGAACGCTCCCGCGCCTGCTTCTCCTTGCAGGGAGAGAATGCAGGGCCGGAGCTGCACCTGGAAAAAGGAGGCGGAACCGCAGAAGCGCCACAGCCGGGTTTTTCTATCTATGGTGGATCATCTGCGTTCCGCATTCAGGCCGACTTAGGACTCCTCCGCTGGGGGCGGGGGAGCTATGCCGTCATCTCTGCGCGACAAGAGGCAGGAGCAGATGGAGGGTGGCTCAATCCCCCGCGCGACCAATAGGGTTTGTTTTCACCGGCTGTCATGGCCTCTGCCGAAGGAGAGGTGCGTTTGAATGCGCCCGAGGACCCCGCTCTGCCGAGGGACTCCTTCGAAGAGCCGGTCGGAGAGGTCTTCAGAGGTTCCCTGCGTTCGCTGCCTCGGTTGATTGGGCAGGTTAGTGAGGAGGGGAGATGAAGCCATACCTCGGCTTGGCGCGGGGACGGGTATCTAGAGAACGGTCTGTCCCGGTTTCTTTTGCCGCCGCGGCCGCTCTCAAAATGCCCAGGGTGGAAGACTCCGGGATAGCGGGGTTGAGACGAGGCTTGCTTGAAGGGAAGGGACGGGAAAAGGAGGACCCGAGGCTCACCCCAAGTTGCTCTAGGGAGACTCTGAGGCGACGAACTGTTTGAGGGAGAAAAGGATGAATAGGAGAGCCTCAGACTTTAGCTTGGCTTTGAGGAGGAACTGTGTTAAACGTGGCGAGCGCGCTTTTCCCACGTTTTCTCATTCACGCCTTGGGATGCTTTTAGAGCCGTCACTGTGCTGATGTGCATCACCAGCTTAATGCAACATTCTGAATACGATGCATGGAAGGAATTCCCGTCGCGTTCTTTGGGGGAAATCCCTGAGACACAGGGAGTTCCTTTTGAGATGTAATCAGTAGGCATTCAAGATTTGGAGTATTTTTATATTTTTGCTTTCATGTTTGATTTAGTTGTAAAACGATAGCTTTCTTTTATGTGCTGTCTGGTGCCTTGTTCTCTGTCACTTTAACAGGATTACCAATGGGCAGTCGAGGCTTTCAGAATGGTATATACAGTCCACCTTTAACTTTTCAGAGCAGAGAGACACAGATGTTACAGTATGTCATGCCCCCATGTATGGAGTGTTACATGACTTCCACACACACACATTTGGGGTGTGTGTGTGGAGTGTCTCTGTTTTATCTCCGTTTCATCTCTTTGTTCTGTTTTTAAATAACTTCCTTGTTTGCTAATTGTGTGGCTGATATCTAATAGTCTGTCAGCAATGAATAACAAATGGTTTTGGCCCAAAATTGATGTTATCACTTCATCTAAAGAAGGGGAGGGGGGAAAGCCATGTGGATCTCAAAATCTTTACAATATCTTTACAGGTGGTTTTAAATAGCTGAGTACCTATGTACATTCATCTGTAAGTTTGAAATGTTATAGCCTAGCCTTGGAAAGAATAATAAGATCTTGTTTCAAACTTTAATTTGTGTTCTCAAAGAATATGTGCTCTTGAGTTAGGTGAAATACAACAAATGCAGTCCCATTTTCAAAATTTCTTGCAACCTTGAGTTTTTTGCCTATTTCAGTTAAAGATAAACACATACTGATCCACATATCATTCTTCTACAGTAGTTACATTGCTGGTAGATGATTAATGTAGTGTATTATTTTGATTGTCTAAAAAGTACACTGAGAAGTTAGATAACAAAGAGAGAAACCATAAGAATCTGTTATGATGTTGGAAGGATTTGTTTTGAGAAAGAACCAAAAGAGTTGAGCTGTAATTTCAAGAACTGTAATATATCTTTGCCAAAGTCCATCTAGCAGATGGAAATGAAGTGGGTGGAAATTAGTTGACTGCCTACTTGAAGTGACGTTTTTTCCTTTGGATAAACAATTGGATTTAGATCTGGGAAAGTAAGGCTGAAGAATTTATTTTGTGGCCTTAGCTTTATTTCAGAGACTATCCTGTCTCTGAAATAAAGAGACTATACCTCCATGATCTGTTAACATTATTAGATACCTACTTCACTTGTAAAGATTGAAAACAGTTTTTACAACTGGATACCACAGTGCTCTGCATATATAATACTCAAAAGTAAACCATTGAACTCAATTTGAATTTCTTCATATAGAATTGCAGCCAAGAAACTTTCATAAAGTTTGGCAAATGGGAACAAATAGAAATATTTTACTTTTTAATTAAAAACTGCTTTCTTCCACTCTGTATAATGTCTTAATTTTACAACTAAGTAAACTAGAAGATAGTCACCATAATCACTGGAGCATGGAAGTACAGAACTAACTATACCTGCCTATCCCACTTTCTTCCCCGTCTTGCAGGAAAATCTTCAACATAAATTGTTACTTCTTAAAATATACGGCTGAGATCATATATATTTGTAATATCCAACAACATTATGTATCATTACTTAAATGCTCATAGAAATTTTGGCTACAATTATGTTTAAATGAAGATATATCTTAAAAAAATAAATTTATGTTTTATAAACTTATAAACTGCACAAGAAAAAAATATTATTGTTTTCTAGACTCAGGAATATCTAAAATACTCTTGCCTAATAGGAGCTTCTCATGCTGCGTCACAGTTGCTGATGACATGAATAGAGGAAAGGTATTGGTAGCAACCAGAAATTGCATGAGGACTATTGAGTTAAGCCAGAATGTGTTATCATCTGGCTATATGCCCTACACTTACCTAAACATCAGAGAAATAGGAACTGTCCAAGTCCTGTTGAGAAAGATTATGGACATGCCTGCAAATCTATTTATTTTAACTACTGTGTTTAGGATGCCGACATTTTGTTGTGTCTAACTATCAGTCTGCCAGCAGAATAAACACTAAAGGTTTTGTGTTGTGTTGTTTTGTTTTGTTTATTTTTTGTTAGATTTATAGCCTGTGCCTCCAGACGTTTAATGTAATATACGCAGCACTTTCTCCAATTCTTCTCCACAACAATAACCCTGTAAAGTAGATTGGTCTAAGGGACATTGGTGGCCTCAAATTGCCCATGACCTTTCAAGGTTGAATGTGGACTTAGATCTGGGGGTGGGGAAGTAACCACCATGCCGCAATTGTCCTAAATATGTTGGGGATCATCTGAAGCAATTTTAGATGGAACATGGTACAGAAGAGATGAGAAGCTTGTTACATATTATCAGCCCCACTACTCTATACACCAGAGCTTTCCAAACTTTTCATGTTGGTGACACACTTTTTAGACATGCATCATTTTGCGACACACTCTTACAGCAGGGCATCATTTTGCGACACACTCTTACAGCAGGGCATCATTTTGCGACACACTCTTACAGCAGGGCACAAGGCAGGCACTAGGACCTGCACGGAATCCTGGCAGGGCTCGGAGGCAGCAGCAGCCGCGACACACCCAGACACTGCAGCCGACACACTAACGTGTCCCGAAACACAGTTTGGAAAGCTCTGCTCTACACATACAGAAATCTGTTTATTTTACATTAGATTTATTTCATTTGTATCCCACCACACTCCCATAGAATTCTCAGCAGTTTTGCAAGAATGCAAACATTAAAACATCCATAATCCAGTAAAATCCAAAAACATAAGGCACAGACACAAAACAGGAAAATGGTAGAAAACCATCCAGAGAAGATGAGTGTCAAGCCCCAAACGCCCTCCAGAAGAGCTCCATCTTCAACTGTTTCCAAAAGACAGCTAATGTCAGGGCCAAACTTTCAACAGCTGCTGGTGCTTCGCGGGATGTGGCGGCTTTGCGCCGCACTGCTGGGCTGGGGCTGGGCTTCACGCTGCACTGTGGCTCGGGCTTTTTGGGGCCCCAGAGCCACGGCGTGCCAGAAAGCCCCTTTGTGCCATGCTGCTGGGCTGGACTGGGGCAGCTGAGGCTTCCAGGGGTAGCTGCAGCTTCGCGCTGCACTGCAGCTCAGGGGTTTCTTGCAGCCCCAGAGCCACAGCACACCAAGAAGCCCCTGAGCCACAGAGTATCTTTCCCCAGCCTTCCTGAGCTCATGCAGCACCGCAGCACTCCCCTCCCCCAACTTGTGCATCGCCTGGGCCGGCCCTCTCAGGCCTCCCTCACTTCCCCACGGCACCCCAGTGCTCCTTACCCGAGACTCTCACCTCTTCCTGCTTAACAACCTGTGCGTCTTGGGGTTACAACTGCAACCGGGACTGTCCGGGATTGCCATCGCTAAGTGATGCAGTCACGTGACATCGTGCTTTACGACCACATTGCTTAGTGATGGAAATTCCATTTCCAATTGTGGTCATCGGTCAAGGACTACCTGTAATTCGGAAATGTCTCTTTAGGTTCCTCTCAGAAAATTTTGATGCCAAAAATCCTAACTACTCATGCAAACTAATCCGAGCTAGCAGTGACTGATGAAGAAAGAGATCTTGGAGTAATGGTAAACAGTTCAATGATGATACAACACAGTGTGCATCCATTGTAAAAAAGGCCAACAGCATGTTAGGATAATAAGAAACAGTATTGAAACTGGAGATGCCAATATTATAGTGTCCTTATATAAATCAATGATGCGACTGCATCTTGAATATTGTCTGCAGTTCTGGTCACCACACCTCAAAAAGGATAAAGTGGAGCTAGAGAATGTTCAGAGGAGAGCAACTAAGATGATCAAGGGACTAGAGGAGCTTGCCTATGAGGAAAGTTTGCAACACTTGGAACTTTTTAGTCTAGAAAGGAGGCAAATGAGAGGGGACATGGTTAAGATATACAAATTTATGCATGGTGTGGATAAAGTGGACAAGGAGAAGCTGTTTTCCCCTTCCCAAAATTCTCGAACCAGAGGTCACCCAATGAAATTGAATCCTGGAAGAATCTTGACAAAAGGAAATATTTTTTACATAACACACAATTCAACTTTGGAATTTGCTATCACAAGATGTGATGCTGGCTATCAGTTGGCTGGCTTCAAAAAAAGTTGGACCATTTCATGGAAGTCCTGGGGATCAGTGTCTATTAGCCTTGATGGCAGTGTGACTGCCTTTGAAGGCCGTCTGCTTGGAGGCATATGGGCTTGCTTGTGCAGTTGGTTGGCCACTGTGAGAACAGATTACTGGACTAGATGGGCCAGGGGTCCAATCCAGCAGGGTACTGTTTATGTTCTTATGTTCTAAAGTATTATACCATGATTAAGCAAAATTGATACAATACGTGACTAATCAATTCTTAATTATGTCAAATACATCTTTGCTTTACTTACATTCTTTTTTTGTTAAATATCCTGATTTTTTTTTATTTATTTATTTTATTTATTTTTCAAATTTATTCCCCGCCCATCTCCCATGCAAGGGACTCTGGGCGGGTTACAACAAATACAATTTAAAAAACTATACAAAAATATCTAAAAACACAAGCAGAGAATAAATAAAATAAAATCCAAGATGGATTAGGACCCGCAGATAGATCATGGAGCTACGGGGCCAGCCAACCCCAGGAGGCACTACCACCTCCGTCGTCCCAGGCCAGGTGGCAGAGCCAGGTCTTAAGGGCCTTCCGAAAGGCCAGGAGGGAGGGGGCCAGTCTCACCTCCGGGGGCAAGATATTCCATAAGGCGGGCGCTATCGCAGAGAAGGCACGCCTCCTGGACCCCGCTAGATGGAATTCTCTTGTTGAGGGGGTCCGAAGCATGCCCTCTCTGCATGCATGGGTGGGGCGGGCCGACGTTATCGGGACGAGACGGTCCCTCAGGTACCCTGGTCCTATGCCATGTAGGGCCTGGTCCTATGCCATGTTTAAAGGTAATCACCAACACCTTGAATTGGACCCAGAAGCAAACTGGCACCCAATGCAGCTCGCGTAGCAGAGGTGTCACATGTGCCAATCTCCTGGCACCCATAACTGCTCGCGCCGCCGCATTCTGCACCAGCTGAAGCTTCCGGATACTCTCCAAGGGTAGCCCCATGTAGAGCGCATTACAATAGTCTATACGGGAGATGACAAGGGCGTGAGTGACTGTTCGGAGGGCCTCCTGATCCAGGAAAGGGCGTAACTGGCGCACAACTCAAAGCTGTGCAAAGGCCCTCCTGGCCACGACTGCCACCTGCTCTTCGAGCAGGAGTCGCGAGTCCAGGAGGACCCCCAGATTCCGCACTGGATCCGAGTGGGGTAGTGCAACCCCACCCAGAACCAAAGATGACAACTTCCCGGATCCAGGGGGGCCATCAATCCACAGCCACTCCGTCTTACCAGGGTTCAGTTGAAGCCTGTTGTTCCCCATCCAGACCCCCACAGCCTCCAGGCACTGAGATAAGGCATTGACCGCATCACTTACTTCACTCGGGACGGAGATGTATAACTGGGTATCATCAGCATATTGGTGATACCTCATCCCGTGGTGACGGATGATCTCGCCCAGCGGCTTCATGTAGATGTTGAATAGGAGAGGAGGGAGAACCAACCCCTGAGGCACCCCACAAGTCAGGGGTCTCGGGGCAGCTCTCTCCTCCCTTATCAACACCGACTGGGAATGGCCCTGGAGGCCGTTTTATTTTATTTTATATTTTATGATATTTTTATCTTTTATTCTTGTGGGAGATGGTGCGGTGATAGAAGTCGAAACATAAATAAATAAATAAATAAATTTATAATATTATAAAATATTTTATGATATTTTTCCCCTCTCACAAATTGACCAACTGCTTCTAGAACATTTTTAAAATAGGGACTGAACAATATCCTTCTAGACCAGCGCTTTCCAAACTTTTCATGTTGGTGACACACTTTTTAGACATGCATCATTTCGCGACACACTCTTACAGCAGGGCATCATTTCGCAACACACACTTACAGCAGGGCACAAGGCAGGCACTAGGACCTGCGTGGAATCACAGCAGGTTTGGAGGCAGCAAGGCACAAGTCAGGCACTAGGACCTGCGTGGAAACCAGGAGGCAGCAGCCGCCGCAACACACCCGGACACTGCAGCCGACACACTAACGTGTCCCGACACACAGTTTGGAAAGCTATGTTCTAGACAGTTTAAACAGATTGAATATTGCTTTCTCTATTCTTATGATTTGATTTAAAATATATATTTCATTGAGAATAACCAAATCATTAGGATACTTCGAAACCACCTAAGTACCTAAAATTTCAGTACATTCATAATGAAAGTTTCCTGCCTGAGAGCAAGGCATACCTTTGTGTCTTCCTGAAGCTTGTGATTAGAAATATAATTTAGAATCATTATAAAGACCACAACTTACTAGCAAGCTGAAATTTGAGAGTCACAGAGCTCAGCCAAGATTTCTGGAAAAGAGTAATTTATTTTAAATAATCAGAACTTAGGAACTTCTTAATGGAGATCAATAAACTCCAACACTAAACCTGGCCAAGGCGAAATGAACTGTAGTAGGGATTCCCCCCCCCCTTTTACCCTGTTGAATTTTATTTATTTATTAATATTTCAAATTATGCTTTGAGTGAGAACTACAGGGTTTTCAAAAGTACTTAGGAATGAAGATAGATAATAAACCATAAACAGATATATTGAATGTTTTGAAAGGTCCTCTGTGCAAGCACCGAGTCATTACTGACCCTTTGGAGGGACGCCGCTTTCTCTGACGTTTTCTAGGCAGACTTATAGCGGGGTGGTTTGCCATTCCCTTCCCCAGTCGTGATTACCTTTCCCCCAGCTTAGCTGGGTACTCATTTTACCAACCTTGGAAGGATGGAAGGCTGAGTCAACCCGAGCTGGCTACCTGAGAAACCAACTTCCGCTGGGATCGAACTCAGGTCGTGGGGAGAGTTCGGTTGCAATACTGCCACCTACCACTCTGCGCCACACTATCTATCTATCTATCTATCTATCTATCTATCTATCTATCTATCTATCTATCTATCTATCTTCTATCTATCTATCTATCTATCTATCTATCTATCTATCTATCAAATAAAAGGTGGGCTTGCAAAATATAAAATATATTAATCTGCAAACTAGATAAAAAATAAAGCTAATGATAATTACTACATTTATTTCAAATTTTAGAAACTTGAGGTGGCACAATATATTGCAGACTGTAGTGAAGAGAATTGCAGCTTTAATTGGTTCCTCCATGCAACAGACACCTTTTATATTAATAGCTAGAAGTTCAGGTAGCATGTTCTAGATTTTTACTTGCAGCTTTACCAACTTTTCTCATACACAAATTGTATTTCCATTGGAATGCATATGAAGAGCTATATCCAGTTGTACTTGTTCAAGTAATGGAATGGTATTTGTCAGGGAATGAATTCTTTTCCCCATCATCCAAATCTGATTTGGAGGACTGAGAACCCTTGGAGAGATTTGCGGCATATGAGAGGGCAGGGAGACGGTAGATTAAATAGAAAACATGTTAGATATAACTGCAAAAAAATTTCAGTTGAATTATTTTAATTTCAGGCTACATAGCTAACGCATTTTCAAGCGATAAACTGCTATTAGTTCAAACAACAAAATATTCACAATTTTCATTATTTTACTTTAGATCTGCACCAACAGCCTGGGATTCTTTATTTTACCTGTTCGCTTATATTACCATTAACTGGTTTCACATACTGATTCAGGCTAAGCAACTTGCAACACAGTCCTAAATACATTCTTTTTAAAGAGAGAGACATTGTTTAAATGTATATTAAACTTTCAAATAATTGTTCTCAGTATTATAGCCCAAGCCAGACTTAAAAAAAAATTACGTGCAACATATTGCAATAAAAATGCAATGTTTCCCTTACTATATAATAATAAGAGTTCTCCAAGTTCAATTCAATTTCAATTTATTACGGTCACTGACCAGTACAAGTTGGAATTCTACAAGGTAAACACATTGGGCTTTAAAATATAAACCCTCTGATTTGAAATAGTTTTAAAATCTAATTTAACAAGTCCCAATTAAATATTAAAATGCATTTAGATCACAATGTAAATGAGCCCCTTATCAACATAACATTCCACTTGAACTAGATACAGATATCTGTCTGTCTATAGATATAGAGCCAGTTTGGTATAGTGGTTTGTTTATTTATTTAATTTATATAGCCGCCCATCTCAAACCAGTGACTCTGGGTGGCTAACAATAATAAAAACAATCAGACAATAAAAACAATACAAAAATTAAATATAAATATAAATACAGCCGAGAGATCTTAAAAACCATTGGTGTTAGCATAACCATGAAACGGGGCCCTTCGCACACTCAGGGCCCCAGGTCCGGGCGCAAACTCAGGTCTTCAAGGCCTTCTGAAAAGCCAAAGGGTTGGTGCCATCCTAATCTCAGGAGGAAGGATGTTCCAGAGGGCAGGCTGGGTGACTTTGGGCCAGTCACTCTCTCTCAGCCCAACCTACCTCACAGGGTTGTCGTGGGAAAAATAGGTAGGAGTATTAAGTATGTTCACCCCATTGAGTTGACCAAAATATATAAAAGGCGGGATAAAAATCTAAATAATAATAATAATAATATACAATACAGTGAAGTCATAGAATCTTGAACTATAAATTTGAAAGGCATAAAGTGGGAGATTTCATTCAGTTGTACCCATTTCACAGATTAATTGACACCCTTACATATAACCATGGGCCCTCAGAGCAGTTCTAATCAAGAACAGAATATAGTTTGTAATATCAAAATGCCAGTAATTAGTAGCTAAAAGTCAGAATCATAGTTTGTTAGAAGAAAATCCATTTCAAATCAGTACAGCTGACTGCAAAGTGAGCCTGAAATTGCAGCTTTTCTGATTATGATTTATGGAAATTATGATTGATGGGCAGATATATCATTCTGTTTCAGTTTCTCATTTTTCATCTTTAAATCCATTTCAGCCTTTATCAGTCTGCAGTTTTTTAAGGAAACTTCAAAGAAGATTGGTCCTGATCCATGTGTTTTGTACCTTCCCTTATTTATTTTGTAAGCTGCTTTCTCTAAGACAATACATTTCAAACACACTTTTTAAGAAATGATGCATATGCACATTTTTACTTGTGAAATAAACTTGTGGAGGCGGCCAGGAGAAGCTTCCAAAGCAGTCCTGCAAGCCTAGCTGTTAAAAAATGCAGCAGCCTTAACAGTTTGAAAAGAAGGTCTTTGTAGGTACTCACAGGGATTCTGAATAATTTACTTCAAAGAATTTGCACAGCAGTAACTATTGCCTTTAAAGCCTGTGGTTGGGTCTTCTGCTTGTCAGCTTTCAGTAGGTATCTCGCTTGCCTGTATGGAAAGTGAGCTGCCAGACTAGGTGGGCCATTGAGCGAATCCAGTGTTCCTCAACCCTGGCCATTTTAAGATGTGTGGACTTCAACTCCCAGAATTCCCCAGCCAGCATAGGTCACGTTTTATTCAGATCTTAATCTTCTAATATAATTGCTAAAGTTTTTCATTGTAACTTTCTGAAGATGTTGTGTGTTTGGCTTTTAAAGTTTAACCTAGAAGAAGATGTGGTGAAAATTAACATAAACTGGAACAAACTTGAAGGCATGTCACTGCCCCAGCCCACGTTGCTCTTTACTGCTCTTCAGCAGCATATTTCCTCTTTACAGGTAAATGTTTCTTATTAGGCACTTTTCCAAAACCCAGTTGCACAATTTAAACCTTAAATCCTCCATGTCACTGTTAAAACCGATGTACCAGGAATAGTTGCAGTTCACTATGTGAAATACCAGGAATTCTTCCCTTCCTAAAGGTCCTAAATGTTTTCAGATAACAGGTTTATTGGAAATATTGTGGAAATACTATTGCAAGCTGTTCTGGTTAAGTAGATTGGGAAAATGCATTCCTGTTGATTTCTGCACTTCCACTGTAAATGCAGTACATTTGTATCTGGGGTGGGTTATAATTAAGCAATAACACGGCAGGTGTGTGTCATGCTAGGATAATGATTCCATGCGTTGGGTGAGTTCTGCGGTTCGTGGAGTGCTTTCAGTGGATCAAGAAGTGGCATTATCCCAGCATGATGCATCCTGGGGTGTGTGTGTGTCGGCAATTAGCCTTAGTGCCGGCACAGATCTTTTTAAAGTAACTTTTTCTGTGCCTAATGTTTCATCTTATCAAGTAAATAGTTTCAATGTTACATCATTTTCGTTTGATGCCTTTTAATCTTTATTAAAGTTAAGTTGCACTGTTTGTATCTTGGATCAATTACTAGTGCAAATCTTACGGCCTCTGCCTGGTACTCAATGAAAATATGTCCATGATTGATTTGCTTTCCTGTTGAATTAGAATATAATCTGTCAGCAGCAACTCCTATGAAAGCTCCATTGGGAAAAATTATAAGGTTATTGGCACAATTTCAGTCTGTTCATGTGGGGCCTTAGTAGTGGAAATTTTCAGCTGAATATTTCATCACTCTGAAAGTATATATTAAAAGTAAGTAAGATTTACTGGAGAATGAATAAAAACTAGTTCTTGTGTCACTGTTTCTCACTATAACATTTTTTTATTTCCATAGAGTTATCTATTTTATTCTTTTTAAAAGAAATAATAGTGCCTACTAAAACCTCTGTAAATAGGCATAGCATAAAATCCTATTTTCAGAATTTCCTGATAATGGGAGCAGGAGACGTATTGAAATAGTTATCATTGCACAGCTCTTCCTTGTATTGTTTGGAAGTACTCTTCAAGATTGTGTCATTATTCAGTGTTTTTAAAACACAGATGCATTAAAGAATTGCTGAGCTTTTATTTTTTCCTGTATTTATTTTATGACTTAGTGGTAAACATTTTAGAAAAGGCAAATATGGTTTTTATATTTTAAAAAAGAGTGAAGTACACTAATAAGGAGCATTTATTTTGCTTTTTCAAATATTGGCTGCACTGGGAAATGCATGAGTCTGGAAGAGGATATTTGCTTTCTCTCACGCGTTTTGGGTGGCTGCCGTTTCTAGTGGAGATGCTGCCAGTGATGTAATGCTAAAGCAAAACCTTTAACAGAATGAGAGTCTTGGCTCTCATATTAAGGAGGAAAAATACTTAAGCCTTAATGTTCTGAGTAAGCATTTGAATGACATGTAAATTAAGTGGTATTGGTGCCAAAAGCTGCTGCTTTGATTTGGTACAAAACAGATGAGTAACAGACAGATTTGCTCTGATAGTCTGGGCTCTCTAGAGGGTTTTTTTTTTTAATACACAGATTAGTAAAAGGCAGTGATCAAAAGGGCAGTGACACTTCGAAATGCTGTATTTTAATTCTGGTTTGATTAGATTATGTACACAATAATGAGAACATATGGCCTCTGAAATTATTTTAAGGAGTTTGTTTTAGAAATTCCAGTTTTTTTAAAAAATGTTCTGTTGGTTTATATCCATTCTCTTTCTCTCCCATTACCTAGCCCTTTATGGAAAAACTTCAGCCTTTGATTAAAGAAGAAAATACTACACCCATTTATAATTTCAGTAAGATGGAACATGAAAATTTTGAGAGTAATTCAGATGTAACAGATAAAGACATACAGAAGGAAGTGAAAAATACAGCCAGTGGCTCTGCAAATCTGAAAGAGGCTCATTTTGCTTTTGACCCAGAGGTAGTTCAGATAAAAGCTGGGAAAGCTGAAGTAAGTCAATGTCCGACCATTTCTTCCTATCAAGTCAAAATCCTTCTTTCAATCTGAATGGCAGTAATGAACTCTAAATACAAATTGTTTCTTACCTGCAGATTGAAAGACGAATATCGGCCTTCATTGAAAGGAAACAAGCTGAGATCAATGAAAACAATGTCAGAGAATTTTGCAATGTTATAGATTGTAATCAAGGTAGCTACGCAGCCAAGCTTTCGTTTTCTTATGACATCACCGCCCAGAGTCCCTTGCAGGGGAGATGGGCGGGGAATAAATTGAAATAATAAAATAAATAAAATAAATAAATCACCATTCTCTCTTGCCCCCCCCCATAAAGACTCCTCTTAAAAGGGAGCTAGATTGCCTGTTAACAGTGTAAAAAATACTGATTAAGCAAAATATTAGATGTTTTTATTTGTGAGAATCTTACCATTATAACACTCAGATGACTCAATTCCACTGACCCCAAAGTTACTTCTTTCAAAGAATGGGTGGTCCTTTAGTAAATTTCCTATAGCACAATGCAACTAATTTGTATTTTTATATAGGACCTGGGCTGTAACTTATCTGGAAGTAAATCCCACTGAACTTAGTACTACGCTATGGAATAAGACAAAAAGGCCCATGATTTATTCACACTTCAAAAATGTATTAATGTAGTGAATAGCAGTAAAATATTTCCAAACTGAACTGTTATTCAAAATAGAAAAGCCCGTTAAAAATAAGAGAAACTAAATTCCATTAACCTATTTCTTAACAGCACCCTAAATTACTCTGATTTTGCTTAGATGTAGAATTTGTTAATTTGGCCTTTTTTCAGAGAAAGGTTGCCTACCATTTATCTAGACCAAACTTCTAGGCTAGCAAGAATGGTAGCTGTGGTCCTCTTAATTAATGTGTTAGCCAGACATTGATACAGTTTACAAACAGGGATATGATGAGCTGTCACTGCACAAAACTGTCTTTTCAGAATTACATTTCACTCATGCTGTACCAGTGAGCTCAGATCTTACTACTGAACTAATCATCTTTCAAGATCAAGAGCCTTATCTGCTTGATGTTAAAGATTGAGTTTTTAAATAAAAGCAATTTGACATCCACATTATGATTATTAAAATAGATTAAATAAAATCAAATAATCAGATTATATACATAATTTGCAAGTTATAAATAAAACCAGAAGCAAACAGTAATTCATGTATGATGCAAGCATTTCCTTCTTAAAAACAAAACAAGACTCCTCAATAGCTTTCAAGGGAATATACTAGTTCCTGTCATAAAAATGTTTTTCATTTCTGAAAACAAATATGCTTCAGTCTCAATAACATATTTGTTTCCAAGTGAAAAATATATATTAAAGGAGTTTATTATGAATTACCTTAGGTAATATTTGATATAACCTAACAGGAATGAGCACTATGATTCTTACTAAACCCATTATTTCTTTGCTCAGAGAAAAACATCTTGCCCCAAAATAAAATTTTGGTCCAAATGATTGTTATGATTATGATTTTCAGTTATGAAAAGCATCAGATTTGTCATCTCCATCTATTGTGTATAAAATATATTTGTTTGAGTTGAATTGATGATTTAATCATGCATATTTATTGCATATTCCAATGCACATTTGGTAATATTGCAGCTTAGAAATATGTATAATCTTTTGTCAATATGAAAAAAAAAGTTTAAATGTATAGTTAAAACCTTTGGGTATTTTTGCTTCTCGTAAAAGGGAGGGAAGGGGTTTATATCTGATTGTTTTCTTATCAGTATAGTAATTTCAGATAAGACATAAGATTATTTACATTTTCACCAATACACAATCCTGTGAGGTTAAGCCTCAGAGACTTCAGTGCTAGTTTCTTTGGGCAAAAACAGATTAGAAGGCTCTGCAAAATTATTTGAATCCAGTGTATAAATGAAAAGTAGTAAAAAAGTTCTTCAGGTTAGAAATCCGAGTAAGGACACAGCTGAAGATATACCAGAATTATTCTTAATTGTTATCTTCCGTATCTGACAGTCTAAGAATGTAGTTAAGGTAAGATTCAGACAACATATCAAACCATAATTTGATTTTAATTTTAGCAAATTTGGTGAACTAAGCCATGATGTGTTATAAATATAGCTTAGTATAATCTCTGAATCCAACCAATATTTCTCACTTTATTGAACGTTTGGAGCGAATTCTGAGCTTCCTAAGCGGTTGAAGTAATGATTTCTTGTTCAAAAACATCCTTAGAAAATAGCTGTGCTAGAACTGATGCAGTGTTTACACCTTACCCAGGATTCAAAAGTCATGTGAAGGGTAAGTACTGCTATTATATCTTTCACTGACCACTTTTCAAAGAGCTAACTAATAAGGGCAAGAGAAGCCTCTTCAGATTCATTAAATATATTTTTGAAGTAATGTCAGTGTATTCTGTAAATGTTCGTGTTCCTTTTCTGTATGCATTTCAAAACAAACCACTGTTACTAAGTGTTTGTCTTGGATTCTGTTAATTTGATAAGCCAAGAGCAAGCCTTTTTTTCCAGCTTCATTAGACTTGTACCTTACTTTATATTAAATGTGTATCTGCAGAAAGAAATGCTGGAAACCTTCAGGGAGAGAAGTGTTGAATAATTGAAGAAATTCTAAGGCTGCAGCTCTAAGTACACCAACTAACTTTCACTGAATTTGAAGTTCTTGTTTTGGAGTAAACAGCTTCTATGATCAAGCTGTGAACATTTTTGCTGAAGACCATAGGTTGTAGAAATTGTTTGGTTTTGGGCTAAAAGTTTTCTTCCATTTCTATTGTTTAGTTAAAATTTTCCATTTTGATGCTATAGAAATTTTTTACTGTATTAATTACTAAGTATTTTTGTAATTTTAAAAAGATTTTAAAATCTTTTTCTCCTTTCTATATAATCACCATATTTGAGCTTTATTGTATATTGTGGTGATGGTATTTGACTAGCTCATTTAATTTCTGTTAATAAACAGTAACAATAACATTACATTAACCATTTTAGGCTTACAGAGGAAAAGTGAGGTAGAAATGTTTTAATTAAATAATCCAGTGGCTTGCTGTTTTAAATAAAGAACATGAAATGTTCAGGAAGTAACTTTTTTATTAATATTCCAGCATGAAAAAAAATTGTCTAGACTGTGTCAAGTAAAAACTGCCCTTTAATTTTTGTGAGCTGTCTGCTGTGAGCGTCTGGTATTCATGTTAGAGACGGTATTCTTAGATGTGAGAAACAGTTGAGTAACAGCTATTAAAGCAAGGACTGAAGTTTCTTTGAGAGTTGACACATAATTCAAAAACACTTAGGCTGGATTCACATTGTGCTAAGCCATGGTATAGTTTCTTTTATTTTGGTTTAGCATCTTGGTGAACCTAGGCACTGTCATTTATAAATGGTAGCTTATCATTTAGCATGTTGAATATTACTAATTGGGGTTTATTTTGTAAACTATGATAAAGCAAAGTTTTCATTAGCCTTAGTACTAAATAGCTGTGAGTTTATCACACTTGAAAATACATTTTTCCATATTGGCTATAATACATACAGAAAAAAGTATAGTATAACTGATAAAAACAAAATGAAAGATAGTAATATTTATTTCTGAGTGTGAATTATACAAGGAACAGGAGTGTTTCCTTTTTAAAAAAAACTAAATTAA
The DNA here is from genome assembly GCA_023362775.1 of Charina bottae. NCBI lineage: Eukaryota > Metazoa > Chordata > Lepidosauria > Squamata > Charinaidae > Charina > Charina bottae. The sequence continues at coordinate 127,948,308 of JALMGJ010000001.1, forward strand.
TCTAGGTAAAATCACTCCCACTGGCCACTGTAAAAATAAAAAGTCACATATACTTGAAACAAGAGATAGCTGCATCTGAGGCTGCCAGCTTCTCTCAGGATATAATGTTAGGTAATCCTTTCCATCCTTATTCTGGAATGAGCACCATTTAACCTAATGGGACTTTCAACTAAAAGGCTAGGGAACAGATGGCCTTGCCTGGTCCTGTTATGTGGATAAATACTAACCTTGCACTTTTAAAATCCTAGTTTCTCGAGTTATAAATACTTACGGCCCTCAGACTAGAAATGAAGATGCTCAAGTTTCCAACCATAAAGCTAACACTCATTCTCATGATTGTGGAAATCAAGCAGTAGAAGAGAGACTACAGAACATTGAAGCTCATTTAAGGTTACAAACAGGTTAGTAGAATGAGTTTATAGTTAATTCTAAATTGTAATTTTTCCAGCAACAGCCAGCAAAAATGTAATTTCATGTTTTATCTCTTACTTTGGACCATAGAATTCTTCTGGGACAAAGAATGAAATGCATTAGAATTGTAAAATCTGGGTATTGATTAATAAGTTTGTATAATGCATTTGCTTCTGTATTTTGATTCACCTCCCACCACAAGTTTTAGGAATTATTTAGAAGTAGTGTTCACAGTAAGCATTTGTTGTTCAGTCGTTTAGTCGTGTCCGACTCTTCGTGACCTCATGGACCATAGCACGCCAGGCCTTCCTGTCCTCCACTATCTCCGGGAGTTTACTCAAATTCATGTTCGTTACCATCTGATTAATTCATCATACTGCTTTGTAGCTGGTGGCCTGGTAGTGGTAAATAGGTTAATAGCTGTTGAAATAAGCCATCTTTAAGTTATTGAATATAGTAACTATTATCCTGTTTTCCTTCCTTATTTTAATCTTGAGGAAATTGACTTTTTTCAGCTAGTTACTTGGAGTAATTATTCACTGTATGGGAAAAAAGATTATAAACCTTTGGCTTTCTTCCTTGTTTGACCTTCCCATTTTTTTCTTCACTACTTTGCCAAGGGACAGCCTGGCCTGGTTTATAGGCACATACAACTCTTCTTTTGGATGAATGGATAACCTTGCTATTGGGCTCTGTTTTCAATGAAACATGAAATATTTAACTCATAAGGTTGTTATAGAAATCTATCCTGGTTCTTGGAGATAATCTATAAAATTAAATCACTGCATTTTGGCAAATTATGACAATACAGCATTTGTACAAAATATTAAGATAGAGGTAAGAATATAGCAATAGGTTTGTTCACAAAGAAGACCATCACCAAAATAAAATAAAACTCCTGCATTCAGAGTCATTGTGCAGGATCTCCCAGTGATATATCCATTTTAATATTTCTGCTTTGTTGAACAGAAAAGGGAAAATTATAACTTAACAAAATTTAGAACCCTTCATCCATATATGTAAGGAATTTTCAAGGAAGCTTTATGATGTCCCAGCCATTTGTTGTAGTAGGATATTGTTGTTTTGTGCCATGTCTGTCTTTTTTTATTCACTCTTTTATCCTCACATCTTGGATGGAAGGTTAATCCTGTTCTGAAACCTTTCTTTTTTTATTTTTAAAATTGTCCTAGTCATGATTTATTTTCCGAAGCTTTTCCTTTTTCAATGCTTCACTGTAGGTGGACCAGTGCCAAAAGATATTTATCAGAGGATAAAAAAGCTTGAAGATAAAATTCTTGAATTGGAAGGGATGTCTCCTGAATATTTTCAGTCTGTGGTAAGTGATGTTAAGTCTAGGTCTCTTGGTCTAAAGAAGTATGTACTGAATGGGGATGTGTATGTCTGGATCCAAAGTTTTCAAAACAGCCTTGTTCAGTTCATCTGAAGTGATAGCTCTGCATGATGATTTCCATCAAGGTCAATTGGGCTATTAGCAGACACAGGAATTCTGTGTACACACTGGGAAATTCATGGGGTGTTGTTTCAATAAGATTGATTAGCTTTTTAAAAGTGTTCAGAGTGTTTTCCTCTTACATAGCTGTGAAGATTTTCTCTTAAGAGCTGATCTACCAAACAGCCACACATGTACCACACATGTAATACAGAGTTCCTTTTTGAATTCTCTTCCTGGTTAAAAACCAAAGCTCCCTTCAGTGTAGAAAATTAACACATTAGAGAGAAGAATTAGATTTTTTTCTCTTTGATTTGCTTGTTTTTTTACAGGGAGGTGGGGGGGGGAGAGAGAGAGAAGACTGAGCAGCATGCATTGAATCCTTTCAGAAAGATTAGAATAACAATGATAACCTGTATAGTAGAAGCACTTTGTTCCGTACCTGATGGGAGACGAACATGCACATTAGTACACTGAGAGAGGTTACATGAGAAAAAAAATTAACCGCTCAGTAACTCCCATTCATAAAAATGTGAGTCTTTCTGGATGAATGGGTTTTAGGTTTCACTGACGATGGGAAAAGGATAATTACTTTTTATTAAAACTATAATACTATTGGTAATGATATAATATTTATATTTGGATTTTTTAACAGAATTTGTCTATGAAAAGAAGGAAAATTCAACAAGATCAGGTGAGTCTATTTGTTGCATTTATATGTGTTTAAAGTTACAGATTTAGAGATGCTTTCCTAACCTATGGGGTGCAGGGTGTATCTTTTAATTTATTCAGAATGTTCTTTCTGTCTACCACCCAATGGGTTGCATGCATATTCTAGTGTGTCTTCCTGCAGTATTAATGTCAGAGTAAAATTTGCTTGACAGGCTTAGTGATTCTAATCTTTGCACAGCAATGTGGTCACAGCCAAAAACTGTTTTGTCAGGGATGTTTAAATCTGGTTCTCAGATTACTGGTTTAAATAAATAGCAATTGTGCCACAATTTCCCAGGTGCCAGTAGTGCTGATATGGACAGTTCTCACACTAGCTAGCCAACTCACATGAAAAGCAACATTTTGCAATTGCCTGTCTGTGTCAAAAACTTACTAGAAGGGTTCAGTGCCTCATATTTAGTTATTGAAAAGGTGCTTTGGATCATGCAGTGTTCCAGGAAAAGATGAAGCTGCTTTAAAGAGCTTCAGATGGGGGTTATGTTGGTGTTCACATACACTCTGAAGAACCTTTTGCATATTCTGAAGCACTGCACTGATAATTAGCACTTACATGGATTTCACACACATCTGAATCTGACTTGAACAGAATTTTTATTGAAATATCTGTTCTTCAAACTACTCTTTTTCTAAGATTGGATCTCAGTTTATAAAATCAACATTTTGTTTTATAGTTCATTAATAATTTGAATAATTTTAATTGACAAAGTCTTTTTCTCTCTCCATATCCTAGTTCTGAAACAAAATGTTTCATGAAAATTTTTCCTATGTAGCCACTATTATTTAAGTCAGGAATTAACCTTGTATTCATTAGATAGAGCTGCACAGTATTTCAGAAATAATTTGGAAAAAGTGCCTCGAAACATAAGGAAGCATGAATGTTGCACCTTTTAAAACTGTCTTTTCCCCCTCAGGATTATGCAGCTGCCTTCTTTAGCTGCCATGTAATCCTGAGAAAAAATGTGGCTGCTTTAAAAAGTTGCGGGCAGGTGCCAAGACTCTATTCTGATGCAACTTTTTGGAACTGAATCCAAAGCTTTGCACAGCTTTGGCACCCGTGTACTCTCAGACAGATCAAATGGCAGTTTCAGGTCTTATAGTTACTTTGAATCGCAGCTTGCTTTTTAAAATTAGATTAATTGTTAGATCAAGACCACTATATAAAATCGGGATTCATATCATGGTCTGGAATCTAAGTTTAAATCACTGTTTCCTACTTCTGGCAGAAATAGGAAAGTCATTTAATCTTAGATTCCAGACTATGATATGGTAAGCACTAAAGAAGCTTTGAAACTGGTGTAGAAGAAGATTGTAGACATGTTGCTCATCCTTTTTCCAGATTACTAACTCCAAGCATGCTCACAATTTATTTCTTAATTTAAATGTTTTTGCTACAAATTAATGATATTAAGCTCTTGTCTTTTTCTGAATGGCAGAACTATACTCTGGCTGAACTTGATGAGAAGATCAATGCACTCAAACAAACATTGCTGAGAAAAACAAATGAAGGGAGGCCCAAAGTGGTAAATCAGCTTCTTTGATTATGGCAATGAGACTTCAGTATGCTTTCATGCATATTTAACTTTTTTAGACTGAGTACTGTTTATCTAGCTTTTATGGTGGAAACTACACATGCACATGAATATATCTAATTCTTATTGGAAACTTGGATTAAGTAAACTTTGTTACTTCTCCAAACTGAAGAATGAAGAACATTTTGGAACATAATGAAGAACATTATAAATACCTCTTCTCCATTACTGGAAAGGAGGATCTGTGGAATTTTTAATAAAAAAATAAAATATTTTGTTTCCATGTTTTGTGTGTTATGCTGATGGAGCAAACAAATTTCTGTTGAAATAAAATTCCGGCAAGGAGTGTTAATGAAAATGTGACTGTTTATTTCACAAAGCTATATAATACATGAAGAAAAATAAAGACTTGTTGTAACTATGAAATGTTGAAGGTACACTTAAAGAGATGAGGATTCTTCTGATGGAGAGGAAGATACCATCTGTAAGAGATTCCTTCATGAGTTAATACTAACAGCCTATTCCATATGAAATTCATATATCATTTCAAGAGCAGAAGCACTCACCGAGGGTAAATCATCCCTATCAAATCAAATGATGCCAACAGTCATCCCAGCCATCTATTGCTCACTCTGACTGTGGCTTTTTGACATCTTAAGACTGAGTGTTCTCAGTTTGTTGTGAGTAGGATTTCTACAGGTAAAGTATCTGCTTGCCTGGGAAGTCAATACTGAAAGAAGGAAAAAGAGCACAATTATCTATACAGTTATGTTCTGAGGTCTTCATAAAGAACTCGTGTATAAATGCTGCCATTACCTACTTCATCCCTCAGCTTCCTGACAGTAGAATTTATGCTCAATCTTTGGCCCATTTTTCTTGTATCACATTTATCAATAGATAATGGAACGATGCCCCTTCTCCCCACTCCAGAATGCCATGATTGGTATTATACCAATCTTAGAATAAGGAAGTAAAAAATGTTGAGTGCTTTTCCTTACTTGTTTTCTTCCTTTTGGGGGGAGATGGGCGGTGATAGAAGTTGGATAAATAAATAAAAATAAATAAATTCAACATTACAATTAAAAGGATAAAAACTAATATAAACTATAAAAATAGAAAGTGCAGGAAAAATAAAAAAAATAAAAATAATATAGTAAAGAAAAAGAAAAGAAATATATAAAGAAATGACTTCCCCCTTCATCACAACAGGTATAAACAATTTTAGTAATTTATCAACTTCTCTTAAAATACAACAAATGATCTCTTCTTCCCATATCTCAACTCTTATCTATAAACAAATCCTTAAAGCCTCGTCCTGTCCTGGTCAGCAAAAGTCCATTAAGGGTTACCAGAGATGATACATCTATTTTAACCTTGATCAAATAAACCAATTTTATACAGTATTCCTTTCTTTTACTTCTAACAATCTTGATCTTTAGTCCTGTCAAATAATGTCCTCAAACTTGATTTCTTTTCATTTTTTCTTTGTCCCTTCTCACAAAACCCTTCAAAACTTTTAACAGGTCTCTTTTGTAAATCCAATATAGGAAAATTATCCAGGTCACTCTTTGGGTTTGTTATTTGTATATCCCTTTTAATTATTAAGACAGCAGCCGATTTTATTTGTATATCCAGTGTAGCATCTTTTTCCATATTATTCTTGTAGCCTATCATTTTAAAATCCACTTTCAAATCAATCTGTCTTATCCAGTAAAGCTTGTTCCTCTTCCATAACATCTTTTAATCACAGTCTATATATAATGGCAGACACGGTTAAAATTAACTTCTGGGTCCATTGTTCACAAATATCCTTCAATATGTCCAATGTTAAAGTATTTTACTCCATTCTGTATTAATAAGTCAGATTTAAGTGTTACTTTCCTTTAATTGTAATCTTTAGTTCCTTCCGGTTGCCTCTAGTGTCCAACCTTCAGATTCCCATCCTATCATGTTTTTTTTCTTTTTAAGAATTCAAAACAACAGCATTTTCCCATGGGAAGGATTCTTATAATTAATTTCAAAATTTTATTTCAAATCCATCTGGACACTTAGTCTGTTTGTAACTTTCCAAAATCAACTATCTAATCACTCTTTTACTGTTTATTTCCCCCCCCCCCACAAATTAAGTTCTTAAACTTGTATTTAAAACTTCTTTTGCTAAGAATTGAAGGAAACTCACCCGGTGCTATAAAACAGGTTCCTAATAGTTGAAAAGCAGTTAAGAAGCAATTTCCGAAAGTGATTAAGAAATGAGGCTCAGCGAACTTTATGTCCACACAGGCTACATTATGGCTGTGAGCTTGATTGAAATCCCTCAACTCCCAGCCACTCGACTCTCAAGTTGACCACAAAAACCTCAGTTCCCTCAGTCTACTCACAAGGAGCAGCTGTCCGGAGTACAAGTGGGTGACCTCACAATCTCTCCTTTTTCTGGAGAGACTTTGCCAGCCAGACTTTGTGGTCTGGCTGCTGATCACTGCTGCAATGCCATCCCTGCTCTTTCAGGGAGCTCTAGTTCACCATGAATCCTCACCAGAAGTCCAAAAATGTTGAGTGCTTTTCCAAAAAACGTTTCTTTAATCACAAAGCACTTGGGAATCTTGAGTAAATCATTCCCCCCCCCCAGTCTTACCTGTAAGTAAACTGATTGAGGGGAATGCAATAGATCTTAAAACCTGACATCTTTGAAGGACAAATAATGTTGAAGATGTCACAGTCAAACGTCTATAAAAAGTACTTTCATTATAATTTGCCATGTAAAATGTGTTCTTTCCTTTAACAATTGATTACAGTGAGGGGCACTGACATGCCTTGCCATCTCCAAAATGTGCCTTTTACTTCTCTTGCAGGTTTCAGTAAGAGAAGCAGGCCACATATCAGTGGCTTGTAACTAATGTGTTCTGGCTTGTCAAAATTATACATGGTTTTATAGGAAAGTATCCCCCCCCCAATCCACCAAATTTCTCTTTATGTCTTCAGTGTTTTCTCTTTAGAGAGAGTGCCCACAAGGACAAATAATTCAACCAATAGAGGCAAGCATGCTTGCAGTGGTGGCATCTGTTGGGTTCTTTCCATTTGATCTCCATGGAATTGAATGGATAATAATCACAGCTACTATAGCAGTTCTTTAATCAGCTTGCTTCCAGGCTAAGTTCAAGGTGCTGCTGCTTACGCTTAAAGCCTTGCATGTTTTGGGTGTATATCCAAGGTGCAAGAGAGCCAGTTTGGTGTAGTGGTTAAGGCATAGCTTTCCAAACTGTGTGTCGCGACACAGTACTGTGTTGCCTGTGGAGCCCAGGTGTGTCACGAGAAAACCTGGAAGTGCTGATGGTGCGGCGCCGCCACTGTGCGCAGCACCGGGCCATCAGTGCTTCCAGGTTTTAGCACGACACACCAGGACGCTGCCGCCACACTGCCACCACCACGCTTCCAGGTTTTTGCGCACCGCCGTTGGTGTGTCACCAGCGGGAAAAGTTTGGAAAGCCCTGGGTTAAGGCATCAGGCTAGAAGCCAGGAGACCGTGACTAGAATCCCACCATAGACACAAAGCCAGCTGGGTGACCTTGGGCCAATCACTTTTTCTCAGCCCTAGGAAGGAGGCAATGGCAAACCACTTCTGAAAAACCTTGCCAAGAAAACTGCAGGGATTTGTCCAGGCAGTCCCCGAGAATCGGACATGATTGAACAGATTCTCTCTCCCCCCTGCCAAGGTAATACCTCATCCTATTTCTCCAGTCACTGAATTTCCCCCCCAATCTTTGTTGCAACCCTTTGGAGGCTAAATGCCATTTGTAGATATAGCAAGGGGCAGCACATAGTTAACCTTAACTGATTGCCCCCCCCCCAAATAATCAGAGATGAATCTTAGTACTTGGATGGGAGACCATCAGGAAATGTCAGGACTATATGCTAGACTAGAAAGAAAAAAAAAGACACCTGGAGTCAAGCTCAACGAGTGTGTCCTTGTAGAGCATAACTTGCTGTTCCAAATTCTTGGAATTAATCACTGCTTGTGGTATGCCCTGTTCAAAGTTTGGCATCTATCTGCCTTTTAGGACAGTCTTATATAAACAAAAATGTCTAGCCCAAATCAGTGGTGCCTAGTTGTTTTACCATTGCACATGTTGCCTTTTTGACTCAGTGTGATAGCTGCAGCTATTTATTTATTTATTTTCTATCCCACCTTTATTATTTCTATAAATAACTCAAGGCGGCAAACATACCTAATACTCCTTCCTCCTCCTATTTCCCCCACAACAACAACCCTGCGAGGTGAGTTGGGCTGAGAGAGAGGGACTGGCCCAAGGTCACCCAGCCGGCTTTCACGCCTAAGGTGGGACTAGAACTCACAGTCTCCTGGTTTATAGCCCGTTGTGGAAAAATATAGTTTGGCCTTATTAATTCTTGGCCTGGTAAACTCCAAATTAAACATGTTATAAACGTGTTATATGGCTGTAGTTGAAGAGAATTTTGAAATTCCAATTCATTCAAAATACAGGTAAATGGGTTAACTGAGCCTGGCTTTTAAGATAAAGTTAAATCTCTGCTTTTCCAAGTACACTGATTTTCAGTGCATTTTATCAGTTAGGATCAAGATATCTGAAGGAACACTGAACTCCACTTATATGGCCAGTAGACTAAAATCTTTAAAGCAGCTGCTACTTTGAGTGCCATAACCTTTTGAGGAATAGTCCATTTTTATAAAGAGCTAATTTACATGTAGGGCCACCCCCGCCATGGAATGCTGCTCCCAATGAGCTGTAAGAGCTATTGGAGTTTCCATTGGCTTGCATTATTCTCTCTCTTGATAAGATAATGCCGCTGTTTCTTTCTTTGGAAGTTTTAATGTGATTATGGTTGTCTAATGCAGTTCAGTTGAACTGAAATACATTATAAAGCAATGAAGATAAATACTCAAGAACAAAACTTAATTGAAAAAAAGTCAGAAAACAAAAATGATATACAGATGTGACAGATTTTAATGGAATTCAGAGAAAGCCAACAGTGATAGTGATTAATCACAGTTGACTCTGAGCCAATCAGCTAGTGTATTTCAAATATTAACTGGCAGAGTAATCCTAGATTTGGAGGGAAGAAGAAAATGAAACTTCTAGTATGTAAGAAGGTGGGGGTGAAGGATTACTCAGTTCATCAGATCTTTTTTTAAAATGTCTTTTGCCTGACCTCCCAGGTGGTCATGGGTGACTAACCTATTCCTGGGCTCCTTTAATACAGAATTTAATGTTTGGATCAAAAACTCCCATATCCCTGCTTCACCCCTGAAGTCAGTGGTTATATGAATATGAGCTTTCTCAAAGCATAACTGGGTTCTCAGTAGTAGACCCACATACATATATTACCATTAAAGCTTCTGTCTAGTAGCAAGAGGCCCCACAAATAGCCATCTAAAAGGTTTAGCATTACTCTTTTATTCTTCTGTGTAAATTCAAGCAGGTGTAACATATCACATTGAGCAATAATTTCTTAACACACAAAGGGATTGTACCTAGCATGATTTAATCCTATATACCTCCTCCACTCTTCATATTATTTCAAACCATAGAGTTGGAGTTTTTCCTATGTCATAATCTCATGGATCTGTGAATTAGATCCTGTGAATTATAACTGTGTATTAGAAAGTTCTTCATTTTACATACAATAGTCGCACCCTTTATTTGAATCTATACAAGTGATTCAATGCTCATGAAATGAGAAACCAAGGGAAGAGGATAATTACTCCTGCCCTCTTCAAGTGTGTGCTTTGATGCCTGAGAATGGAAGGGGTGGTTCTCATCTATATTAACAGAATAGGGAGAACACTAGAATTTCACATCCTGAACTAAAGGGATGTACATTTCACAAAGGAGTAAAGTCAGCTTTCTTCCATGCTTTGCAGTTATCTGTATGTAATAGCTTCAAAGAGCCTTCAGTACTGGTTTGGTTATTATTGTGTCTGTTTTACAACATCTTTCGTTCCAAACAGAATAACTGTCAATAACCCTGTATAAGTCTATATGTCTGGCTTGCATTCTTGTTTTTTGTTTTATTTTGTAAGCTGCCCAGAGTAGTGGTAGATCGGGGTGGCCTATAAAGTCATTCATTCATTCATTCATTCATTCATTCATTCATTCATTCATTCATTCATTCATAACCAACCACATTACTTGGTTTTGTAAAAGCCATTCTTTGAAAATCATGACAATTTATGCTGTTCAAAAATAGTATTTTTAATAGCTTCCAAAGAGTATTCCAGATAGGTAATCTAACACACTGATTGGTCTTATGTTATTGTCTAATTCTGGAATATCTGCTTTTGCAGTCAGTTCTTCAGGGAAAGGAGTGGTTCATCTCTAGGAGACTAATTTTCTATAGCTGAGTGCAGGATTTTAATAAATAAACCCAAAAGTGAAGTGCCTATTTGAACAGCCCTCATATCAGCAGGAAATATGAGTGGCTTGGGAAATTTGAACCATTCAGTATTCTGTCTAACATTGTTAAGAACAGTAATAGATTTTTTTTCCTCAATAAACATAAGTGATCTCTTTGTTTGATTTTAATTAAGGAACTGTACTACCACTGAGTAGTTTTCACTCCTAAATGCTAAGCAAATAATTTAGAATAAAAACTTAAGAGGTAAGCAGATTTTTAAATAAATAAATAAAATTATGCTTGTCAAAGAGAAAACACATACACACACAGCTCCCACTGGACCAACCCTACCATTAGTCAGAGTGAGCCAACTTTAAGGCAGCACATGCCGCATGAAGGGGACATAATACGTAGAAAGCTTTTTATTGGGTAGAATTAGGGTTACCAGATGTGGGCTGCAAAACTCCAGACAACCACTAGATGGCAGCAAACAACTCTTTGCTACCATCTAGAGGTCATCTGGACTTTGGCAGTCCAGGTCGAGTAGGCCTTCAGAATTTTATAAGGCTTTCATTCTGGAATTGTTGCAATAGCTCGCCTCTGCTTCCGAAGACCAACCTACCAGCCTCTGCCAGTAAGATTGGTATATTCCGACCATGGGTACTGGCATTTATTGCATATGGAAAATACTTTATTCATTGTTCCCAGTGCAAGAACTAAACAGTTTATTTGAACTGTACCTCTTTATGATTATTTCCAGATTTGTCCTTCCCAGAGAGGTGAGTGTAAGAATGGTATGAAATAATTGGCAAAGGAACAGAGCACGAGTTAGGTAATCACCTTTGTAAATCTTGAAATGAAACAGTGCTTTGTCATAAACAAAACACTTAGAGCAGAAATGAAAAGAACAGGCATTGTTTAAAACCTATTATTTAGAAATATCTAATTTTTAAAGGTTAATTAGTGTAATTTACCCATCTTGGGTTATTGAAAAGGTCCGTATGTGAACAGCAAACATCGGTGTTCAGGCTGTATCACTTTTTCCCCCTGCTGATTCATCCCCATCTGTTTTGCTTTTTATGACCACCTAATTGAGGCAGAGATTTCTGTCCAATACAGATGGTCCACTGTTGATAACTATTTGCATGCTGCTTACACTATTATTGTACTGAGTTTTATTCAGTGGCAAATAGAGGGGAATATAACAATGGCATGAACAACTCAGTTGGTTGGGAGATTAAAATAGATTTGTGAAGAAAATCCACAATAAAGATAAGTAAATTATCAATATAGTTGACTGTTAATTGTTCTTCTTTATAGCCAGTTACTTGTTCCACAATATATTCTGTTATTAGGGAATCTTAAACTAGCAGCCAGTCTAAATCAGCTGTTATAAACTCATTTGTGCTGTAAAATGAGTTTATAGCAGTAAAATAACTCTTTCCTGACATCTAGTGGTCATCCAGATTTTTGCAGCCTACACCTAGTAGCTCTCCTGTTTTAGATTTGGCTTCCCCTCACTTTACTCAAGGGCCCCTCATCTACTGTTCCCCATCATGACCTCCTGAATCTATCTACCAGGGTCTTCCTGGGACAACTCGTCTATTGGGGGAGTCCCAACTCTACATTGCTTTGTTTATCCCAAACTGTCTTTTCAGAGCTTCAAGTGTTTGTTATACCCCTAAGTTGTGTTTTTCTTGTTTGTTGTGGCAGAAGTGATTTCTCTTGACCTTAGAAGACTAAAGACATTGACTACATTTTAAATATATTCAAGCAATATTTGCATACCATGGCAAAGGATACACAAACACACACACACACATTACATTTATGCCATTTATTAGGGTGTTTGGTGATAATCAAATAGTTTAAGAATCCAAATCAAGCAACCATCTGCTTCCTGTCCATCTTTAAGTATGAGTGCAATGGACACACACACAGCCCATTTCTTCAGCTCAAGCATCCTGCCATTAATTTTGTCTTGCCAGGTTTTTAACCTAAATGTGATTGAACTGAATATGTAGAGGGGTTCAACCTCTGTCTACCTATTGTTTGGGGGGGGGGGGGGAAACAAGGCATTTTATTTCACAGGGAAGAAGTATAGGCAACTTTTCTATTGCAGAGAAGAGCCTATTTGTGGGGTGATGACGGTTAGTGCAAGCAGTGTTCCAAGTTATCTTTGCTACTCAATCATGAGTAGACACTTTTACCAGCCTTTGAAGCTTTAGATCAGTGCTAGCTAGTTCTTTGAATTAATTCTCCCACACACAGTTGAATGTTATCAGATGTATAGTATGTGTTTTGCCAAATTTCTGAAATTGCTTTATTCAAGCAGTAAGTTAAATATTGCTGCATTTGTCACTCACACCTCTGCCTGCCTCATGAAATTGTCTATTTGAAGTGAAGGCTGATTTTTTTTTAATAAAATGGGCAAACGATTTGCCCAATTCAAGAAACAGAAGCATACTCTCCATATGAATTGAATAAAGTCTCTGCCTAATTCATGAAATCAGTGATGTCTTTGCATAATTCATGAAATAAGGAAAGCTTTTCATGAATCTGGCAAAGGCTTTTTTTCCTCATTTCCTGACATAGGCAACAGCATTTCCAATTTCATTAGGAAACAAAAAAGGGGGTTTTGGAAGGGATTTTTTTTGCTTTGTTTTTAATCATCCTTTTCCTTATAATTAATACAATTACAATAACATTTTTTTTTTCATTAGAAGAAGGTTAAATTTAATTCATGCTTGAGGAAAAGTTTACCATAAATGACGTTTCATATCAATTATTGCATGATTAAAGCAGCATTATAAATAATATTAATTATATTCTACAGGGGATATTCTACAGACATACCAATAGTTTATTGTTGTATACCTAGTAATAAACCTATGAGCACTTCTTTCCAAGATACCTTTAAGTAACCCCATTAGTTGAAAACTTACTCTTTTTCTCCCCAAACAGAACTTACCTGATGCCTTATCCTTCACCTGGCAGAAATTCCAAATAACTGTGCTTAGCATTTGACACCCTCAGGCTATTGCAGTGGGGTTTCTATGCCCTGGGAAAAAACATTGATCCTAAGATCTGCTCTAGAACACCAAGACTCCCTTTTAAAATTCCCCAAGATTGCTCCACTCCACTGTGGGAAATTAAGCAAAGAAGCTCTTTTAATTTTCCATAATGTAGTCACTTTAATATGGCAGCTTGTAGCTATCTGCAGTGACTGCCAGGTGCTCAATCAATAGGTTCAGGAGAAGGCATTCAGCCAAGTGCTTCCTCGAAGCAGTAGCTGGCTCTGCATTTGATGGTGCAGGATAAAGATAGGTTAGGAAAGTAGTAGCGCCACAATTTTAATAGAATCATTAATGGGAAGGATCTTTTAGGTTATCTAGCCCAACTCCCTGTCCTGCCCTTAGGGATCCACTAAGCCAGGGGTACCCATCCTTTTTGGCACCAGGGACTGGTCATGGAAGACAATTTTTCCATGGACCGGGGAGCGGGGTTTGCAGGCGGGAGCCAACTGTGCAGAGGGGGGGTGGGGTTTGCAGGCAGGAGCCAATTGCGTGGACCACCACCGCTCACCTGCTGTGCGGCCCACTTCCTAACAGGCCGTGGCCCATTAGTGGGCCGCGGCCCACAGGTTGGGGACCCCTGCACTAAGCTATCCCATCTAGCTATCCCATCTGATAACTGCAAGTGAAAGGGAGAAGGATCTAAGTGTGTGAGTGGACTACCAGCTGAACATGCGCAGCAGTATAATGCAGCAACTAAAAAGTAGCAACTAAAAATGTAATGCTGAACTGCATTACTGCGTTACTAAAGTAAGGTTTAATCAGCACCTATCCTTGCTTGTATTGGTGGCAGGGTGGTGGCAGGAACCAGGTCAGGATGCCTGATCTGGGGTCCCAATGCTGGAGGAAAGTAATTATAGTATCATTTTAGTCTGAACATGGGTAGCTTTGCTCTGGAAAAGTGGGCACTGAAAGTGGAGGGGCTCAACCTGGCACTGAGCACCCAGTGCAATTAGATGAGACAGGTATCCAATGGCTGCATTGGCTATGAGGTCTGCAAGCTGCACAAAAAGTGATGCTGCCAAATGATAGCAGTTTTGAGGCCCCAGCTTGCTCCTACACTCTGGAGGTGAGCTTCATCCAAATCAAGGACTCTCGCCAGCTCCATCCATATCAGCAGAGCTAATGGGGATGCCCAAGAGCCTCCTGGTGGGGAAGGATGTCTTGCCTCCCAGCCTAAAGGTGCTTTGGAAATACCCAGATGCAGCTACACAACCTCAGTGCATTGAACCTCTTGTGCCCATCCCTATTTGTATTGTTCCTGGGAGTTGTTCTGGTTACATTCCTTTTTTTACAGGCAGCCTGGGGTGGAGAAAACATTACAAGGAGAAGATTTCATGTGTAGAGGAAGCTTTGGGGCCTACTTGCTGCTGTTGTTTTTTAACAAGGTATCAGAGAAGAAGAAATTCTTCTCAGAGAAGAAATTGAGCCCACTTTTTTTTTCTTTTGAAAAGAGCAGGATTGGAAGTTTGGTTGGGTTTGCTTGAGTATTGAGAAAGTTGCCTTTTCTTGTATTGCTTTCTAATCAGGATTTTTTTCCCCCTAGAATAACTTTTAGGAGGAAAAAAACCCATTTTAAGACATATCTAAGCCTTTCTTGACCCTAATGAGGCCATTCCCGTGCTAATGTTTCCTGGTATCATCCAGCCATTGCTGTACTTATAAATCAAGAATGAACACAGGCTTCATGTCTTCCATCTGATGGCTAGGAGATACTAGACTAAGTTACTAATGTTGAAATGGTTTTAGCCTGTGGAATAAAGCCAATATTCAAGGCTTTTACTGATGTACCCGTGGGCTTAGGACATTCCCGTCACACAACACGACACTGAATGCACAAAGTTACATCAGGTTTGTGTACACAAAGCTGGAGCTCTGTCTTCTGGACTTTCCTCTCCACTTTGTTTGGACAGGCTAAAAACCAGCTTGTCCGGGCAGAGTGGGGAGGAAAGCCCAGGGAGTGAGTCAGCATTTGACTTTGTATATACAAAGAGTTCTGGACTGCTGTCTGCCTGACAAGCCAGGCCATGGGGAGTCAGGGTGCAGGTGTCACACAGTCACACAAAGGTCTGCCCAAGCAATGCCTGGAACAAGTTCGGTCATAGTCAACTTTCTTTTCTTTTTCTTTTTAATAATATTTATTTTTAAAAATTCAGAGATAAAAGATAAACGTGAAATGATACAAAGTAAGATTAAAGAAAAGAAAAAGAAAAAGAGTGATGTGAAGTGTGAAGTTATTTATGTAAACCGCCCAGAGTTCCCCGTTGGGGGAGATGGGCGGTTATATAAATAAATAAATAAATAAATAAATAAATAAAGTGAAAAAGTAAGAAAAGTGCGAAGGGAAATACAAATAGGAAAAAAAGGAAAAAAAGAAAAAATATATAAAGAAGCGACTACCGATCTTCTTTACAGCAGTTTCAAACTTATCCTCTCTCCTCCCTCATTAAAATTACATCATTATTCTCTTCTTCCCATAATCAAACCTTTTTAAATCAGCAAATCCATAAATCACCAGTTCATTTTTTTCCACTTAGTCCATAAGAGGTTTCCAGTCTTTAATAAAAGTACTTGTCTTATCCCTGATCAAACAGATCAATTTTGCCATTTCCGCAAGTTCCATCATCTTTACAATCCATTCCTCCGTTGTTAGTATTCCAGTATTTTTCCATCTTTGTGCATAAAATAGTCTCACTGCAGTTACCATATACAAATCCAATCTTCCATAAGTCTTTTCTAATAAGTTATCCATAAGTCCCAATAAAAATAGTTCTGGTTTCATCTGAATGTTAATCTTAGAATTCTTTGTATCATCATATGAATTTGTATCCATTTTTTTTTTTTTTTGCTTTTTCGCAAGCCCACCATGCATGGAAAAATGAGCCTTCATGTTTTCCACATTTCCAACACTGATTAGAAGTACCTTCATACATCTTAGCTAATTTTTCTGGTGTCATTTACCAACGGTACATCATTTTGTAAAAATTATCTCTTAAATTGTAACACAATGTGAATTTCAGTCCCTTTTGCCACATTCTCTCCCATTGGTCTATCTATATATTGTAACCAAAATTCTTAGTTCATTTTATCATGCACTCTTTAATTTGTTCTTCCATTTCAAATCTCAGCAAAAGTTTATACATTTTAGCATTCATATGTTCATCATTTGTACACAATTCAGCTTCAAATTCCATTTTATGTTTTTCAATTCCAATTACTTTTTTATCTGTATTAAATCTCTCTCTTAATTGTGCATATCAAAACCATTGAAAATTAAATCCCTCTGCAGTCAATTGTTCTCTTGACTTTATTTTAAGCTCCCCATGTTCCTGTACCAGCAAATCTTGATATGTTATCCAATCTTGATGTTATCCTGCTAATTCTTCTCTTATTGTTCATCATCTGCTGCTGTTTATCCGTTATCTTGCGTAAATTTTGTTTCTTTAAATATTCATCCACATTTGCTGGGGAAATTTCTTCTCCTTTATATAATTTTATAATATTGGTGAAATATTTTTTGCATACTTGCATTATCTGTTACCATAGTTTTACCATTTTTAGTATCATTTTCTTCTCACTTCCTTATCTTAATTTATATGCCAGCCATTTCCCTGGCTTATTTGCAAACTCAAATTTTTTCTGTTTCACAAAATTTATTTTTATTTCCATTTCTCTTATCATTAACATAGAAAGCTGACATTGTAGAAGTTTAATTTGCTGTGAGACATTTTTCCTTCCTGGAGATCTTCTTAGTTCTTCTCTTTCACTTTTATCTCCATTAAAATCTTTTTCATCTTCTCATGTCTTTATCTTTTCAATTTACTATTTTGCTGTATAAATTGCTGTCTCATAAAGGCTTTACTAGAGTCCCATACTGTCCTTGTATCTGTGCCTTTATTAAGATTATTCTCAAAAAATTCTTTCAGTTTCTTTTTACAATCCTCCATTATTGATTCTTTTTGTAGCAAACTCTCATTTAGCCTCCATCTATAAATTCTAATTCTCCTCTTATACGTTAGAGTCACTGGGTTATAATCTGAAAAATTCTTTGGCAATATCTCCACTTTGTTAACACGTATAACAAGATTTGTAGAAAACGAAAACATACCTATTCTTGAGAAAGATCTGTGTCTTTCAGATAAATAAGTATATTCTTTAGAAGCACCATTTTTATGTTGCCATACATCTATACCTTTTTTTTCCTTGGGGGGGAGCATTTGCCCCATTTATATTGTATACTAGGCATTTAAAATCCATGTTTATGCTGTAAACTTAGAAAAGTCTATAGCTGTAATGCCCAATGTAGTAGTCTCTTCCTCAGTCTCTTGCTGTAAGGTAAAGGTAAAGGTTCCCCCTGCACATTTGTGCAGTCGTGTCTGACTCTAGGGGGCAGTGCTCATCTCCGTTTGTTAGCCGAAGAGCCAGCGTTGTCCGAAGACGCTTCCACAGTCATGTGGCTGGCATGATGCACGCGGAATGCTGTTACCTTCCCACCAAAGTGGTACCTATTCATCTACATGCATTTGCATGCTTTCGAATTGCTAGGTTGGCAAGAGCTGGGGCTAGTGCGGGAGCTCACTCCATCACGCGGGGTTAGGGATTCGAACCTCCAAACTTGCGATCTTCCAATCGACAAGCCTGATGTTTACCCGCTGAGCCACCACACTGAGTACACCACTCTTGCTGTACGTGCTGTATAATTCCTTCTTTTGGATCCACTTGCATCTCCTCTAATTCCTGTTTAAACCTTTCAAAGAGGTCTCTTGCCTTTTGGACTGGGTCAAGTTGGAACCTCTGCTACTTAAAAGTTAAAATCATTCCTTCCAGTTTATTCCAACAAAATAGTATCTTTTTCTGTTTGAGTTTATCAATCAAAATAGTATATTGTTTTTTGTTGTAAACTGCCCAGAGTCCCTCTTCGGGGGGAGATGAGCGGTGATAAAATTTGATAAATAAATAAATATTCTTTTGGCTGTTGTGGGTCTTCCGGGCTGTGTGGCCGTGTTCTGGAAGTTGTGGTTCCTAACGTTTCGCCAGCATCTGTGGCCAGCATCTTCAGAGGGCAGGAGCACAGATAGAAGCAAAATCTCTGTCTTCTATCTGTGCTCCTGCCCTCTGAAGATGCTGGCCACAGATGCTGGTGAAACGTTAGGAACCACAACTTCCAGAACACGGCCACACAGCCCAGAAGACCCACAACAGCCATTGAACTCCGGCCGTGAAAGCCTTCGACAATACATTAAATATTCTTTTCTCTTGTGCATTATTCTGATATGTATTTCTTTGAGCACAATTACATCTGAATTATTAATTCTCAGCTTAATATTGAAATGTTGTTGCAGAACCTGGTCTCTTGTCTTCTTCCTGACAAAGTACACAGGTATATCTCTGGGTACATTTCTTGTAATCATGTATTAATTCTGTATACTTTGTCCACTTCTGTATCCATATCTTCTTCATCCCGTTTCAAAAAAATTGTTAAAGATTCAACAACCCTCTCTCTGATATCTTCACCAGGTTCCTCTGGAACAGCTCTCGGTCTCAGACAAAATTCTTTCTCTCTTAATTCCAGTAGTGCCACATTATCTAAATCTTTTTCCATCTCTCAATTTATTATTTCTGTTTTATTTCCAAAATTTCCATTTTATCTTTAATTTGTTTAACCTCTCCACTCATTTGTATTATGGATTCTTCAATTTTTTTATTCATCTTTTCCTCCATGTTTGCAAATCTTTCATCCATTCTCCCTTCAAGTGTAGCCAGATCTCTTTTACCAGATTCTGTAGCATTCTTCCCCAATTCTTCAAACATCCTTTGCAAAATTTCTGTAGTAATCCCTTTTTCTGTCATTTGCTCTGTTAACGAACCACTCCTCCCTTCTGTGAGTTTCACTGCTTTCCTGGTAGTAGCCATTTCTCTTCTTTAATTTGTAATCCAGAAAGGAGCAGTAAAAGTAAAGGAGAGGCTATGCTGATACTTTGATAGCTGAAAATGCCAATGATCTGCAAGCTCTAGTAATGAAAGTCAAGGAGTATAGTGAAAAAAAATGGGACTAAGATTAAATATAAAGAAGACCAAAACAATGACAGCAGGTACAGCAATCAACTTTAGAATTGAAAATGAAGATACTGAAGTGGTAGACAACCTCTGCCTTTTAAGATTGATTATCAATAGTAAAGGAACTAGCAGCCAAGAAATATGCTGTGGTAGAGTAGCGATGAAAGTCTTGGAAGAGATATTCAGATGGTGTGACACATTTGTACCTACAAAGTCAGAATCATTGAGTCAAGTGGTTATTCTTGTGATATTCTATGGGAACAAAAATTTGAAGAAGCAGGATAGAATGAGTATTGATGGTTTTGAATTTTGGTGCTGGAGAAGACTCTTGATAATACTATGGATAGCCAAGTAAATAAACAAATGGATCATAGAACAAATCAATCCAGTGTTTTCACTCTAGGTACAAATGACCAGGTTTAAATTATCATATTTTTGGATACATTATGTGAAGACCTAGCTCTCTGGAGAAGCCTATAATGCTGGGAAGGGTGGAAGGAAAGAGGGTAACCAGCAGCAAGTTGGATGGACTTGATTACAGTGATGATGAATGCACTCTTTGAAGTCCTGAAGGGCCAGGTTGGGGATAGATTATACTGGAGAAGGTATGTATGGTCACTAAGAGTCAATACCAAGTTGATGGCATATAATCAATCAATTCTTTGGGAGCTGGATAAAAGGCACAATCTATAATTCAAAATCAGCTTTATTAAAAAAATAAGACAAATTAAAATGTAAAAATGCTGTTGTAATTTATGGTAGTCACATGCAAAATTACAATTAACAATAAAGGAAATATTACAGACAGATGTTCCAAAGGCTCTCTAATAGAAAGAAACAGTAACAATCTAAAATTCTGGGCAGATCTCAAGATGGTATGGATCAGTAAGAAAATGGGGGATCAGTTAGAAAATGGACCAGACAGGGCTGAGTCTGCATAAAGATAATGGATCTCAGAGTCAATAAAGCAGGCTTAAATACACAGAAATGAAAAAACAACTTTAGCACAATGCTAACTAGACATTTACCCATGTCTACCCAGGTAATAGTTGCTTCAGTCCAAACCTCCTTTCTGATTCAGTTTTACCTGTATTTACTTTTTGGTTTTCTGGAAATTCCCCACTTTAATCTGTGGCTGAAAGGATAATAGTGTTTACTTTTCTCTTCTCATGACCACAGCACAAAGGACGATTTATTTTATTTATTTTTTCTTCTCCCAGTTTTAACAGGACAAAGGCTTTTTTACCTGCACATGGAGGAATTGAGGACAGCCTTGTTTTCCTTTGTGAACAGAAGCATTGTCAAAGAAAATGTTGATTCTTTCCCTGGGAAGTCTGGTTGAAAGAAGCTGGGAGGGCGTTTTCCTCACAAGAACCACATTGTTCTGACTCCCTAAAATGATAAGATAAATGAATTTGTGTGACACCCCCCAATGAATGTAACTAATAATTCTGTTATCTGCTATAATTCTCAGAAATGTTGAGAGCTGACATCCAGTTATCTGGAAGGCTAGCTTGGAAAAATGACTATAATCCACCCAAGCTAAGGCCACAACAAGGCCATAAGTTCTTCAATGTTGTTTTCCTGCAACATATTAACATGGCTGCCCTTCTGGAGGCTCATGTTTATGGCTGCACTGTAACAAAGCTTTGGCTCTTTGCCTGGGAATTCTCAGACCAGAATGTATATAGCTGTTGGAGAGACCAAGCTCTCAGCATTCTTTTGACAAGTCTCTTGAGTGGGGCACTAATAATTTTTTTTTACTTGCTGCATTGCAATTGCACTGAACTATTTACCATCAGTGAGTATTTTCCTAGTTTGTCATAGTAAATCCTGTGCTACGGCTATGTCAACAAAATGTTATTATTAAATTGATTTGTATTTTTTAACACATTTGATAGGTTTAGTGCATTTCTTTTTATGTTTTGCCTGTTTTGATGTATAATTGGATGTAATGGTTACTGTTATGGAAGAGTGAGATAGAAATACTAAATTAAAAAATAAATCATTGATGGATTTGAGGTAGAATGATTGGATGAAAATTGTCCCTTAGACCTTGAAGAGTTTTTATCAAGCTCACTGGGTTAAGCTCATTATCTTCTCATTATCTCAGTACACTATGCTTGCTGTTTCTCAGGGTAGCTGATCCATTAAAGAATGCTCCATTTGATTTGATACTTATTTGAATAAATTTAATTTTGTTGAAGGATTTATAGTGGTGGACCACTAGCTTTGTGCGGCTGACACTACTACAATCCTGGCCATATTTACCTGGAATTCCTGTTGAACTTACTCACAGGTAAATATATGAACTCAGTGATTCTTACTTCTAAATAAGAGCTCCTTAAATTGTGCTGTGTGATCACAGTAATGAGGTATTTTTTCCACCACCAAAACCATCTAACAGACAAGGATCAGATCCTTCCCTTCCCCTCCCTGCTCCATGAAGAAGTTCATAATTGCTGTTCGAATAATGGGCCTTCCCAAAGGAGGTGATTTGAATGGCCTGAGCCACAATGCCCAAGTATATTTTAAGACCTTCAAGAACTGCCAATGACACCAAATTGTCTTTGCAACTTCATTAGGCCAGATTGAAATCCTTAGATTGGGAGGGGGAGGGGATAGCCCAAGAGGAAACTTCATCCTTTGTCAAATATACTTTTGTGATCGTAGACTTTTCTAGGTTTACTGCATATCAAAACTAGTGCTTTCCGCTGCCATTAAAAACAAAGAGTGCCTCCACATTGTTAAATGGCTCATTTCCGCTACCCTGTGACAAAACAGCTAGCTGGCTAGTCAGCCTTAGTCAGTGTCTATTTAAGGCAAAATGTCAAAAAAGAATGTCCTGCATTTGTGGCTCAACAATAACGAACATGGCTAAATCTGAAAATTCACAAAAGGAAGTGAACGGCTTTTTAAATTCTGAAGAACATTAGATTCTGGTGTCCTTTTTGTTCCAATTGTTGTGGCTTAATACTATGAAAAGACCACCTGTTGGGCTGCCATTTTGTGATTGTATTAAATGCAGCAACTGCATAAAAGAACACTTTCCAAAATAACCTAGTATTATTATTCACTTATTTCACAGTAAATGTGCATTCAAGATCTGCCTTAAAGTAGAAGTCTTTTTCTTCTCCCTTCAGTAAAGTTTTAAGATGCATGTGCTCAGTAAAAGTGCACTTACTACAAATGTATGATGTAATAGTTCCAAGCATGACACTTTGAAATGAGCTCATGTAAACTGATGAGATATAATTAAGCCTGCACTAACATAATGCTAAACTTCTGTAAACAGAGAACATAAAGCAGCAA
Organism: Charina bottae; assembly: GCA_023362775.1. Taxonomy (NCBI): domain Eukaryota; kingdom Metazoa; phylum Chordata; class Lepidosauria; order Squamata; family Charinaidae; genus Charina; species Charina bottae. The sequence continues at coordinate 127,971,242 of JALMGJ010000001.1, forward strand.
TTATACTGATGCACCCATGAGGGTAATAAAAATGACAGCGACATGACAATGTATTTTTATAAAGTAGAATAACAGTATCACTATCCTGCAAATTATGGAATCTGCAACTATCAAAAGCAATGGGAACTATCATTGATTTCTGAAAGGCTGCAGCCTAAATACTGCAATCTTGAAATCTCAGAATATAAACACATTAACATCTAAGTAACATTCCCAAACAGTCATCATGAAAGAGATGTGCACCATGAAAAACCACTTCAGTGAATAGTTTGCTTTTTATTCTCTTCAAAAAGAAAATCTAATATGATGTGCTCAGCCAGATTGCTGCTGGGGAATGGAGTTTCAAACTTGGAAGTCGTTAGGGTGTTTCCTAACATAGTTAACTTCCCAATAAAATTCTGGCCTTTATCTTAAGGCACATGGAGAATAGTACCAGACAAAGAAAAGTTAAAGACTTTCTCAAGACAAGCTCAACCTACAGTGATTAGATGTCCATATCATTATCTTGACAGCAATATGGAAGTGCTTTACCATTGCCTTATTCAAGGTTATTTTTTGACTTCCCAATCTAGACTAAAGCTGTAGGATGTCTTAGTGGTCTTCCATCTGAGTATCAACTGTGGTTGATTCAGCCAAGGTTGTCTTGATGCTGTTATCTTCTGGTCTAGTACAAATTCTGGCATAGCTCAAATTCCATAGCCAATACAAAGCATTGCACTAGTTTAATTTATGACAGGGAAGGTTCTAGTCTATAGATTCAGGTTATCAATATTTTACTTCATGTTTCAGTGTGAAGTAATGAAAATTAGTCAAATACCAGACGTTACTGTCCTGCACCAGCTAAGTTATAGCATTTAGTTCAATATTTATTTATATTCACAAGGTCTCAGGTTCAACATATACACCTCTATGCAGGGCTGGGAAAACCTTTTAAATTATTTCTCATTAGGGTAGAATGAATAATATTGGACTAAATGGATGAATAGTCTGGCTTAGTATAAGGTGACTTCCTGTGCTCTGAATATATGTTGCTGCTTCTCATGTCCATTCACCACCATATTTCTTTCCACTGTTATTCACATTTCAGGGTTCTTGAGTTGGCCACAGTGAAGTCCCACAGCTTATAACCATCTGCTCCTAACAAAGGAGAAAGTAGGAAATGTTGCACAGTCTGCTTCTGACCGCAGTTGCTGGTCTTTAGTCTAATTTAGTCCCTCCCTCCCCCCATTTGATCACATTGATGCTCAATCTAACTACGTATGAACGTGACTTTGGGCCTTCCAAATAACCCATTCCTCCCCTGCTCCAACAGAGGGCCACTCATTCACAATAATACCCATGTCATCTCCTGCAAGGTTTCTTAGTTTTTGTCTAGTAAAAACCAGACTGGTATTCTACGATTTTATTAACATAAAAAAAAATTGCATAACTTCTGAATATATTGCATATGCGCAATCAAAGGTATTTTACTCTTCAACATAAATCTCATTTGGATAGACTGCAGATATGTTTGTAAGGAAACAGCCATGCCAAAAGCTGTGAATTGATCAAAATTAAGGGAAAACAAGAAGAATGGGGTAGGGAAATATTCTGTAAAGAATTTGATCTTCTCATTGTTCACTATAATTCCAAAATGAACTTGAACAAAAAACAGAGGGTGGGCTTAAAAGAATAAGAGTCTTTTTAGCAGTTAACAGGAGTGTGAGTTATCTGATATATGCAACCAAGAGGCATGGAAGCTGCCTTTTCATTTGATGGATAGTGCACTTTCAAGCACTGGAAAAGGCTTTTGTTCCTCTACACAGTATGTCCATTGAAATTAGAAGTGCTATATACAATGTAGTTGCAGATGGACCCAATTATTTTATTTTGCCTTTACTGAAGAGCAAACCTATAGATACTGAATCAGAAGGAAATTCCATTGAATCAAACAGGACATACCCCACTTATTTTGGATGAAGACCCATTGAACTCAATGGGATTGATTTCTGAGGGGATAACTGTAGGGGCACACTACTGTCACAGAACAGTTTGTACCTAACATTACATTTCAAAGAAAATAAAGCCCCCCATATGCAGCCCTTCCATTGGTTTCCTTCAGCAGGTAATTACTTCCCACCTTTCTCCAATCATCCATGTTTCTTTACTAACCAACATTTAATATTTTATGGCTATTAAATTCATCTCCATCCCTCCATCCCTCCATCCATTTTCTTGTAATCTTCAAGGGCCTCCTGAATATAATGATACTTCCCTGCCAACCCAATTTATCTTTATTTCTGTTGGAACTCATTACCTGAGAATGCCATTAGAGGGAGTGATTTGATTGATTCATTAACCCATTACATCTGTATAATTTCACATCTGCTTTAAGAAATCATTTCAAAGTAAAGATCATATCTTTGTATTGCACAAATGTTATCTGAGGAAAAGCATTCTGTCCTTCTTTAAGAGTGAAACAAAACCTCCTCTGAAACGGTGTTTGTTACCTGTAGTTTGGCAGCATTTTTACCAAAATAATTAACATTTAAATATATTGCCAGGTTCATAGAAGGAGCCTTTGAAGTTAGTTTTAAAAGTTTGATCTCACAAATTAATCAAATGAAAACTGTCACTCACTTGCACCTACACATAGAGCCAGAGTTAATATATTAAAAAAAATTTTTTTTTTTTAAATCTTAATTTCATCCTTGAAATTTAAAATAACAGTATGATGCTACTTCACACCTTTGGATCCATACTCTTCATACTGAGATGCAGAAAAAAATGGGTTTTGTATGTTAGCCAAAAGTGATTAGTGACTCAAATATTCTTTAAGATGGGAGAAGAAAAGGTTTTCTTTAAGCTACCTAACCTAGAGGGGGAAAAAGTAGTATACAATTGAGTAGTATACAATATGGCAGTATAAATTAGTATCTTGGCTTATTGTTCATTGCAATGTAAAGAGTCTGTACTATGCACTTAACTATTGTGTTAGGGTCTTACGGAAACTGAATCTACCAATCAGAAATGGCTTCTGTCTGAATAAAAAATATGTATCTTTAAGAGAAATACAATGTGTTTGGAACCCTGAGGGTTAATGAGAGGTAAGATGGTGAAGGGGGGATGAGATGAAGGGGATAAAAGAAGCTGAATAGATGAAAGAAATGATTCAATGGGAGACATTGTTCATCTCAGCTAGGTGTCCGAAACAAACACAAAAAATAGGAACTGCTTTAACATTGGGAGGGAAAAAATAGAACTTATACCACATATTAAAAAGAAAATAAGAGATAATAAAAGGCTTTCAGGCTTTTTCACTAGATCTCTAAAAAATAAAGCAAGAGAGCAAGAAAGCAGAGAAATTGAATTCCTCTCTAAAGGTATCTCAGTCAGAAAGCTTCATTGTCCCCCTTTTCACATCAAGAATTTAATTTTGCATTTGCTTTGTCCATCTGGAGATACGTTTCCAGTTTCATGACACTGATTTTTTCCTCCTCCTCCTCCTCCTCCTCCTCCTCCTCCTCCTCCACCACCACCACCACCACCACTACCACCTCCACTTTAGATAGACAGTCCATATTGATGGATATTTAGTCCAATTTTTTTTATCCATTCAATTGTGTCTGATTCTCAGAGACTGCCTGGAAAAGTCCTTGCAGTTTTCTTGGCAAGGTTTTTCAGAAGTGGTTTGCCATTGCCTTCTTCCTAGGGCTGAGAGAGTGTGACTGGCCCAAGGTCACCCAGCTGGCTTTGTGCCTAAAGTGGAAGTAGAACTTACACCTGGTTTCTAGCCCAGTGCCTTAACCACTACACCAAACTGGCTCCCAAGTTCAAATTTAGTAGCTATAAAACAATGTGTGTTCTGCTGCTTCAGGGTTTGCCTATACTTTTGAACTACATGAACAGAGTGAAGTTTTTATTCCTTAGATATCTGGCAAAACATTCTCTTACATGGTACCTTAGTCAATAAGCAGCTATTTCATTAATATGTTGATCGATTATTTAATGCAGAGTTTTCCAAACTTTTCATGTTGGTGACACACTTTTTAGACATGCATCATTTTGTGACACACTCTTACAGCAGGGCATCATTTCGCGACATACTCTTACAGCAGGGCACAAGGCAGGCACTAGGACCTGCACGGAATCACAGCAGGTTTGGAGACAGCAAGGCACAAGGCAGGCACTAGGACCTGCGCAGAATCCTGGCAGGGCTCGGAGGCAGCAGCAGCTGCGACACACCCAGACACTGAAGCCGACACACTAACATGTCATGACACACAGTTTGGAAAGCTCTGATTTAATGAGATCATGACACATTGATAATGATCAATCTCTAATTAATTTTTACAAACCATTTCTAGGAAACATTTACTTGGAAAAGATCCCAAAGTTATGTAGCTTTAATATATGAATACTTAGTTCTTATTTCAAAACAAGTGGATTGAAAATTTTAAAAAAGGTAAAGGTTCCCCCCTCACGTTTGTGCAGCCGTGTCCGACTCTAGGGGCCGGTGCTCATCTCCGTTTGTTAGCCAAAGAGCCAGCGTTGTCCGAAGATGCTTCCGCGGTCATGTGGCCAGCATGACGCACGCGGAACGCTGTTACCTACCCACCGAAGTGGTACCTATTCATTTACTTGCATTTGCATGCTTTTGAATTGCTAGGTTGGCAAGAGCTGGGGCAAGTGCGGGAGCTCACTCCATCACGCAGGGCTAGGGATTCGAACCTCCAAACTTGCGACCTTCCAATTGACAAGCCTGGCATCTTACCCACTGAGCCACCACTGTTAAATGTCATATATTTTGGCTTCCAAAGCAACAGAATGTATAGATGGCTAGGTTCACTCAAGTTCTCCAAGCATGAGAAGTTGCAGGTGTATAGAGTTTTCTTAGATGTGATTTTCTTTAGAAAGAGATTATGGTAGTTTATGGCATTCTGAAATATCTAAGGTTACGCGTTAGGTGAGAGGGGCACAGATTAAATAGCTGAGTAGACAGTTAAATGCAACATCCCATATGCAATTTCTTGATATAAACTTTCATGCCTGGGTTTAAAATGGTTTCTCAAATCTCTTGTCTCTTCAGACATTCAAAAATTCAAATGTGGAGACAGGAAATAGCTGAATACAGCCTATAACCATATTTGGTTGAACCTTCTTGTTGTGTGAAAGCCTTGAAGGGCTATTAAGAACTAGTCAAGAACTCACATGAGAGTTTACATGGAATAATGTATTTAGCTAAAATAATGTGATGGACTGCATACTGCAGATCCTAACTTGTAATAAGAAATTATGTCTTAGTTAGATACTAACTAGTTGATATTAGTTTGAATTATGATCAGGCTCAAATTACCCTACTTCAGATGAAAGCCTAGCTCACTAGAGAAGGCTCTAATGCTGGAAAAGATGGAAGGAAAGAGAAGAAGATGACCAGCAGCAAGGTGGATAGACTCAGTTAACTGACAATGGGTGCAATGTTGGAAGACTTGAAAGATCAGGTTAGGGACAGATTGTCAGAAAATCTATGGAAAAGAGGAGCAGGAAGTGGAGGTGAGATTTTAACACCAGAGTTTCCAAAAAAAGGCAACTGAAATAATGCCATGACATTTACCTGTTATAATGCAGGGAGGGGAGTGTCCATATGTATGCAGCAGAATAGAATGGTGTAGTGGTTAAGGCATCAGGCTAGAAACCAGAAGAGTGAGTTCTAATTCCACCTTAGGCATGAAGCCACTGGGTGACCTTGGGCCAGTCACTCTCTCTCAGCCCTGGGAAGGAGGCAGTGGCAAATCACTTCTGAAAAACCTTGCCAATAAAACTGCAGGGACTTGTCCAGACAGTCGCCAGGAGTCAACACTGACTTGCACATACACACACACACACACACACACACACACAGAGAGAGACAATAGAATGGAGTGCACTTTCTAGAAGGGTGAAGTAACTTTTAAAATAATATTTAATGTATTTCTATGATTTTTAAAACAAACCTTTCAAATAAGCCCTGCAGACAATCTGACTTGCTAGCCCATCAGGAAGGCCCTGTCCCTAACAGGGAGATAGTGAAAGTGCATTTGATATAGAATATCTATAAAAGGGTCCCCCCCCCCTTGCCATGTTCTGGCCTCCCACACCACAGCATATAGTCCTCAGCCAAACTAGCAATTCGAAAGCATGCAAATGCAAGTAGATAAATAGGTACCACTTCGGTGGGATGGTAACAGCGTTCCGCGTGCGTCATGCCGGCCACATGACCGCGGAAGCGTCTTCAGACAACGCTGGCTCTTCGGCTAACAAACGGAGATGAGCACCGGCCCCTAGAGTCGGACACGACTGCACAAATGTGCGGGGGGAACCTTTACCTTTTTATGCTTTCCTCAAGTTGAACTAGGTTCTCAATTACTGTTTATAGGGTGTTGCTTTAATACACACTTGAGTGAAGGCGTTTGCATTCATTGCATTTTTCATATAACCAATATAACATTTGAGAAAAGCATCAATCAGTATACAAGAAAAAAATCATTTTTCTTTAAGATCTTAGAGAATGGAAGAGTTTTGGAAAGAGACAAAAGAGATCTAAACTAGGAGTCATCAGTGTTTTGGGAGATCAGTGAGCACAGCTGGAACTTTAAGAATATGTTGTGCACATATCTCGCCAAATCACTCTGATGTGGGTGGAAATGTCCATTTTACAGAATGCCTAACATAGTGCATATAGCCAGCAGTAGAATACCAATTTACCATAGGGAAACCGGGAGGATGCTCACCAAAAACTTTCTAGTCCCTGAGGAAGCCCCCCTCACTTCTAGATTACATTTTCCTCTTTTTCCTAGGAATGTGAAAAAGAGCTGGGCTGAAGCCTCTCAAGTTTCATTTTCTGAGAATGCTTATGAGGTTCACATGGGGACACCTTTGGAAGCAAAGGGGATAATGGAAGTTGATACTTTGCACCAAAGCTGCAGTTCTATTTAGTTTTTTTTAAAATAATAATAATTAAAACGTTAGTTGGAACAGGAGTTTATGGTGTCAAGTGGCAGGCCAAGAAGGCAGAACCAGGAAAAGGAAGTGGGTGGAGTCAGGAAATACCCTTAATTTAATTATAATTAAGTAGGTGTTAATGTATGTAATGCTTTTCCCCTTCTGTCATTACTAAAAATTCCATTTGGTGGCAACTTTTAGAGAAACTCGGGGGGCCATAGCCAAGATTTTCAGGGACCACATGTGGTCTTGGGACCTCAACTTGTCCACTCTTGGTTTATGGGGATGTATAAACAAACTTAAACTATGGTTTCTCTCTCTGGCTTCTTTCAACCAAAAATAAAGCCATTCTCTTGGGTTCAAATGACATGGTAATCTTACAACAAACCACAAGTAGGCTGTTCGCTGTTGTGCCACAGGAGAGGAATTCCAGAAGTATTTGCAGAGAAGCACAGACTTTATTCTGTGATGCAAATCAGCCAAAACATTCTGTAAGCTGGCTGTTTTTATAAACAGTTAAATAGATCTATCAGCTAGGTTTGCAAGGCTGAGTTTAGTTCTCCTTGTTTCAAAGAAAATAGATGGGATAGTGACCCTTTAACCTATGTTGATAATTGCTATAATTTTCCTGACAGGCAACGAATTATTTGGAACATATTTTTAAATATATTGTCAAGTTCAGCTAAAAGCAGGTCCTTGAGCTTTGTATCCCTCTCTTCTTGCACTAGAATCTGAAATATTTATATTCTATTTTATCGTGGCTCTCCTCATTTTTCCCCACACAGCAGCATCTCTGTGAGGTGAGTTGAGCTGAAAGAGTTTGGCCTCAAATCACCCAGTGAGTTTTCATACATGGGAATGGACCTGAACCTGGGCCTCACAGTCCTAGTCTAATGTTATAATCACTACACCAGAGCTTTCCAAACTGTGTGTTGGGACACGTTAGTGTGTCGGCTGCAGTGTCTGGGTGTGTCGCGGCTGCTGCTGCCTCCGAGCCCTGCCAGGATTCCGCGCAGGTCCTAGTGCCTGCCTTGTGCCTTGCTGCCTCCAAACCTGCCCTGCCAGGATTCCGCGCAGGTCCTAGTGCCTGCCTTGTGCCTTGCTGCCTCCAAACCTGCTATGATTCCGCACAGGTCCTAGTGCCTGCCTTGTGACTGGCTGCCTCCAAACTTGTCAGGATTCCGCGCAGGTCCTAGTGCCTGCCTTGTACCTTGCTGCCTCCAAACCTGCCCTGCCAGGATTCCGCGCAGGTCCTAGTGCCTGCCTTGTGCCTGGCTGCCTCCAAACCTGCCCTGCCAGGATTCCGCGCAGGTCCTAGTGCCTGCCTTGTGCCTTGCTGCCTCCAAACCTGCCCTGCCAGGATTCCGCGCAGGTCCTAGTGCCTGCCCTGTGCCTTGCTGCCTCCAAACCTGCTATGATTCCGCACAGGTCCTAGTGCCTGCCTTGTGACTGGCTGCCTCCAAACTTGTCAGGATTCCGCGAAGGTCCTAGTGCCTGTCTTGTACCTTGCTGCCTCCAAACCTGCCCTGCCAGGATTCCGCGCAGGTCCTAGTGCCTGCCTTGTGCCTGGCTGCCTCCAAACCTGCCCTGCCAGGATTCCGCGCAGGTCCTAGTGCCTGCCTTGTGCCCTGCTGCCTCCAAACCTGCTATGATTCCGTGCAGGTCCTAGTGCCTGCCTTGTGCCTGGCTGCCTCCAAGCCCTGCCAGGATTCCACACAGGTCCTAGTGCCTGCCTTGTGCCCTGCTGTAAGAGTGTGTCGTGAAATGATGCCCTGCTGTAAGAGTGTGTCACGAAATGATGCATGTCTAAAATGTGTGTCACCAACATGAAAAGTTTGGAAAGCTCTGCACTACACAATGGCAGTCTTGGGTACTGAAAATCTCTTCTACTTAAATATGGCCACCCCAGTTTTAATGCTGGTCTAGTTGGGTGTAGAGGGAGCTGTTTTATATCATGTCTGGTCATTGGGTCAAATAGCTCAATTTTGTCTATACTGACTGGTCACAATTCATCCAGAAGTCTTTGTTAAACTCATCTGAAAACATGGACTGAATCTCCAATCTCCTGTGTGCAAATCTGTGCTCTATCATAGCCGTCCTGGGAAATAAACTTCTGTATTATTTCTCCTGTATAAGAGTGCGGAAACATGTATCAACAAATATTTTGTAAGCAACTATATGTTTTGATTATATACTGAATATAAGTTGTAGAGCTAGCATGCATGTATGCTTTTAATATAAAACCTGGGAAAATAATCCAGAACATTTTAAATTCTAATTGTTCACAGAATTTTATTAACCAATTTACGCACCCAGGAGTCCAGTTACATGGTGACTCCAATGGGTCTAAAATGGTCAATTAAAAGTCAATTAGCAAGGGAGCTGAGAGGTTTGTGATTTGGTTGCACCACTTCATGCTTCTATTTCTACTATTCCTTTTTAAAAACTGTGGATAGAATGGGAACACCAGCTGGTTAATGTTAACACTGCAGTACTATATCTATTGGCCTGGTAATCTACAGTGGATAACTTGCAGTTTCTTCATTGTTGGTTTTGTTATTCCTAATTATCAAGGGTTCTGTCAAATATTGAAATTTCATATGAATAATAAGACAATCAAAGTGAGTAGATCAGGTTTTGACAAGCTGCACACTTATATTTTCCACGAAATGCTCAAATGAAGTTTCTGAATAGAACAGCAGTTCCCAACCCGTTTCTTTACCCACTGCATAATCACTGAAAGTTTTGAGGACTACTACTGAGGGAAGGGGCGTGATGGCTCAGCGGTTAAGACACCAGGCTTGTTGATCAGAAGGTCGCAAGTTCGGAGGTTTGAATCCCTAGCCCCGCGTTATGGAGTGAGCTCCCGCACTTGCCCCAGCTCTTGCCAACCTAGCAATTAGAAAGCATGCAAATGCGAGTAAATAAATAGGTACCGCTTCGGTGGGAAGGTAACAGCGTTCCGTGCACGTTGTGCTGGCCACATGACCGCGGAAGCGTCTTCGGACAACGCTGGCTCTTTGGCTAACAAACGGAGATGAGCACCGGCCCCTAGAGTCAGACACGACTGTGCAGGGGAACCTTTTACTGAGGGCAGGGTCCTGGTATCTGTGGTCACTGTGGCACACATAATTCCCCCATGGTGTTTGGGCATCTCCCACCCCACCCCCTGCTTAAAGTTATTTTTTTTAAAAATGGTTGGAATCTTGAGGGATTACTCTCCCGAGATATTGGTGTTTCTGCCTGAAATAATGTAAAATTTGGGGCAAAAAAGCCAACATCTCACAAAATTTCAAGCGGGAACCAGAAAAGCTCACAAGATATGACTATCTCCTTAGGTTGGGGTAATAAAAAAGAAACCTGTTTTTAGTTTGGCACCTGCTTCATCACCTGTAGTAGCCTCCACAGACAAATAGTAGTCTGCAAGCCATAGGTTTGAACTCTCTGAACAGAGATTCTTTCAATCAAAGAGAACAACAACCCATAGCAGCGGACCTTGAAATGGGAAAGGAGTTTGTCTTCACCAATGTAATATTGTCATATGTCTTTAATAAATCATATTAAATCACCTGACATGTAATTTCTTAATGCAACATAATGGCTTAATTACCATTTAACTCGTGATATTTTCACAGTCATGGCTATTTTTTCCAGCACACAATGGGTAGCTTTACTGTGAAAATGAGTTAAGTCATCATGTTAGCCAACCACAACTTTTTTTTGTATGTGTCAGTTAAAGCATTCATGCCGTAACTTCAAATTACCATGTGTGCTGTAATCCATTGTTGAACTCACGACTCACACAATTTGTTTCATGGTCTTGAATTTTTGCAGGTTTCCATATAATGAGTCTGTTCTGTTAATATTTTTTATTCACCCGTATTTGGCATCTTTATTTATGGGATTGTCTCCCTCCATACCTGGTTACATCCTAGGAAAATATAGCATAGGCAATGGATCCCATTTTGGTTCCTCCCCTGTCTCTTTTCTCCAATCACTTTCCCCTTGATCTATGAGTACCACGGGAGACATTGTTTTCGGAAAACAGAGAGAAAGTTTGGGAGTAGTCCCATCAGTCTATCTTCTGGTAAATGATTTTTAAACAAGTAGACCCTCCTATCAAGGCATCCACTTTATGAAATCATTCTCCCACCCATGGCAGCCAGTTTTTGAGAGAAGCCATCACATGTTCTCCCATTTTTAAATGTATTCATCAAATTTGCCTGCTGCTGAATATTCAAGACTCAAAATTCCAAAGGTACTTCACTGGTCCCAAAGGGTTTCTCCCTTCTCCTCTAGTTGAATATCATTACAAACCTTGTACAGAACTTGGCTCTGAAAGTAGAAGGATCTTGCCAGTCTTGCCAAGTAGTTGGGGACAAGGTAGCATTGCATAGGGATTCTGAGTTCTACAGCACTTCATCCCAAGTCTCCTGAACACACACAGATGTAGTTCTCTCAGAAAGCTAAGCACCTGGGATGGAAGACCACCAGAAATCCCAGGGCTGCAGGCTAGAATGCAAGTTGAAAAAAACATACTCCCAAAGGCAGAAATGGCTCATCACTTCATGTGGTCACCGAGGAAACTAGTTGATGTAGACTTGGCTTTAACTCTTTGTGCAACTTGGAAGCAATGGTGCAGGGGAGATGCTATGTCGGAGATGGGCATTTGGATAACAAACCATAGAAAAACAAAAATAAATACCATTTATTTTAAATGAATGGGTCTATGGATCCCACATTATTTCCTAAAGAAAGTTCTAAGAAATACTGTATACCTTAATACTGTTTTCAGCCTTTTAATCTATGCAACAATATGAATACTTTATTCTAAGTGTACCGGACAAGTAGTACAGAGATGCTTCTAAAAATGGATGAAGGCAGGATTTGTCTACCTATCCATCTATCTGTCTGGAGTGCTTGAACTGCAAAACAGCCGTGTCAGAACTCAGATGGTTAACATTCACTTCTTGCTGTTTTATTGCATATTACTGTGCGCTCCTGAGCAGCAGGAGCAGATTCAAGCAATTACAATCAAGTCAGGGCACATGCCGTGGCTGAGCGACACGATCATGATGAGGATACTGATGAGGCACTTATCGAAAACCCCACATCATCCACACTCATCAGCCACAACATGTCACCCCAAATGAGGCCTCAGCTGCCTTCCAAAGGTTCATTGCACAGTCACACTGTTTATGGCTCTCTTTGGGCCCAGTTTGGATTTTACAGGCCAGGCTCAGTTCAAACAGAAGCTGACAAGTAGGTCAGGCCCAAGGGTTCAGGATAGTTTCTCTCCCTGGCTGTCGTCAGGACCGATCCATCTGCAGAATGAAAGCTCATTCCCAGCTCTACTGGGAAGAATCCTGGCAACTTCTTAGCATGAGCATTATCAGCTGAAATTAAATGAGTATCTGCATTTCTTTCATTTTTACTTATGAAAGTGGACCCATTTTAACTAGTACAAATTTTAATCTGATAACCATTGATAGCGTTAGGCGGCAATCCTATGCCATAGGGTGCTGGCAATAAGTTCCACTGAATTTAAGGAGAGTTTGGCTTGTGTAGCACTGCATTATTAATGATTTAAATCCCATATCCTTCGAAGACTGACTACTGTAAACTATTCCATCTCTTTTGATAATCCTTTAGCCAAAAATCAGTTGTTTTCTATTGCTGAATGAAGCTGTTTTGTTTTGAATCATCTCAAAAATCTGTTTTTAAGTACATAGTATTTTTTTAAAAAAATCAAAATAATATTTCAGTGCATGCCTGACATGTTCAAAACTGCCAAGAACTGCTTTGCTATATTTAGAATAGCAAGAATTCGTATAAAGTTCCGATCTGCCCATTATCCAAAAGATATGTATCAAATGTTTTTGTATATGAATTTCCAAAGACTACTCAGACATCCCTAAGAATTTGTTTGTTTGTTTTCCTGGATTTCTACCCACTGTAATCAAGAGACTCTAGGCAGTCTATAATAAAATCATCAAATACAACATCCATGCTAATAAAAAAGATAAATACAGTGTAATAGATTAAATGGCCATGTTAATAAAGAAAAACAAAATAAAGCAGTAAACCAATGGTGATGCATCATACTTGAAAGACTTTCTGAAAGAACTCTACTTTTAACAGCTTGAGAAAAGCCAACAATATGGGAGAGATTGTTCCAAAGTACAGGCAGAGTAACAGAAAACCTTTCAAAGATATTTTATGGTAATTGCTAAAAATGTGTATGCAATGAATCAAAAATAAGTTTCATTCAATTCACTAAGCAGCAGCATCCACAGGAGGGTCAAAACAGGCAAGATGGCAGCTGCAGCACTCTGACCAAAGTCTCATTCTTTTGTCCATGTGTCAATGCCATCCTACTATTGCTGTATATCAGTATAGAATTACTGTGGCTAATCTTCCAAGCCCAGCAATTTGATCCAAATAAAATAAAGTGTTGATTCATTGATCTGATGTAGTTGGATCAAGGAGCAATTCCTGGTTAATACTGACATCCAGAGCACCAGTCCTCATAGCAATCTTTTCCTGGTAATCATGTATCATTCGCTTCCCATGCTTGCTTCATTTGTAAACCAGACTTCATACACTTAAATTCGATTGAGTCTAACTGGTAAGTGGATTGTGGCCAAAGTTCCTAATCAGGGTACCTAAGATATTTCCCAGTGCACATGCAGAATTCAAGCGCAGTTTGTACAGAATACCATTAACTTCAATGGACAATGAACCTTCCTTTGGCAAAAGGTTGCCCACCTGGAGTTGCTTCCTGCACAGGAATTAATGGGAAAACTCTTATTGCCCAGTGGGAGAGGCAGAATATTAGCAGCAAATGCCTCAATCAGATCATATATATATTTAGAGAAATGTTGATGTACAGTACCACCCAAGGGAGGAATTACTCACTGTAATAATGAATGAACTGCAAGCTTGGCAGTGTGTGTAAAGGGAGATAAAAGGGACAGAATAGCATGCAATAAGATGTGAAAATGAGGGCTCCCAAATAACAGGCTAACTGAAAAGAGACTGACTGATAAGTTACTTCCATTAACCATAGAAAGCACGGAACTGTACATTGTTCAGAAATCAGGGAAGCCTGGGAAGTGCTGAGTTTGGGTCATGTAATATCTACCTATACCCTATCTATCATTCCTATCTTTCTAATATGAATTATTATGTGTGATCAGCTGAGTGAGAGTGATCTCTTTTGGGGTCATCATCTAACTCTTTGTGATGCACATGCTAAATTAGGCAACAGGGATGTGCCTTTCAAATGCAGATCATGTTTGCTTTAGAAGAGTAATGAGAACACTTGCCACTTTTGGAACATTTATGTGCTAGAAGTACTGTTAGCAGAAGAGCAGTTTAGATAAATTCAAGACTTTTTTTTGCTGATCACAAACATTAAGCTTCACACCTGAAGCCCTCAACCCCCTGCTGCGCTTTAATCCTAGCATCATTCACTGTTAGAGACTCAGAGCACTGTGCCTCTGCTCTCAAACATTTGATTGCCCTTCGTTTGAATGCCACCACCTGCAAAAATGCGTTTTTATTCCCTTTGAGCCTCTTGAGGAGGAAGTAAAAAATGATAATTCATGGCAAACATTAATTAATTGTTTACAAGATGATCTTTTCTTTTTCTCTCTCTCCCAACTTATGTTCAGCAGACATATTGAGCAGCAAAATTCCCCTCTTCATGACAGAGTTTGTCAAGAGGACTCCGTTGTTGTTTATCGCTCAAGCATGGGATAGACTGGAGGTCATTGTTTCTGCAGTTCAAGTAGCCTGTCTGGTTCTTGTTTGAAGAATGAAAGCGACATGCATGAGTTCTCCATTGTAAAAGGAACTACTGAGTCTCGGAAGGACCAGGCAATTTAACAATGTAAATAAACATTTTCCTCCATGTGATTTTTCTTTAAAGGTCAAGAGGCGCCACTGCTGTATTTTATAAGATTAAATTATGTCCAAATCACATATCGCTGAACTCACAAAAAAAGTTAGGAGCCACTTGTCTTACACAGCAGGCATAAGGGTGTCAACTCAGAAGTAAGTCCCCTGAATTCAACAGGACTTAGTGACAAGAAAATCTGTATAGATTTTCAGTTCAGCATCCCTGCGAAGGCATATTTGGGGAGCAATACAGATAGAGGTCAAAACCTTCAATCCTATCTATGCTTGTTTGAAAATAAGAACATAGTATAAGAACTTGAGCCTTTTTTCCATTTAAAAAATGCTGACTGCTACAACTTGTGACAGTGAAATCCGTACTTTTACCGTGCATTGGTGAAGAAGTGATTCCTTTGGTCTGTCTTGAAAGTTCTTCCATTCAGTTTAATTTGGATTACTCTCTGTTCCAACCCTAGGGGAGAAGAAGAAAAAGTCTATTTGCTTCTTTGCCTACCTAATCCTCATTGGGATGTTTCAAGGTCACCCCAATTTTTCCTGCCTAATTATGCTTTCTATCTCTGCAAACTTTGGGGCTCATCCAATCATACTGATAGCTGGCCACACCTCTCAGTCCTCTGTACTGAGAGTTT
The DNA here is from genome assembly GCA_023362775.1 of Charina bottae. Lineage (NCBI taxonomy): Eukaryota > Metazoa > Chordata > Lepidosauria > Squamata > Charinaidae > Charina > Charina bottae. Next base: position 127,986,751 of record JALMGJ010000001.1, read on the forward strand.
GCTATTAGTATATCAGATCCACAAATATATACAAGCATTTAACAAAGACTCCAATGAGAGGAGATGGGGAAATGTTGACTGAACTATGTTACCATTAGATGGGTATTGATCTGGTTGTACAAAAGTACCCAACAAATATGGCTCCATGTTAAGCGGGTGGGAAGTGTCAAGTAGTGTATCATAGGGCTCTGTTCTAGGCCCTATGCTGTTCAATATATTTACAAATAACTTGGATGAGGAGGATTAGGGAAAAAAAGATTAACAAATTTGCATGTGACACAAAGATAAGGAGGATAGCAAATGCCTTCGAGGACAGTATTCAGATTCAAGAGGTTTTTGATAGGCTGGAATAATAACAGAAAACTGCAAGCTGGATTTCAACAGGAAAAAATACACAATCCTACATTTAGGTAGGAAAAATCAAAGGCTTGAGTACCGAATGGTGGGGGTGGGGTGGGGGAACCATTCTGGACAGCACTACATACAAAAAGGATCTGGGTGTTCTTGGTGGATCACAAGCCATACATAAGCCATATAGCAAATGCAACCTTAGGCTGCATCAACAGAAATGTAGTGTCAAGATCAAGAAAAGTCATTGTTCTTCTTCAGCTAAAATTTTGCACCCACTTCTAGACACCACCTTTTAGGAACTGGAGCATGTCCAAAGTAAAGCATCTAAGACAATAAGAAAGCTAGAAGGAACTTAGGAATAATTGGATGCATTGGGTAAGTTAGCCTGGAAAAAAGAAGACTTTGTGGAGACATGATAGTTGTCTTTAAGTATATTTAAGGGATGTCATGTAGAAGACACACAGAATTGTTCCGGACCAGAGAAGAGACAATGGATTTAAATTACAAGAAAGTAAATTTCAGTAGGCCATCAGCATAGCCATCCAGTACAAAATACAGTGATGTGAAAATGACAAAATATGTGTTGTGATGTCACAGTGCAAACCTGGCCTTTTGGACTTGCATCCCATTGTCTGAAACAGGTATGTAAATCACTTAGTTTGTGTTATCACACATATTTCATCATTTTCCCTGCTTCCTCACTTCCCTGTACAGAAACCTTTGTACATCGGAAATTTTCCTAGTGTATTTTGATGCCTGTTGTTTGCTTTGGATGAAAGAATGGATAACTTTGAAGAACAGGAAACTACTACAACTTGAAGGACATGAATTGAGATTTGGGTGGCATGCCTACTTGTGGTATGATAAAGTTAAAGTAAATAAGGATTTTAAAAGTCATTTTGTTAGGAGTGCCATACTGAGGGTTTCAAACAAATATAAGGTAAGATTGTCCCCTAATGTACCATTATGGTTGTCACCTCAAGAAGCATTTGTTAGAAGAGAAAATGTGGGAGGAGCAAGTTGGTTAAATGATAAAGATTTGTTAAATTTTGAAGAGGGTGAACCAAAGCTCAAAACAAGGCAACTGTTAGAGTTGGAAGGTTTTACATGTCATTGGTTACTTATCTGCAATTGTTTTGTTTATTCGTTCAGTTGCTTCCGACTCTTCGTGACTTCATGAACCAGCTCATGCCAGAGCTTCCTGTCAGCCGTCGCCACCCCCAGCTCCCCCAAGGTTGAGTCCGTCACCTCCAGAATATCATCCATCCATCCATCCATCCATCCATCCATCCATCCATCCATCCATCCATCTTGCCCTTGGTTGGCCCCTCTTCCTTTTGCCTTCCACTTTCCCTAGCATCAGCATCTTCTCCAGGGTATCCTGTCTTCTCATGATGTGGCCAAAGTACTTCAGTTTTGCCTTTAATATCATTCCCTCAAGTGAGCAGTCTGGCTTTATTTCCTGGAGTATGGACTGGTTTGATCTTCTTGTGCCACTGTTATTATTTCTATGTGAAACAAGTGCCACTGTTCAATAGTTTGAACATTCTTTACTGTTTCCCTTTTTTGGTATGGGGATATAAGTTGATTTTTTCCAATCTGATGGCCATTCTTGTGTTTTCGAAATTTGGTGGCATATGGCATGCATCACCTTGACAGCATCATCTTGCAAGACTTTAAACAGTTCAGCTGGGATACCGTCGTCTCCTGCTGCCTTGTTATTAGCAATGCTTCTTAAGGCCCATTCAACCTCACTCTTCAGGATGTCTGGTTGTAACTCACTGACCACACCGTCAAAGCTATCCCTGATATTATTATCCTTCCTATACAGATCTTCCGTATATTCTTGCCACCTTTTCTTGATCTCTTCTGCTTCTGTTAGGTCCTTGCCATCTTTGTTTTTGATCATACCCGTTTTTGCCTGGAATTTACCTCCAATGTTTCTAATTTTCTGGAAGAGGTCTCTTGTCCTTCCTATTCTATTGTCTTCTTCCACTTCCGCGCATTGCTTGTTTAAAAATAATTCCTTGTCTCTTCTGGCTAACCTCTGGAATTTTGCATTTAATTGGGCATATCTCCTCCTATCACTGTTGCCTTTTGCTTTCCTTCTTTCTTGGGCTACTTCCAGTGTCTCAGCAGACAGCCATCTTGCCTTCTTGGTTTTCTTTTGTTGCGAACTTCTGTCCATAGTTCTTCCGGGACCCTATCTACTAAATCTAGTCCCTTAAATATATTCTTCACCTCCACTGCATTTTCATTAGGAATATTAGTGAGCTCATATCTAACTGATCTGTGGGTCTTCCTTATTCTCTTTAGTCTGATTCTAAATATAAAATAAGAAGTTCGTGATCTGAACTACAGTCAGCCCCAGGTCTTGTTTTTACCGACTGTATAGATGTCTACCACCTTTGGCTGCAAAGGATGTAGTCAATCTGATTTCGGTATCGACCATCTGGTGAAGTCCATGTATAAAGTCGTCTTTTAGGTTGTTCGAAGAGAGTGTTTGTTATGCACAGTGAGTTGTCTTGGCAAAATTCTATCAGCCTATGTCCTGCTTCATTTTGTTCTCCCAGACCACGCTTGCCTGTAATTCCAGGTGTCGTTTGACTACCCACCTTAGCATTCCAGTCTCCTGTAATGAAAATAACGTCTCTATTTGGCGTATTATCCAGTAGGTGCTGCAGATCCACATAGAACTGATCTACTTCTGCTTCTTCAGCATCTGTGGTTGGGGTGTATATTTGGATCACTGTGATGTTAAATGGATTACCCTGAATTCGAATTGAGATCATTCTATTGTTTTTTGGATTGTATCCAAGCACTGCTTTAGCCACTTTATTATTAATTATGAAAGCTACTCCATTTCTTCTGTGGTCTTGTTGTCCACAGTAGTAGATCTGGTGGTCATCTGATGTGAAGTGGCCCATTCCAGTCCATTTCAGTTCACTGACACCCAAAATGTCTATATTTAAACTTGCCATCTCACCAATAACCACATCCAATCTGTCCTGGCTCATAGATCTTACATTCCAGGTTCCTATGGTGTGTTGATCTTTAGAACATCAGATTCGTCGTTCACCACCAGCACTGTCGGCCGCTAGCCGTCCTTTCGGCTTTGAGCTAGTTGCGTCATCACATCTGGGGCTAGTTTAACTTATCCTCTGTTCCTCCCCAGTAGCATTTTGACCATCTTCCAACCTGGGAGTCCCATCTTCCAATGGTATATCAACATATCTCTGGTTGTACTGATCCATTTAGTTTTCACGGCAAGAATACTGGGGTGGGTTGCCATTACCTTCCCCAGGGATCGTATTTAGTCTGAACGTTTTAAATTGGATAAAAAGAATTTTAAATTTGTTAATGAAACAACTCAATTTGAAATGGAACTCTGTACAAACGATGAACATGTTATTACAAAGATGTATAAACTGTTGTTACAGATGAATTTGGAAGATAAGCATGTTAAAGAATGTATGATTTAATGGGCTAAGAATTTTGGATACAATATTATGTTGGAGCAATGGGAAAATATGTGGAACAAAGGTTTGAAATTTACTTTGAATTACAACTTAAAAGAGAATTTTTATAAAATGATGTATTGCTGGTATTTAACCCCTGATAAGTTGTCAAAAATGTATAATGGTGTTACGAATTTCTGTTAGAAATGTTCACAGGGTGAAGGAACTTTTTGTCATCTTTGGTGGACTTGTAAGAAGGCTAAAAAAATTTGGGATCAAATATGTGTTACTATACAAAAGATTCTCAAAGTGGTCTTACAAAAAAAAACCAGAACTGTTCCTCTTGGGTTTGATGGACAAAGAACTTGAAAAACAACATGGGACTTTGCTTTTATATATGATTACAGCAACAAGACTTTTATTTGCACAATGATGGAAAGATTCACAAATACATACGGTGGAAGATTGGATTATTAAACTAATGGACTTGGCCCAAATGGCTAAATTAACAGCATTAATAAGGGAAAATACTCTTTCTGGATTTATTTCTATTTGGCAACCACTTTTAGATTACTTGCTTGTGTTAGAAAAAAAAATGAAACTTTGATTTTGGGTTTTAGTGATTAAATGGTTTGTTTTAATAGAAATAATGTTACTAAAGTGTAAACAATGGTAAGAGATTATATTTGTACTTATTCATATCTGTATTGGAGAAAGTCATTCTGTTTCTGTTTTCTACCTGCTTGCACTTTTATAGTTTTTTCTTTTTTCTTTAGTTCTATACTCTAGCTTTTCTATATTCTGTATTTTGTATTTTAATTATATTTTGAAAATAAAGTTCTTATAAAAAAAGTTTCCTAGGGGAAAGACCACAAACGAACAAATGAAAGAAATAATTTTTCAGCTAGAGACGTTTTATTTTCCTATACCAGTAGCATAAAGCCTTTTGCCTTCCTGTTACAGTGGGTGCAGTTACATAGCAGTGAATAATGCCAAGCCGGTTTCTAAATATATTCAGCGTGCTATGGTCCATGAGGTCACGAAGAGTCGGACACGGTCCATGAGGTCACGAAGAGTCAGACACGACTGAACGACTGAACAACAACAACAACAAAAAAGCGATTTTAGATCCTGGACATAAAGGGATGACTGGGGTGGGGTGGGGTGAGGAGAGACATTTTTATATGATAATACATATTAACCAGTTATTATTATATTTGAGGACACTTCTTATTTTGTTCATTGGTGCTGCCCTGGATTTTTGTCCCATAGTGTTGCCTCAATGGCACCCTAGTCTCTGGAATCCAGTAGGGCTTATCCATACCACAGTTCATTGGTAACCCCTTTATTTCCTCACTTTCCTCCACTCCTCCTTTGTCCAATTGGTCACAGGTCACTTGACCCCTATGTATCATCTTCCTGCTCACTGCAGCCTATGTCTCTCAAGCAGTGTCACTCCAGTGCCTGGATCCTATTCTTCCTTGTTTCTGTATGTTGTTCCTCTTGTCCCAGCCCCCTCCCGAGTACCTTTTGTTCTGGTTACGGCTGCCTCTCATGTTTAGTTATGCTTTGTAACAAAATGCCTTAGCCTCCCCAGAAATATTAAATCAAATCAGTTTCTCAAGAGGTTTGCAATAGAGCTCCGATTTGGAAATTCGACTGAAAGGCAGTTTGATCAAATCTCCAAATTGAGTTGACTTTCTGAATCAAAAGCCCCTTTTGGGCTTGAGTTTCCAAATTGATATTAACAGTTGAAACAGACCAAATCTGCGATTCAATTAGAACCTGGATTGGATTGACCTGCACACTCCTAATTTGCAGCTGTTAAATTTTGGTATGTGCACGTACTGCTCTCTAGCAGCAGAGGAGGTTTTCCTTTTCAGGCACTCTGATTTTGATTAACTACACACTGAGAGACATAGACAACTAAAGGGATATTTTCCATTAAATGTACATTAAATACCTTGAAGCAGCTTAGCACAGTTCCTTCCAGTTCTTTAAAACCAACTCCCCGGATAGCATTATGCAGCTATCTCTATACCGAATAACAAAATTAATAACTTCTACTTTCCCCCACAGATTAGTTATTCAAAGATTCTTGGAACCTTTTGGCATTGTTTTGCAGGACTGACTTTCCTAAAACTGAGTATGTACTTGATCAGTTTCTCTCCATTTTGAAGAACTAAGAACTAATCAGGCAGATGTTCAGATGAGAGATTGCAGGTTTTCTTGCGTCTGTCGGTGTGTTACTTCAGACTGGCTGATCTTTCTTGAATTAACCCTTGACTACAGCCCTTGGCTTAATTTCTGCAATGAAAATTGCTTTTTGTGTTATGATTTACAGAACTATTGCTGCTGGAGAGTAAGTCATACACAAATGTAATATGGCAGGATTCTGTTAGAAAGTAGTGCTTTTCCTCCCTCCTCTTAGGATATGATTGTCTTTAGACATTTGAAGGTGATTATGTAAAGATCTGATGATACTGTAAAATCAAAAGTGTTAAACTTAACATATTGACTGTGGAGGGAGGAATCCTCACTGGGGTCCCTCTGAATGTTGTCATTTTTAGCTTGAAAGCAGCAAAACCCACAATTCAGTGCAATTGCTCAAGCACTGTTTTCTACTGTGCTGTGTTCATATAGCTATTATTTTAAACTCTGTTTGGTGTATGCCAGTAAATAACCAAAATATAATTTAAAACCTCCTGGGGTCTTTATTTTAAGTAAGAAAGTAGTAATATCCTAACCCTTCTGCCCCAAAAGCCCTCTGGGTCTATGCATCCTCCCTCTGCCTTCTGCTTTTATGTAGTGGCTTGGTAGTTGCTCTGCCACTATCTTTCGGGGGGGGGCACCCCCCTTGGCATCCTCCTCCTAATCCCAGTATGTGGGAGAGTGTGTGGGAGAAGCAATTTGTGTTGCTTTTCTGGCAAATTAAAAAGGGAAAAATGAAATAATTTCTACAGTGCTACTTCCTGGCCCTATGGCTAGGAGAACTAGCCCATCCCTCTGTCTTTTGGGAAATAGACCAATTTCACAAATGATAAATAAAATCAAACTTCACTTTAAAAAAAAGATTATGTTAAAATCCCTTTTATAGTTTTAATTGGTCACATCAAACCATTCAGTGGCAAAGGAGATAAAATTCAGATTGTGTACATATTTCAGATTGTGATTAGATCTCAACGCTCACAGAAAAATGTAAAGGAAGATACAAGGCTTTAGGCAGACCGCAAAAATCTGGTCATCTGCTCCTAATTTAGAGGCACCTCTATGGTAAAGCAGTTCCAAGTTGCATAAAACACACAACTACTGAGCCTGTACAGAAAAAATAAATACCAAAGCATAAGATTAGACTTAAAATTTAATCTTATACAACTTCTAACTAAATTGTTTTACCAATCCTTTAAGAGATAACCATTTCCTGAACAGATTTCTCTTTGTCCTAATTAACCCTAGATCCCCATGGGTTCCAGTCAATTAATTCTGAAGCCTCAGGGGAGAGGGAATGAACCCAGTTTCTCTTCTAAGCTTTGGTTCCCACTTTCTGCTCTCATTTTAAGCATGTTACTATTTAAAAAGGAGGAGGGCTGGGGTAATCCTAAGCTATGCCTCAATTGTCTTGAATATTGACTGAAACTTGAACATGGCTGGCTTTAGTGATTGTGGGTGGTGGCTTGCCTGCTCATTTATTACACAGTGCTTTCAATTTCATATCCAAACTGTCAACTGCATTTTCCAGGGAAATCTGATAAAAACTAAGGCATTTTGTGCAAAAACAGAAAAGTTTTGGAGTGTTTCTGGCTTTGAAGCCCAACATATCTGGAAAGCACCACTGGGAAGGATATGCAATATATTCTTACTTGGAAGGAAATACTATCATACTCAGTGCAACTCTCGTCTGAGTAGATAAAACCAGGATTGCATTGTGAATTGATGACTGTGATAACATAACATGCTTAATCTGGTTACTGAATTAACCCATTTTGGGGTTTGTACAATATACTGAACTGTAAACTAACTGAAAGGGCTGGGTTTGCACAACATACTAAGATACAGAATGCATAACTAAGGTTTTCACTAAACAAGTTTGGTATGTTGCATGAATACAATTGCTAAATCTGTAACCCTAAATCTGAGCAGGTTAAGGATATTGTGTCAGTGCAGCCTCTGTAGTCAATGAATTACCCAAACTGGCTGGCTCCAAAACTGTTACCCTCTTGTAGAACTGTATTACATTATCATCTAATTTATAAGGATATGTTTATCCTCATGTAGATTTATTCCTCAGATTTTGCTCTGTGTGAAAAATCTAAACCAAATTGGAAGATTGCAAGGTCTGCCCTCTAGGAGACACGTCTTCTTATGCTCCCTAAACAACTCTGGGCTTTCAGATTCCAAATTAGAAGCCCTTCGATCAGGGCTGCAAGGCTGAAAATCGATTTCATATTTTCTGAGTTAATACTGTGTCTTGCACTTAACAGACATAGACACTAATAAGGTATGCAGAAGGAGTAAAAAGCAGCACACACACAAAAATTGAGGCCTTAGCCTTGGCGATGATCCAGCACAATGATGTTTCAACCAGATTCGGGGAAAAAAATCAATAACATCTGTGGTATAATGGTTAATTAAAGAAGCTCTTCAGCCGAAGCTCAAGACGAGAGGCCCGGCCTGCAATTCAGGCAGCTGAAGCTTGATTATCAGGAAAGAATGCTTTTTAGCTATGAGTGGATAGGCCAAAAGCTGCAATGAGTAGAAAGGGGAAGAGAAACTGCTTTGATTTTAACTTTTTTTTATGTAATCAATACCTGGTTTACCTGCATTAGGAGCCAAAATCTGCTCCCAAACTTCCTCAGCATTTCTAGATGTTACTTTTTGAAAAAGCAGGATCAAGTCAACAACAGCAGCAACAAAAGTGCCTGGGAGATGTGCCAGCTGCGGAGATAATCTTTTAAAATAACAAAACTCAGTTCTCTATTGCCAGTTTCCATTTGTGTGGCTGCCACATTTCACACAACATTAGAACCTCCTGTTTTGTACTTGTTTCATGGTGGAAGATGATAGCACAGCACAACCGTTAATAAAGGCAATTACTTTTTGGACAGAAGATATAAATACCTTTGTGTTTACTAAACAGTTTATTAACTCTGTAACTACGAAAATGACACAAGAAGTGAAAATTCAGTGAGAAATCATTGTAGTGAATTGAAAAGTTCAACTCTCAAATGTTTGCCAAGAAGCTGGCCAAGAAGAAAAAACATCAGATTTTTCCTCTGCCCCTCCTTTCAGGTTAAATTGGTTTTTCATATCTCCCATCCCACCATACTGTATGGTTTTAGTAGTGTGGCTTTCATTCTAGGTTATAATGATTACTTCCTTTCCTTAGTGTGTCACATTCCCTCATCCAGGCTTTGGAGAAATTTTATTAATACTGATGTTGGTAAACCAAAGAATGATTTCTCTCTTCGTCTATCTACTTGAATTCTTGGATCATTTTCAGAAACTCTTGGATGTTCTTAGGCAAGAAATAAGGTAAATAGTTGCTAAGGAGAAGGCCTTTGCATAGATGTCTGTGGCTTGAATCATGTCAACTGGATTTCTATTTTCTTAGTGGAAACGTTTCACTCCTTATCCAAGGAGCTTCTTCAGGATAAGGAGTGAAACGTTTCCACTAAGAAAATAGAAATCCAGTTGACATGATTCAAGCCACAGACTGTTCCACCTGGATGACTGAGAACCTTCATAGACACTTTGCATAGATGGTTGCTAATAATTTATTATTATTATTATTATTATTATTATTATTATTATTATTATGATCTTCCATATCATAGGAGTCACTGAATACACATATGGTATTTCCCAACAGCAGTTGTATGAAGCGGTCTTAGTGATATACCCAGTAGATACTAAAGAGCCATGAACCCTTTTGTATTTTTCTATACAGGTTACTGGTGTATGCGAAATATGTGCTTAATAGTGAAGCTTAATTGCCTTCTGTACTGTCTGTCTTTTCAAAACAGACATTGACAACAACATAGTATGAAATTGGGAAAATGTCCTTTTTGTATGGTAATTGGTTTGTTCTTCTGGTCTGGACTGAAAGGATAATGCAACTGAAATTGCTTAGCATTTACTGATGAATTACAAATAATGCTGAAAATAAATGCTACAAGTGTGAGAGTGAAATTCATTTAGCACCATCTTATGGCAAACTTAAACCTTCCTTATTATGAGAATCCATAATCCTAGTTAGGCGCTTTGATTTATTTTGGCCACAAAGAAAGCTACTTAATCCCAGGTCAGGCTATTGCCTCAAGTAACCAGGATTTCTACTAGCATCCCCTATGTCTTTTGTAATAATCCAGGACATGCTGGCAGGGGAATTCTGGGAGCTTGAGTCCACCCATCTTAAAGTTGCCAAGGTTGAGAAATACTGATCCAGGGTCTTTTGTAGGATTCTCCCCATTGTTTCTTCCCTGAACCCTTTTATGTTAGGAATGCAGCCTAAATATGCAGGGTAAGTGTAGAGTTAGGATTCTTCCCAGCTGAAACCAAGTCACCCAAAATTTTAAGGGTAATACACAAACCTTTCTGAGAACCTCTCTCAGAGGTTCTAGTGGACAGTCCTTGGTATAAGCCTGAATTTATAGCACGGTGTATAGTGCTAAATTGCTTCCTATCAAAAAAGAGCAAAGCAAGCCCATTTTATTTTAATCTTTATTTTATGATAGCATTTTGTTATTGTAACTGTATGGTTGCATTTATTCTTACAACAAGGATAAACTGTGAGGTAGGGAGGGCAGAGAGATAATAACTGACCTAAACTCCACCCATTGTGAAGATGGACTTCAATCATCTAAGGCTTGGTAGCATAATTGCCAAAAAGTTCACAAATCAGTGATAAGATTCAGTTTCCTTGATATAATCTGAAGTTTTACATCAGTTCCTCCACTAACACTTTCTTATTGGTTTGTCTATGTATTATTGCCTTTATAACCAGCCTTTTCCCTTGAGTGCTTAAGTAGGCTCCCCTAATTTTATCTCTACCGCAACTCAGTGAGATGGCTGTGGTGAGAGGATGAATGGACCAAAGTCACTTCATGAGCTCAGCGAATGAATGGAGATGTAAGCCTGGTGCTCCGCAGTCCAAATTCAACACCTTGATCGCTATTCTCATCTGGCTGGCTTATAGCTTCAACTGTTCAGAATTCTTTATAGTTAACCTACAAAAAGGGGAGGAAAGGCAGGTCCTTGCACTTGCTCATTGGATAAATTTCAGAGAAAGGCAAGCATGCATAAGGAGGCACTCAACAAGGAGTATACAGAGAGCAATGGAGGCTGCTATTACAATGCTACCCTCGCACCAGAAAAATGTGTGTGTGCGCACACAATTTGCTTTTATTTTATCTTGTGGAATACCAGGATAGGTCTAGACCAATCTTCCTCAGCTTGCTTCTCTCCAGAAGTGTTGCACTAAATTACCCAGCATTTTCAGCTGTGATGCTTTAGGATTACATACCTGTTGAAGTTACTAAGATTGACCTTTAGAAAACAAATTCAGGATTAAAGTGCAAAAAGAGAGAAAAATAACAATATCTGAGCCAAGTATTTCAGAACTGTATTTTGTATGGGTGTTGTGAGTTGAACGGAGAATATAAAGAGACATGAGCTTGTCCACATCTGCAAAAAAATGGTTTAGCAGCATCAACATGAAATATCATACGTTGCAAGGCACACGCACAATCCCTACATGATAGTGGAGAACAGACATTCATTTACAAGGTGTAGGGAATGTACAAAACATGTCAAATGACTTTTCAGCTTTCAGTACTTTCAGCCAGTCCCAATATTCCTTGGACTATGCAAAATGAAAAGCAGTTCATGAAAATCCCTGTTTTCATTTCCAGTGTATGTATATTCCTTACACCTTGATATGAAAGTGTACAATCACTAATGATGGCTGGGAATTCTAATCCACTATCTCCAAAAGGCACCACCAGTTTAGGGAAGGCTGGTCTAGTAGCAGCATCAGCATCACATATAAGCAAAACCACTCCCAGGTACACTATCAGCCTACACATTATTTGCATATATTTTCCATGTAGATTTCTTATAAATAAATCTAAGATTCCATACCCTGTAGTACACAGATTAGGACTAGAGTATTATACACCAAATAGTCATTTCTCATTTCCGACAATGCTATTCAGTTGTGTCAGGTTCACATCTCCCACATTGCTATAATGCTTCTGTAAAGGCTGATTAATTAGTCATCTCTTCATCCAGAACCAACCTATTCTTGTTTGCATTATTCTATCCCTTCTGTGTTTGCAGAAATTAAGGTATAAAACACATTACTCATGTAAGGTCTTGCAAATGCCAATATTTGTTTCCTCTGCATTATTACATTTTAATGTATCTATTCTTATAAATTCGTCAAGATATTCATATAGTGGTGTAGAGTGCACTAACATGATTTTAAGTAAAGTGAGAATTAATTCTAGGCAGTACAATTCTGTGTGTGATATTCAGAAGTCCCCCTGTGTGTAGTAGGGCTTACTCCTTAGTAAGTGTGTTTAGGATTTCAGCTTTATTAAATAAAAAGTGCTTTGTAATGCCTACTGCTTGGCTACCATGTACTCATACTGTGCTCTAAAACCCAGTCTTTCTTGAAAGCAGCAGCAGGTATTTCCATTTTAAATGATCTGTAGTTCCCAGATGTGATCAGATGCATATTTTTTAATGGCAAGCAAAGGAGTATCCTCAGGATTCATGAAGTTCCAGGGGGATAACAAACTCCCAACTGAACAGCATGCCCCTTTAGAGAGGGCATGCTGCGGATCCCGTCGGTAAGGGAGTTTCACCTGACGGGGTCTAGAAAGCAGGCCTTCTCGATAGTAGCGCCCACCCTTTGGAATATGCTGCCCCCGGAGGTGAGGCAGGCCCCATCGCTCCCCGCCTTCAGAAAGAACTTAAAGACCTGGTTCTGCCGCCTTGCGTGGGAGGGGGGGGGAACAGCTCCTCTTGGGGATGGCTGGTGCCATAGAGCCCTTTTAAACATCAACCCATCAAATCTTGGATTTTGTATTTAAATTTTATTGTATTGGAGAGTATTTATATATGCTGTTTTAATTGTTGAATTTTAACTGTCGATTTTTTGTAAACCGCCCAGAGTTCCCTTGCGGGGAGATGGAGTGGTAAATACAAGTCAAATTATAAATAAATAAATAAAAATGGGATCAGAATAAAAATGCACAGCACTGTCACCATCAGGCAGGTTCCCACTCCTGCAGATAGCCAAAATGAAATAGATATTTGGGAGGGGGGGATTTAAGGATTCTGCCTGTGACATTTCAAGCTGTGATGGCGTGGTTACCTCTGCACCGTTGCCCAATGTTGTAGGCCTCTGAATCATTGTTAGTTGAATGTAATTTGCTGTTTTAGCTGCAACATACTGTAAGTGAAGAGTCAAAGATATACAGTATACATTTAAATCAGAGCTTTCCAAACTTTTCATGTTGGTGACACACTTACAGCAGGGCATCATTTTGTGACACACTCTTACAGCAGGGCATCATTTCACGACACACTCTTACAGCAGGGCACAAGGCAGGCACTAGGACCTGCGCGGAATCACAGCAGGTTTGGAGGCAGCAAGGCACAAGACAGGCACTAGGACCTGCGCTGGAATCACAGCAGGTTTGGAGGCAGCAGCAGTGGCGACACACCCAGACACTGCAGCCGACACACTAACGTGTCCCGACACACAGTTTGGAAAGCTCTGATTTAAATAATAAATATATATATATATATATATATATATATATATATATATATATATGATAACCATGCCAGTTCTGCCTGTCTTGCTCTCTCATTCCAAAGAGCCCCAAGCATGCACTCAGAACAGTTCTGCCTGAACCACTGCTATAGGCCAAATTCTTTGCATTTCATTGAACATCACAATGGAAAATTCTCAACACCTTGAGTATGTGTCAGGAGGAGGAAGAGGAGGAGGAGAGAGAGAGAGACTTAATAGACTGTTTTGAGAAACAGAAGAAGTCAATTAATGTTGAACATAGTGTGGATTCATGAGAGTTCTGCAGTGTTTGAAAGGTTCACAATAACAAAATATCTTTATTTGCAGCCTATCTATAGCAACCTTCTCAAATTGATGAGAATAGCACATCCCTGAATATGTGAATAGAATACCCCTGAAGATGAAAATAGTATTTATCGCTTTTCTGTATTTATTTATTTAGCACAAGTTTGTACCACTGACACCCATGGAACTCATGATAGTTTACAATAACAACCCAAAACAGGAATAAAACCAGAATAATAGCAGACAAAATCCTAAAGAAAGGGGGGAGGGTCTGGGTTTTCTGTTACAAAATGGAAGTCCCAGGAAAGTCTCTATATCTCATTTAATTGATTCAGCCATGGGAGCCTTGCTATAAGTATGTGTGTGTGTTGATTCCTGGCGATTGCCTGGACAACTCCCTTAAACCACTACACCAAACTCCCAGCCTTGTTCTGTATCAGTTAGCGGTGATTCTGACGTCTTCTCTTCTTCCATTATGCAAGCAGTCTCCAGATACTCATCCAGTGGCATGGAAGAAAGGGATGTTTGTACGATCATACTCATAAAATAGGAAAATTATCAGAATACTTCAAGTCAGCAGCCAGGCACTATGTCATCAAGTCTTTACTTGGAGCTCCTGGATGCTGTGAAAGATCATCAGTGTGCTAGAGCAGAGCTTTCCAAACTTTTCATGTTGGTGACACACTTTTTGACATGCATCATTTCGTGACACACTCTTACAGCAGGGCACAAGGCAGGCACTAGGACCTGCGCGGAATTACAGCAGGTTTGGAGGCAGCAGGGCACAAGGCAGGCACTAGGACCTGTGCGGAATCACAGCAGGTTTGGAGGCAGCAGGGCACAAGGCAGGCACTAGGACCTGCGTGGAATCACAGCAGGTTTGGAGGCAGCAGCAGCCGCAACACACCCAGACACTGCAGCCGACACACTAACGTGTCCCGAGACACCGTTTGGAAAGCTCTGTGCTAGAGGGACGGGGCTTCCACCACTTCTCTACCAGGCTTTTACTGCTGCTCGTAAATGTATGAACTACATACTGCCTAGTGTTTTCATTGTTGAACGGTGCTTGCTATAAAGAAATAGGCTATTTTAGCAGATTACTTAGAGTCTTTGTTTATTTTTCTTTGCTGCTCTGAGAGCTATACAAGAAGTTGGGCATCATATATCTGCTTTAAAAGAGCAATGTACTTGTTCGCCATACTGACAAATCTCCCACTGAGCTCTCATCTCTAGCAAAGTGCAGTGATGTTGTACAAATGAATTACTTGTGCAGTGAGACTGGGAATCTTTGAACAGTGACAGTAACGGGGCTAAGGATCTCAGAAAGGGAAGATACTCCTAAAATTCACTTTCTGAAAAGTGAAGCTTTGAGATAAAAGCCCCTGCTGGATTTCTAGAAGGAATTGTATGCAGACCACATATACATTCTGCACAACAAGGAAATAGTTTTTCTTACAGAGGGTAGGTATAGGTCAGTGGATAAGAACTGATTGCAGAATATAATGGACTGTATGTAATTCATTTCAATATATCCTTAATAATATGCTGCACACATTTGCCAATCTGTAATGGAATATGAAAATGACCTTGGGAGATGGGGGAAGAGATGCTCCCTGTGGAACGATCAGATAAAAGGGCGAGGAGCCTGCAACTGAGTAACGGAAAGAGAAAGAAACTTAGAAAGGATCTGCCCTAACTAATCAGGTGGCAAAAAGGGACGGCGGGAGATTTGTACTTTCAGACTTGCAAGATTCTGTTAACTTAGCCTTACAATAAAGTAGAATTAGTTCATCTAGTCATGTTTCCTGTCTGGTTTACCTGGGAGGGCTGACACAATCAAATGTGCTGGTATATGGCAGATTATCCAGAGTAATTTGTTTAAACCACACCCAGACTGTGTTGTAGGCTTAGACTTGTTCAGTTAATTCATACTTGATAACAATAATATGCAACATACAACCAACATATGCAATTATTTCAAACAGGTGAGTTTCATATTTGTATGGAAGAAGTATTCCATCCAATGAATTATATATGTAGTAGAATCTCAAAACTGGAAGGGCATCTAGTTAAACCAGCTGGTCAGTGAACAAATGGCAACACTCATCAGGTTGTTGTCGAGTCTCTTCCTGAAGACCTCTTGTAGGGGAGAACCCACTGTTGTTCCAATCACTGATTCCAGGACTAAGGTGTTCAGCTGATCAACATTTCAGATCCTACCAATGAACTTAAGCCTGTTACATCCAACCATGCTCTCTAGGGCTTCAGAGAACACATTATTATCCCCTTCTGTGGGAAAGGCCTTCAGGTTTTTGACATGTGTTACATGCCTTCCATCCCTAGTCTTCTTTGGGCTTGAGTTACCCATGCCACTGATGTTTCTGTTGCCCTTTTGTTTTTCCAGTTGTCTAAATCCTTTCTACGCTGTAGCTCTAAATCTGGATGTAGTTTTCCAGATGAGGCCTGACTATTATGGAATCAAGTGTAATTATTACTTTGCAAGGCTAGTAAGCCTATGGCACTTGGGTTCTATAGCAGAGGGCAGGATTTAAATCCTAGGAAGAGAAAAGTCCCAAATCACATCAACCCATCTCACACTGCTAACTCATGTTCAGCTGTGGTTAACTACAATCCCAATAACTTTTTTCACATGTATTACCTTCACTCCAGGTACCCCCATCATTTCGGGTTTTTTTCCTTGCATGTACCCAGTATGTACGTATATTGCATAGTACTAGAAGAGTCCATGGACAATCAATCAAGCAATACTAAATAAGCATAAAAAATGCAGATACCAATCAATGTCCTGAAATCATGGTTGTATCTCTACTTATTTTATACTTCTATTTGGGCAGAAAACTCAAGACAAGCTGATTCTTCCTCAGAGCTACCCAGAAGATCCACTGAAACTCAGATAGCTTCCTATTTAAGGGAAGGCTCTTACATTTTTTTTTATCCTCAAAAAAGAATTAGAAAGAATTCTCACTTTAATTCTATGTGGGTTTTATATATGATTGTGTATTAACTTGATTTATTTTTTTTGAGAGAAAGAGAAGTTAAAAGTAAGTATGAGTAAGAATCATTTTTATTAGAATTTAACCAGAATTCACAAATTCCTTCATAGTTTTAAAAAAAAATGTTCAGAACTTTTAATTAGTTTTCAGGGGTGGGGTGGGGTGGAGGTGGGTGTTTGAAAACAACTGCAGGAGAAAAATGTCATAATCACTGGTAGTTGACAGTAATCCACCATTTTTTCTCAGGTAGAAACATTTTTTTGCCGTTTTATCATAAAGATTTTCCTTTTCCTTAAATGAGATAGCCAGAAAGACAATCCTCTCCCCCCGCCCACACACCCCGTATCATGATATGATATTGTTACCACCCAACCATTCTGCAGCAAATGACTGGCCGTTTTGTCTATAGCTGTCATTGCCAAAATTACAGACCAAACCATTATTATCACTAGCAGTATTAGTGTTAGTATTAATACTGAAGAGGGGGAGGACAGGCCTCTCTACTGCTTCAATTTACATAGTGATAATCCACTCCCAGGCCAAAATTAATGGATTTCTTTCAACCCTCAGAAAATTGCAAAAATCCTCTGCCAACATTTACAGAGCCCTACAAAAGTGAAGGTAGATTTTCTGGCCCCACTTTACTATAAACCAAGCATTATTATGCTTTCTTGATTGCCACTGCTATTTCTTCCTCTGGGTAGACATGACCTTATTTGTTTTAGCTGTTCTCTCTCTCTCTCTCCTCTCTCTCAATGTGTTTAATGAAAACAGTTCCAAAATGTGTTGAAAAGTGGCATATGTAAGATTTTTACATCAATAATATGGGCCAGTGAATTAAATCACATTTGATTTGAAAGTACTCCAGTAAGTGGACTTTTGTATGGAACTATTTAAGCAAAGACGAATGCTGTAGAAGCAACTGGGGATGTAAAGGAATGGCCATAGTGTGGCCTGCAAGCTGCACTGAGCGCTGGATTCAAATCCCTGTCCCATATGAAGTCCATAGTTTTATTCAGTCACCCTTCTCAGAGCATATCTGTGTGCAACAAGATGCCCTGCTGCTGTAGCAAATTGGAAAAGATGGAGCAGCATGGCGGGCACTGCCAATGCGATCATCACATAAGGTGGCACCAGGGTAGGGCATTTGCAGCAACTGCTGGGATGCATGACAAATACATAGCCTTAAGACCCAAACATCCTAGATTAGCCAGCATTCGTGAAATGGGGACAGAGAAAACCTCTCTGCCACTAAATTATCCAGGAGGATGTAAGTGATTAATCCTTTATCTCCCTTCCTTCCATAGCCTGATGAGCTAGGAGAAGTGTGTGTTAAATCTAGATCCTATCTCAGAGTGGACACCATTGAGTCAATAAGAATTTTAAATCTCAACTATATATAGCAAAGTCAGAGACTAGCAGAAAGTTAAAAGGAAAGGAAAGGAAATGAGGAAATGAATACTTGCTTTTTGAAAAGGCTGATCTCGGTCAGTGACTCCCTGAATCACAATATCCTTCCCACTCATAGACACCAGATCTCTGGCCATGAAATAAAATATCTATTATGGGACTAGCTTCACTGATCCTGGCTCCCTGTCCAGATTACTAACTCCAGTCCTGTTTCTACCAGTTCTTACCTGGCTTCCAGGAAACCTCTGAGAGGATTAAATCAAGTAAGGCAAAAATACAGGCAGAATGGACAGTGTACTCCCTTCAGATAAAAGGCCACCTGATTTGATCTGATTTTCCAGCATTTGATCTTCCTGGGCTTTGTTTTTTTTTCTTTTTCTGCTCAATATGAGCCAGTGTTTTTCAACCTTGGCAACTTTAAGATGTCAGTAGGCTGACTGGGGAATTCTAGGAGTTGAAGTCCACACATCTTAAAGTTGCCAAGGTTGAAAAACGCTGATATAAGCTATTCTTTCACTCTTCTTGAGTCTGAACCTCCTGAAATGGAGTTTTCCCATATTCACTACAATAATTATAAAATACTCCCAAAAGTAGAATTAAAAAGCATCCACATGTTTAAGGATTAGGATTTGACTATTTTATAGTTCCCTGCATGTTAATATATTCTCAAGTGACAATCTTTATGCTGATCAAGCAACAGCACCAGGTACAGTGGAAGTTTCAGCAACATTTAGGGAACCCCAAAGTTTGTTTGTTTGTTTTAATTGAACATTTTACAAAGAATACATCTGTGTGTGTTTGTGTACTGTATGTTAACAAGAAAGAAGAAAGAGAAAAAAATATTTAAAAATAGAATCAGGTAAATAACAAAGAGTTTACAAGGATAATGAAGTTATGGTTTTTCTATATTCATAAGTGATTAAAGATACTGTACCTGAGTATAAGTCATTATTAAACTCTATGCAGAATACAAATATCAGGAATAACAAGTAATACAGTATAGAGCATACAGTAAAATTATGATAGTATAAATTGCAATGAATTAAAAAAGATAAAAAAGGAAAATAATTAATATTACTATTAATATACAAAAGAAGAAAAAGAAATTTAAAATATATGAAAAAGTATAAAAGAGTAAAAAACACTAATACAGTATTATAAACTATTTATTTACAAATTATACTCTTCCCTCCCATTATACTCCACAAGTTGATTACAACCAATATATTGGGAAGTGTTTCTGATTTCTATTTCAATCATCTTTTTCAGTTTTCACTTAAAAACCATACCCTAAATGTCTAAGTTTGCCTTGTTCTGTAATATATGATATATAAGGGAGCCATTCTTACCTGAATTTAGTTAACTTTCCATTGTGAATATAAGCTGTTAATTTTACCAATCCTGCATATTATCCAAGTTTGGTTTCCCAGTCTAATGTTATTAGTGAGGGGACACCAAAGTTTGAAGAAATAAAAAAATAAGTCTTTTTAAAAAAAACAGTTAAAGGGAAACCCTCCCCAAAACCAGTAAGGACTGGGCATGATCAGTGACCCTGTAATGTTGGTGGACTGTTGGAGGAGAAATTAAGGAGACAAGACAAGGATTCAAGCTGGCTAGAATCTTGAAGTTGTGCTTCATACTACAATATTTTGTTGCATGTCCTACCTTTTCCTGAAAATGAGCTAAAATATATATTTGAAAATATGACATCTGGCAATATGACCATTATTTTAAGATATGTATGAGGGTTTATGCTTAGTTTTATAATTGCAAGACTTTAGACATTATTTATTTATTTATTTATTTATTTATTATTTCAATTTATTCCCCGCCCATCTCCCTTGCAAGGGACTCTGGGCGGGTTACAACAATTGAAAGTTTAAAAACTATACAAAAACAATATTTAAAATACATCCAATAATAATAATAATTTACATAAAATCCAAGATGGATTGGGGACCGTAGGATGGATCGTATTACTACGGGGCCAGCCAACCCCAGGAGGCACTGCCGCCTCTGTCGTCCCAGGTCCGGCGGCAGAGCCAGGTCTTAAGGGCCTTCCGAAAGGCCAGGAGTGAAGGGGCCAGTCTCACCTCCGGGGGCAAGATATTCCATAAGGCGGGCGCTATCGCAGAGAAGGCACGTCCCCTGGACCCCGTTAGATGGAATTCTCTCGTTGAGGGGGTCCGAAGCATGCCCTCTCTGCATGCACGGGTGGGGCGGGCCGACGTTATCGGGATGAGACGGTCCCTCAGGTACCCTGGCCCTATGCCATATAGGACTTTAAAGGTAATCACCAACACCTTGAATTGGACCCAGAAGCAAACTGGTAGCCAATGCAACTCGCGTAGCAGAGGTGTTACATGTGCCGATCTCATGGCACCCATAACTGCTCGCGCCGCGGCATTCTGCACCAGCTGAAGCTTCCGGATACTCTTCAGGGGTAGCCCCATGTAGAGCACATTACAGTAATCTATACGGGAGATGACAAGGGCGTGAGTGACTGTTCAGAGGGCCTCCCGATCCAGGAAAGGGGATTATAATGGGACTGGTCAATTGTCAATGTAAATTGTGTTTTGCCACCAACTGTGTTATGCTGGCATAGGATGGAAAGCAAGAACATTTGACCCCAGGTTTTGCTAGGTTCTTTGCTATAGGCTTGAATATTTTACATACAGTATGTGTGGGTTTTTCTTTTCTTTTTATGCTTTCCACTGTTGCTTAAAATGCCTGTATTTCATTACAAATAGGATTTTAAAAGATGTACTTTTTGGCCACTATGTACAAACATTTAAGTTTGTTCTCTTCCAGGATTTTCATATCTAATGTTAATAACAATGAATGTCATGTGTTCACTTTTAATTAACAGCCCACTAAAAGTTTACATTAAGTAGCCATTTGGAACTAAGAAAATGTAATTGCTCCACCATCTGGTCAGCTGTAATATTTTATTACAATCATTTCATGCAAAGCAGTGTTGCTTTATCTTGAGGTGCTCCTTTGGAAAACCATTTGAGCTGAATCTACTTCTGCAACATTTCTCAGTTACTCTTTCAATTTTATAATTTCATAAATACTCTAATCCAGTGTTTCTCAACCTTGGTTTAAGTTTAAGACGGGTGGACTTCAACTCCTAGAATTCCCCAGCCAGCCAATTCTAGGAGTTGAAGTCCACCCGTCTTAAACTTGCCAAGGTTGAGAAACACTGCTCTAATCATACATGTCCTATCTCCCTTGAGCCAAGCTCAATACCTACTGACTGCATAAACACACCCATGTTGTCTTCCTGGCATCAGTATAGAACTGGTGTGCCCTTTTTTAAACTTCTCAATCTAGCCTACATCTCTGGACATTCCTGGTGATTTTGCTTAGTTGTCTGAAGTTCAGTCAAGCTCATTTAGATGCCAGGACCTCTTGTGAGAATCTAAACATGGAAGTACTCCTGTAATGTCAAAAACATTAACAATAACACATATATCAGTGGATAGCATAGTAAAGACTATCACTATGAATTCTGTAGCATATGTAGTCATTTTCTCCCAGTGGAAGAAAATCTAAAAACCACTCAAGTACAGCTTTAAGTTGAGAAGAAAGGCAGGGTCTACATGTGGCTTCCAATGCTTTTCTTAAGGGATCTTGTTGGCATTCACAAATTAAACAGATTCATCCAAATATAAATTAAATATAATTAATTAATTAATTAAATATAAACGAAATTGAATCAAAGGGGGAAAGAAAGGGAAGAGGGAAAGAAGAAGAAATAGACAATAAATCATATTATAAATTATAAACAAATTACAGTATGAATAATGTAATGGTAGAGTTCTCCAGGAAAAAAACAAGAGATTTGGTTTTACAAACACATTTCAATACTAAACTTAATATTGGATATGAGGATATAATTGTACTTAAAAGTAATAATCCTCCTTTTAAGAACACACCATCTCTTGGATTTTTTATTTATTTTATAGTAGATTTTAGATGTATAGGTTTTTAACTTTTTATAATATGATTGTAAACCGCCCAGAGTCTACCATGGTGGAGATGGGCGGTGATAAATCCAAATAATAAATAAATAATAAATAACAAGAGGCCATTGTGACATACAGTATATGGATTGCTTATGCTTTAATTCCTTCCATACAAGCAATCGGGATAAATAATTTAATATTAGGAAAATGATAAATAGACCATGGACCATCCAGAAATATGAACAATCTTCTTCCAGGATATTTCCTTCTCCCTTCCTTTCCTTCTCTTCCCTTCTTCATGCTTCTCCCCAGAGTAAGTGGGTACCCACTAAGCTTGATTAACCTTCCTTAAATTGATTTGGATACCCCAGCTTTAGGGTTTTGATTTGATTGTATTTGTTCAAATATTAGGCATCCCCCAAACCAATGAATAAGAACCTAATTTGTATAAATATTGCAACTTTGGCAACTCAGAGAATGTCGCTGTTCATACAACGTGCTTAACCAGACCAGTGAAAGACCTTTTATTTTTTTTAAAAATTATATTATAATATACAAACAACTAGAAAAAATGAAAAATATTCAAAATACATGCGCGCGCACACACACACACACACTACAACTTTCAAAAACATTTATTCATGAAAAAATTACTATATCTGAGACTTCTGGGGAAGAAATGGTGCACTGAAGATGGCTCCGCAAAAAGCGGAGCCGATGACTGCAGCAGAATGAAGAGCTGGCAAGTAGACCAGCTCTTTGATACTTCCTCTCTGGACAAGGAGAGGACTTGAGATCGCCCACAAGTGCTCCAGACAGCTGCTTCTTGTGAGGAGACAGCAAGATAGCGGTCTGCAGCAGGTTTAGAGCTGTGAGGGATGAGGGAATAACCATCTTGCTCAAACCGTGGTTGATGCCTTTGAAAGGACACTAAGTTTGCACACTTCCTTTTCTAATCACTTTTGGAAATAACTTGTTAACTGCTTTTCAGCTATCAGGAACCTTTGGATTGACAAGTTTGACAGCACCAGGTGAGTTTCCTTCAATCCTGAGCGAAAGAAGTTTTAACTACAAGTTTAAGAACTTTTTTAAACAAAAATTGGAATAAATAGCAAAAGGGAGATTAAAACTTTGATTTTAGAAAGCTACAAATGGACTAAGAGTCCAGCTAAATTTGAAATAAGATTTTGGAATGAGTTATAAAGAATCCTTCTCATGGGAAAATGCTTTTGTTTTGAATTCTTTTTTTTTAATCGTAAGTGTCCAATTTTTAAAATTGGACACTAGAAGGAACTAGAGGGAACTAAAGATTACAATTAAAGGAGAACACTTAAATTCAATTTACAATTACAGAATGAAGCAAAATATTTTAACATTGGACATACTAAAGGATATTTTTGAACAATGGGCCAAGAAGTTAATTTTAAGAGCATCTGCTTCTATAGATAGACTGTCTCTAAAAAAATGTTATGGAAGAGGAACAAGTGCTACCTGACATGATTGAGACTGCCATGGAAAAAGACGTTACACTGGACATACAGAAGAAACTGGCTGATGTCTTAATAATTAAAAGGGATATACAAATAACAAACCAAGAGAGTGACCTAGATAATTTTCCTATATTGGATTTACAAAAAAGGCTTGTTAAAGTTTTGAAGAATTTTGTTAGAAGGGACAAAGAAAAAATGAAAAGAAGTCAAGTTCTTCAATATTATTTGAATGGACTAAAAATTAAGATGGTTAGAAGTAAAACAAAGGAATATAAAATTTGTTTATTTGATCATGGTTAAAATAGATATATTGTTATCTCTGGTAACCCTTAATGGACTTTTGCTGACATCAGGACTGAAATGATGATGCTTTATGTATTTGTTTATGGATAAGAGATGAGATATTGGAAGAAGAGATCAGTTGTATTTTAAGAGAAGGTGATAAGTTACTAAAATTGTTTATATTTGTGATGAAGGTGGGAAATCACTTCTTTATATATTTCTTTTCTTTTTCTTTACTATGTTCTTATTTTTTCTTTCTTTTCTATTTTTTCTATTTTTCCCCTTTTTCCTTTTTTTCTGCATCTACTCTTTCTTTTTATTCTTCTATTTTTTTCAGTTTGTGTTAGTTTTTACTGTTGTAATTGTAATCTTTAATAAAATTTATATATATACATACATACATACATACATACATACATACATACATACACTATATATATACATACATACATAAGGTAAGGTAAGGTTTCCCCTTCCAGTTGTATCCAGCTCTAGGGGGCGGCGCTCATCTCCAATTCTTGGCCGAGGGAGCCAGCGTTGTCCATAGACACTTCCATGGTCATGTGGCCAGCATGACTAAACGCCAAGGTGCACAGAACACTGTTACCTTCCCACTGGAGTGGTACCTATTTATCTACTTGCATTTTTACGTGCTTTCAAACTGCTAGGTTGGCAGGAGCTGGGCGAGAATGGGAGCTCACCCTCTTACATGGTGCTTCCAGGTCTCAAACTGCCGACCTGCCATCCTTTCGTTCGACAGTCGGTAGTCTTAACCATTATGCCATCGCGCCGCCCACATACGTACATACATAAGAAATTTACTATATTTTTAAACTCTGCCATGTTCATATCAAGAGAGTCAAGCCACCCTGTTATTCCTTCAACAACAGTAAATTTTAATGCAGTTACTGAGGATGTTAATTTATTAAACTCTGCCGTTCTATAATGCCTTAAATTATGTGAAAGAGCTTTTAAAATTCACTTAAAACACTTCAAGCTGAGACACCTTCTCTGGAATCTCTCAAATTTGAGAAGCTTTAGTTCTTAGTATTGCTCTTTGGAGTTCCTCAGAATCTGGAGGAAGAATTATTTCAGCTCCAACTGCTTTTGGTTCATCATGGCAGAATCAAGTCACTCAAGGACGTAATGGATGTAGTTGAATAATATGCTAAGCTTGGTTAGTGTTAACATTGGTTAAGGTTTTGGGGGACAGAAAGTTGGTTAGCATGCTATGTAAATTCAGGTAATAGTTTAATTCATGTCACATGAATACAGCTAGCAACTAATTAGTTGCTATTATCATGGATTCTGTAGACAGTCTAGATTGACTGAATCATATCCTTCATTTATTCCACTGATACGCTACTTTTATTGGGCTTCTAATAAAAATGCAATATATAGCATAAGCTTTAAGAAAAACATTAAAAAGCAGTAAACCAAAACAGTGCTAAAAAGGCACTATATCAAATTACAAATACAAATTTCATTATCCAATTTTTAAATTTTTTAAAATAAGAAAAGAAACATGTATTTTGACCAAACCTACAATATCTCCTCTGGATAACAGGAACTATTAATGAGAAAATTCTACTTTTGGCCATCACCTTGGCATTTAACACCAAAGACAAGAGTGTCAGGAGGTGATCTAAGCATGATATAAAGCATAGAACTTTTAAGGAGCAGGCAGTCTTTGAGGTTTCTTAGATACAGGCCTTTAAAGGCTTAAAATGCATGACTTAACTTCCTAGGTTGTCACTAGTTTGTTAAAAACTAATTTCCTAATTCATAATTGAGAAAGTACTTTCATCATTTTGATTAGGTGTTCCAGTCCTGGGTGACAAACAGTGCTATATTTTGAACCACTGTAGGAGGTTGTAGAGAGAGAAAGGTAAATAAATATTCTTCTTCCACCCTTTTGCCAATGGAACCTACATTTGATCCAAAATCTGTAAGCAGACTTGCTTGGGATTAATATTATTTCTAATAATAAAGGTCAATAGGGTTGAGACCATCTGGAGTTTGTAGGGCAAGCTGTTCACTGGGCAGATTTGTAAGATTTGGTGGGCGGTCCTGCAAATAACCCTGTCCTGTGCCATGAAGGATTTTATAGGTATTAACCAGCACCTTGAAATGTACCTGGAAGCCTACTGGAAGCCAATGCAGCTTGTGAAGGAGTGGAGTGATATGGGTGTACCAAGGCAAGCCCACAACTACCCATGTCGCCCCATTTTAAATCAGTTGCAATTGGAGCAGGCCAAGTGGTATGAAGGCACAAATTGCTTCATTTTTCTGCAGTCAAGATATTTCCTTGCTTCAATTTATAAGCAAATATATCTTCAAACATTCAGTCCACGTGTATATTATAATGTTTGGGAGGTGTGGGGAGGGAATGCAGATTTGGGGGTACATAGGAGAAGGGGACGGCAGAGGATGAGATGGTTAGATAGCATCACCGATGTAATGAACATGAATTTGAGTAAACTCCGGGAGACAGTGGAGGACAGGAAGGCCTGGCGTGCTATGGTCCATGAGGTCACAAAGAGTCGGACACGACTAAACGACTGAACAACAATAAAAAAGAGGACTGCAGATGAAGAAAAACTAGAATCATTTCCTTCCCTGTTAAACTACCAGAAATTCCACTGGATCAAAAATCCTTTGCTGCCTAAGGGAGCGCTTACATGCCTGTATGTGGGATTTTTGTTGGCCCCAAGCTGATGTTTTAAAGGGTTTCAAAGGTCTAAAACAAAATGGGACTTGGGTGATTCCATATCCTCGGCATCTGGTGTCTCTCTGTGTATTAAGTACTGGGATGAGCTTGTCACTTCCCTTCTCATGGCTTTTCTTAGTATTCTTAAAATATGTAAACCAGATTCAACTTGGTTTGGGCTTTTGTTTTTCTGGCTTCAGTCTTGACTATTTAGCAGTCATCTTCTGTTGTTTTTTTCCCACCCTTAGCAAATGCCTAGCTGGGATGTTTGGTACCCATCCTTTTCATCTTCAAACCATTAAGAATAATTAACCAGAAATGGCAGCCTGAGAAGTATTTATGTTTGTTACTGGACACTTTTCCTTCTTTGGACAATAGGATTTTCTACCAATCATCTCATCAGGTGCAGATCACCAATTCCTTAGAAACAAGATAGATACTCCATTTATTTCTGGCAATGTAGGTGCTCTGACACCAATCTGTAGTGTAAGTCAGTCCAGTAGAGGGCAAACTCTCTCCCTTTTGCTCTCTCTCTCTCTCTCTCTCTCTCTCACACACACACACATTCATTATGTTTGTGCAGTTTTGTGGAGCAGCCTCATGCAGATTTCCACAATTACCTGCAGGATTTTGATGACTATAAATCACTCACCACAGGCTAGCAAATGGGTTTTTTAAAAAGGAAAAAAAAAAGCTGCTCTCATTGTATAAAATAGCTTTGCATGTGGAAAATTACCTGAACATTCCATTTTTATTTCATATATGAAACCAAAGTCACCTTAAATAATCCTATTTCTCCCTATTGATCTCCATTTAGAGATTATTTCTTTGCTCATCTTATTTAAAGCTCTATTTTACACAAAGTAAGAATGCATCATCGCTGATTATATGCTTCAGCTATTGGGAAACGATTCAGAATTCCAAATTGCTGTTTCATTGTATCAAACTTTAAGACTGCTGTGTATATTCTGAAAGAAATATCCATATTTTTGCACCATGCTAGCTGTAAAATGCTGTTCTTGGCTTAAAACTAGGCCACCATGCTCAATGGGATTCCTGCCTTTGGAAAAAAAAATGGATGCAATATTCATTGTCAAAACCCTTATGCTCCATGGAATTATTCACTAATTGTTGTAATTCATAAAAACCTCCCCCAACCAAGTACCATCCAGATGTATCTGGATAGTACCTGTTTGAGAAAGGCTGGGAAACAGACGTGTCCACAGAGTATGGTAAAAAAACCGTCAAGATGGAGGTGATGACAGTGCAATCAAAGGTCTGTTCTTTATGTGCACCATAAAAAAAAACGGATGGAGCTTCAATTGTACTGTTATAGCCGCCATCTTGACTTTTTTTTTATCATACCCTGCACAGTCACTCCTGCTGGGAAAGTAAAGGGATAAAATATCTATTATTTTGAGAGTATTTTACTATTATTTAGCTTAATTGGAGGGTGCTAAATTTTATCACAATCAATCCTTCTATGGGATTTATCAGAGGATTTGAAAAAAAAACTTCCTTGCTTCAATAGCTGTAACAGTTCTGATAATGGCTATTGCTATTGTCTTGAGGACCAATCCTGAATAATTTTTGAGCAGATTTGATACAATCTTAGTCTTCCACACAAGTCGGCTACAGCAGCCTTGGATTTTTCTTTTATCCCAAACATAATACCAGTTGACTGACACAGCCCCCAAACTAGGCCTAACCCAATGTTTAAAGCTTCTTTGCTATGCTTATTCCTGCTTTTGAAAAAATAGCTTTTCCTCAAATAGGACAATATATTTGAAGGAACTTTCAAAATCCCAAACATCCTCAGATTCTTCTTCCTGAGAGACAGGTGGACAGGCCATGTGAGGTCCACCTGTTTGTGTTTCTTTGACCTCCAACTGTCTCCACAATTCCTTGGCTTCATTGCTATGCTCCTAGGAATTAATTGACTGGGCTATGTAGCAAGGTGATCCTTTGCTCTAGCAATCTTACCTGCCCCACTCCCACCTCTACACTCTTTTCAAAATTTAGTTTAAAACAACAACTCCCAGAGAGAGACAGGAAGCTCTGGCGTGGGCTGGTCCATGAAGTCACGAAGAGTCGGAAGCGACTGAACAAATAAACAACAACAAATTTATAGCAGACAAACAGGTGAATTGTGGGAGTAGAAGGGAAGGGAGTCACTAATTTTATTTTCATTCTGTGGACTTTCTTTGCAAGGTATATAAAAAGATCATCCTGAAAGTGTGTGCTTTTTAACCCGAGAGAAGGACATAGCACCTAAAGGCTTTCACGTGGAAAAGGCCATGGATATCAGTAAAGAGAGCTTGCTTCTTTGTAGTTCGATGGGGTCTTTTGATTGAATCACATGAGTATTGAGAAGAAACTACCTCACCTGTGGAGTCAAATGTCCTACCCCAATTGTGCAGGACTCTCTCTGCTCTTTCAAAACGAGCAGGGAAAATTTTGCATGCATCAGCAGATCATTACCGGTGTTACTGTGTGGCTCTCGCATATACTGTATGTAATTGTAGTTGTATGATTCATGCACAGACATACACACACACTTATTTGTTTATTTAAAGAATGTATATGGCCATTCACCTTGAATAATATGACTCCGGGTAGCTTGCAACAAAAAACAACCAAGATGAAAAACAACAATCAGCAATAAACAATAATGATAATAATAGGTGACCTGGCTCACATTCATATTCTCCCTTGAAGGAAACTTACTCACCCCAGCCCCAACACCAGGGGGAATAGCCAGGCTTTCAGGGCCTTTCTAAAGGCCAGCAGGGTCAGGGCCAACCAAACACAGGTGGGAGATCATTCCCACTACAGGGAAGGCATGCCTTCTGGGTATGTACCTTGTGCCCTGCATTTGTGTGAACGTATCAATGAAATTATATGAAGGATGAAGTATATGAGACCCACTCAAAGCAGGTCATAAAGGCAGAAGTGTTTGTTCTGGAAGATTTCAGCTTATGTGGAAAAATATCAAAATGGAAACCTCTAAAAAGACATAAAAATTGAGAGTACTCAAAACATGAATTGGTTCTCAGAACAAGAGATGGCTCTGATGTGAACTGGATGACTCAGTGACACTCAAGTGGAAAAGTATCAGGCGGTGTGAGAAGAATACCAAATGGTACCATAGTACAGGTAGTCCTCGCTTAACAACCACAATTGGGACCAGAATTTTGGTTGCTAAGCAATGCAGTCATTAAGTGACTCTGACCCAATTTTATGACCATTTTTGCAGTAGCCGTTAAGTGAGTCACATGGTAGTTAAGTGAACCATGTGGTCGTTAAGCAAATCACATGGTTCCCCATTGATTTTGCTTGCTGGAAGCTGGCTGGGAAGGTCAAAAATGGTGATCACATGACCGGGGGATGCTGCAATGGGCATAAATGCAAACCGTTTGCCAAGCACCTGAATCTCAATCACATGACTGCAGAGATTCTGCGACGGTTGTAAATGTGAGGACCGGTGATATGTCTTTTTTTCAGTGCTGTTGTAAGTCCGAACCATCGCTAAATGAATGGTCGTTAAGTGAGGACTACCAGTACCTCAAAGTCATCCCATAGAATGAGGTAAGAGACAAAGTGGACATCCCAGAACAATTCTTCCAAATTCAAACAGCCTGGCCTGCTAGACCTGGAATGGAGTAGTAAGTGTCTCTGGGACCTTCTGGAACACTGCTCAGGTGATGTAGGATATTGTAGAGAGTGAAGGGGAAATAAATATTTTACCTCCCCCATTCTGGATAAATAAGTATAAGAACATTTCCCCCCTTCTCTCTACAGCAGTGCTTCCCAAACCTGGGTAAATTACCCAAAATTGGGTAAAAGTGGTTTTTCTTTGGGTAATGACACACTAACCCATTAAATTGACTTAAGGTGTTTTACCTGCATTGGGTAAAAAGGACTTGCTGATAAACGGTTTTGGGTAATGATGGAAAAAGTTTGGGAAGCACTGCTCTAGAGTCTTCTGCATCATGTCAGCAGTGGTCCAGAGGGTCCCACCCTCAGGATTCCTGAAATCTATTTGTCTGAAGAAGACCCAAAAAAATCCTTCCAAAATGAGCAGTAGGAATACCTGGGGGAATATAGCTATAGTGCAGGGATGGATAAACTTCATCCCATGGGCCACAAACCTCATCTACTCTACCCTCACCTTATGTCACTGCATTGGTGCCATGCTCCCTGCGGCCCTTGGAGACCCCTTTCCAAAAGCATCAGGAGAAAAAAAATGCTTCCCCAAGCTGCAAAATTGTTATTTATTTTAAAATGCTCATTTTTATCTTCGGTGTAGTTTCTCCCAAAGTGATTCTTCTGTGGCTCTGTCATGCACAAGATGAACAGTTCACAGGATGAACAGTTGTCAGTTTGGTAGAAATGCCCAGAAACAAATATGTTTACTGGACCACACAGGATTATATCTGCTAGAGTGCCCTTGTAAGGTAATCAAAGTGGAAAAATCAAAAGAAGATCAGACATTTGCCAGAATATATATTTCTATTGAAAAAGGAACAGAAATGCCGTTTACAGGTTAACTATTGAAGGCTGTTTCAGGATGAAACTGGATGAGAAGTGAAAGAGTGATGAACAAAAAGATACTACATAAGGAACTATAGTCTGATGGATCTAGTCAAATGAATTCTAAGTGCACCACGGGAAGGATAAACAGCTGTTCTTCTGAACAAGGGGATGAGTAAGTGGTTGACTCTAGGTGGACGTCTTGTGCGACTAACTGGAAGTTCAAACCAGAACTTTGGGTTCATGGTAGCCAATTGATGAAGATATAGTGTTCGTTGTCTTGTTGAATTAAGAAGCAAAAGAAGAGATAAACCATATGCTCACTAGATACAGAACATGCAACTAATTTATTCTTTCTTATTAACTTACTCAGTTGCTGGTGTGAGGGAGAATATGGCACTTTCTACAAAGACAAGTCTCATATGAGTGGACCTCAAAATGTGGCATCCTCTGAATGAAACAATGAAAGGTGTGAGAAAGAGAACATAATAGACTGCCTTGACTGCCTATGGGTCTAATAACTAAATAAAGAGAGAAATAAAATGCTCTCAGTTTCTGATGCTGAGAGACCTGGACAGTTCTGAGCAGCCTTCAGACTCAAAAATCTGTTGGACCACCAGGCCATTGTTCCCAGCCAGAGTGTACTTTCTGGCGAAGAAGGCTCAAACCATCCGGGAGGTACCAAATTGGGAAATGCAGGCAGAAATCTATGATTAACATGCTGGCTGTGCTTAAGGATTCTTCCATGTTGCATTTCCCCAGCTTTTTGGATATTTAATACTGTAAATAAAAACAGCCTTCAGTAATATACTGCCTGGATCACCTGCTCATCTGGGTCTTGAGAACAGGGTCATTTGTCTCCTGTTTCCAGCAGGCTACATCTGGGGCTGCATTTGCATATTTAGCTGATCATAAAGTTAAATAAAGTTGCCTTGTGACACTCACATTGTATCTATTACATATTTCACTTCAAAACCTCATCTTCCTTAAACCCTCTTCAGCATGCTTGAAGTAGGAAAGCAAAATGAAAGGAATTTTCTATTTAAGTCGAGCACTGACATTCTGTTACACAATTCAATCGTGTCTGTCTACCTGCTCTCAGAAAAATACGAGACATGAAAAAAAGTGCTGAATGCATTGAGTCAGCAGTGGCATAGGTGTCTGAATGCATCTGTAGCTTCCCTCTCACTCATCAGTGTAATTGTTGTCATGTTATTTCTTTTTTTCTTTTTTTCCTTTTTTTTTTTTTTTTTTGATTAGTCTGGTCCCCCAATCTCCAAGCTTTTTCTGGCCAAACGTTCTTCTGCTAGTTGTCATGGTGACGGAATTGTTAGAGAGGAGAAAAGCCCTGTTGTCTCTCATTCTTCTGTTGTGGTTTAGGTAATGCAGGAGGCATCACGAGTGAAGTGGATGGACCTTTTTTGCTCGACATCATTTCAGAGTATTGAAAATCTCACATAAAAAAGGAGCAAATAGGCCCCAACGAAAGAAATAACTAAGTTCCCTTTTGAAAGAAAGTGCACATTATTGTACAAGGGGGTATAACAGCAGCAACTAGATAGCAGTAGAATACAGGAGCTCTATATTTATTATTGGAACAATTGCCACAATTTGAATGCAAGTATACAAATACCAGCCATTTTGCAATTTAGATTTAATCTTTTAGAAAATGCAGCTCCTTTACCAATTGTGTCTGTGTTCTTTTACTATTTTCCTCCTGGAAATGAAAACTCATGAACTAAGACAACAAGAACAGATAGAGGGAGAGACAGATGGAAATACTGTTATAAAGGTTGGCTGTAATAGTTAAATACTTCTTCTAAGCCACTTTGGGAATCAATTAAACAATCTTTTATTATAGGGGACTCCTATTCCATTTTCAAATTCTAGTGGTAAAACTTTAAACCCTGAGGCGTTTTCTAATTCATTCCAGTCTCAGATCACTGTTCAAAAGTTCTAAAGAAACTAGAGGGCAACCTTGGGAGAAAATTCCTCCTCTTTCAATGGAGTTATAACAATTTTACTATACTCTTTTCAAAATGGTTTACTAGAATGTCAAAGAAAAGTGTTTAATGATATATAAATTGTAATTACAGAAATACTGCTTGTTCTCTGCATTATTTGAATTTTAATATATATGGAAGCACCTCAGAAGCACTTTTTAAAAACTGTTAAAGCAGACGGGTCTTTTTCCAAGAGGAGACCGTCAGAAGCAGCCAATCACATAGCTGGGTGACCTGGGAAAAGATGCAGCTGCTTCAATGGTACAAAAAGAGGTAATCCATACATGCTTCCAGGCGTTCCAAAGCACCTCTTTCAAAGGATTTGAACATTTTATTTGGTTGTTTATTTTATTATTTTTTTTACACTGCCTGACTCCCAGTGATTTTCCCTACTATATATCTCTAAACCAGAGCTTTCCAAACTGTGTGTTGGGACACGTTAGTGTGTCGGCTGCAGTGTCTGGGTGTGTTGCGGCTGCTGCTGCCTCCGAACCCTGCCACAATTCCATGCAGGTCCTAGTGCCTGCCTTGTGCCCTGCTGTAAGAGTGTGTCATGCAATGATGCATGTCTAAAAAGTGTGTCACCAACATGAAAAGTTTGGAAAGCTCTGCTCTAAACTATATTTATTTCATGCTCTAAACTATATTTATTTCATGCTCTAAATTTGGTGTTTGGTTTAGAAAATATATGCTGCTTTGTTTTATAGGCTGCTTTAGCCATAATTTAGAACTTACTTTTTTATTGTCTGCAGTTGAAATTAACAAAATGAGACTTTTTCTAGTAAACCTGCATAAGGTTATACTGTAAACCATTCTAAATAAATAAACAACCTGTTTTTCTCTTACATTTCTCCATGGTAGTAGAGACATATCAGAAATCAAAGATATAAACTCAATTAAGGAGTACTTTCAAAATAGCACCTCTTGCCTTAGATCAATAATCTCAGGAATATGCAGTTTTGTGACCTTGGTTACAACAGCCAGGAATGGATTATTTTCAAAATGTTACACTGTGGATCCACATCCCACTGAAAGCCAGTTGCTAAATTTCCAACCATGTTATACAAAGACGTTAAAGAATGCATGCCCCCATCTGCCCAACTCTTTTTAATGTGAAACTAGTACTGTTACACTGACTCTGCACTAATTAGTTCACTTCTGTTCACACACATGGTCTTTTTCAAAGCCAATTAGTCCATTTTCCCCCCTGGCTTCCTCTCCAAAAGGGCTGAATCCTGGGAAGCTATCCTATACAGCAGGGGAAAGCAAAGGCCATGGTGGACAAAGGACGACAAGACAAAAGAGATGTGCTAGCCTTACACTTCTAGCCTGGTTGATTGAAGCAGTTCGTTCCTACGAAGAAACATTTGAACTGGCTTCCTAGCACTGGAGCACCCTTGAAGGGGCGCTAGCTGGAATTAGTTCAGCCCTCATTTAGAACCGGACAGTTGCAAATTCTAACTACGTTAAAAAAATAATATACGTTCACTGTGTGAGTTCTTTGTGGCAATCGTGTTGCTTGGTAGATTTAGGTATAGACAACTTCCATCAAATTGATATTGATTTCTTATACCTATTCACTGGGATATTAATTGCATGCAGGTACCCAGAGGAGCACGGGGAGCCCAGTCCATGTATTGCCATATCTTAAATGTGTTTGATTGTGGAGAAAATCTACCTATGTGGTCGCTAAGAGTTGACACTGACTTGATGGTACATAATCCATCAAATGTATTTGAAATAGAATGTGTACTTCTTAGGACAGAAGCTACCAGTGAACCTAGATCATCCTTCTCCTCTCAGACATGAAACTCAAGTCACCTACTTTTCTAGCTTGGGGTCTGTGATATTTTAAACACCGTGTTTCTTTTTCCTTACTTGCTTTCCCAGGGGTTTAAAATCCCCAGGGAGGCCCTTCTCTCCTGTCTGCCACCATCTGGCAGAAAGTTGAATGCATTCTAATGCAGGCAGGCTCTTGCTGAGGACACTATGCTGGCTGCTTTCCTGAGTTTTAATTGGTTGGATGAGATACGTTTTATTGAGTTGGGTTTCTTTAAAATGGTGCTTTAAATTACGTTTTTCACTGTGTTTTTAATTACATTTTCTGCTTTTATATCTTATTCTTTATATCGTTAAATGCTTTGAACGCTACTCTTTGATGGGAAAGCGGCATGTAAATATATAATTATAACTTATTTTACGTATACTATGCCACAAACTAGCCATATTTTTTCTGCTGTTGTACGAACACAGCCTGGGAGGTTAATTTGCAGTTTGGTGTGTTGAGTGAATTCAGAAAATTGGTCTAGCTGAATGGTGTCTAAGCTAACTGAGGTGTTAGACTTAGTTGCCCCTTCTGTATTAACCACACTTTCTATTTTTTACTGACCTATTGAATGGTCATAGGCTGTACATTCGGAGAACAGTGGAGTCCTTGGTGCTCTCTGAGCTTGGTTGTTTGCTTGCAGACGTTTCATTACCCGACTAGGTAACATCATCAGTGCAGGTGAGTGTGGGGTTTGCTCCCTGTTTATATACAGTAGCTTGCCCTGCCCGTGTTGGTGGGGGTGTGGTTTTGGAGAACACTCTCCCACCCAGCCCAACTCTCCAATATGAGGAGAGCATTCCCCCACCCAGCCCATTCATCTGGTCTCTAAACAATTTATTGTTTAGTTTTCTTTCTTTGGTTACAAATGTTAGGCTGCTAACTGCATTTTTCACTTCCTCTATTCTTTGTCCTATTATCTTTGCATCAGTTGCTTCCTGTGTTATTTTGTACATATCTATTATTTCATTTTTTACTTCTTTTTTGCTCTTAACAGGTCAGACATCCCCATGGATGCCTGCTCTTTCAGGATGTTTAAATATTTAGGGATGTTGATATTGTCCTTTCACTGCAAAATTGCTTTAGAGCTTAACAAAGTTCTAGATGGAGGTTATTCAACTGGGTATAAAAGCCTGGGGTAGGGATTATTTCCCCTGCCTTGAGGACACTGCTTAGAGCCATCATCCCAATGCTAGTTGTCTGTATGTCTTCTGTCTTTGACAATCTCTAACAGGGGAATAGAAGCATCACCTTGCATAGCATATAAGAACTGTTAATCAGTACAGCATTAATCAAAGTATTGTAATTGATATTGTCTGTCTGGGTCTGTGTATCTTACAGGGCATACTAAGAGCCAGACAACATACATAGCACTCACGCCTCAATCCTGAAACTCGGTGTCATACAAACACAGTCAGATGAACAATGTCGTAAGTAACTGATGCACTGCAAGGAACCTAAGCCTTGAGAAGCAGCAAAAGTGCCCCTGCTGTAACTCTTTTTAATGTAAGTGAAGGCGGCATCACACATGCTCCATTCCCCAGTCTCTGCCTGGTCTGTTGCTTCCCCTCCACACATGGATCAGCTCTTGTGCACAAACTCTACTTCTTCCTATACTGGGAAATGAAGGGTCCAGGATCATACATATAGGAATCAGCTCTGATCAGCTATATGTGCTGGTTCTGTAAAATATGATCCAATCTAAAAGTGATTTCATCGTTCATGCCTGCTTTAGAATATCCACACATGGCTAGTGGGTGCCGGGTTTCTTGTAGCAGGGGATGTGAATGCTAATAAGAGTTTCTTACTCCTATTTGCCTGGAAGATGATTGCCTTTACTGTATCGCTTGTGGATGCTACTTAATCCACATCAAAGCAGTTTGGGAAAGACTATTGGTGGCTCTATAATTTAGGGATCATAGTCTGCCAGGCACCTCTGCTGAACAAATCACTTTGACATGAACAGGACTTTTTTGTATGTTTGAGAGACTGCAGAAATGGACAATGTAAACAATATATTTCAAACATGGCAAGTCCGTGTATTATTTCCACTTCGATAGATTCACATTCCACAATACCACTTGCAAATTCTGTATTTCCAGTAAAAACTGCATCATTTGTCTGTTCATGTATGCCATACCTTCATGTGAATGTGTAAACAGGCAATGTGCTGGTCTTTACAGACACTTTCAGCTTATATGAAGTTCATTTATATAGTTGCAAAACAGCAGGGAGTTTCTTTAGAGAAACTGAGTATGTAGGAATTTTGGTTTATAAAACATTAATATTTTTAGAAATCTGCAATCCTATGCATACTTATCTGAGAATATAATCCATTCAATGGGACTTACTTCTGAAGAGATGGTTGCAAGAATTCAGTGTAACTGTGTAAGATGTTATGAAAACAGAAAATTAATGTAACCAGTGAAAACAAAAGAAATGGCATAAACTCACTGATTCTCTGCAAAACTAAACATAGGCAAAATGTTAAAAATATATAATTTCAGAGTCCTAATGTGATAAACCCCTGCTATGGAATTTCTTGGAAAGCAGACAAAAATAGAATACTGTAATAAAATAAAAATGAAAGGAGAAGGGGAAGACATCAAGTTGCCCCCTATATGACCTGCTGAGAAGGAAGGGAATTTCAAAGCAAAAGAATATATAATTATATATATTATTATAAAATGTTGGTTTCCTTGTTTCCATTAGGCACATTTAAGGGACTCATCAACCTTATAAAAGGAAGTGCTGTTAATCTACTGTTTGTCTTGGTCCGCTTAAGCCACAGAGAGAATGCAAACAAACCAGAATTAAGATCATTCCTTAAATCCTTCAGAAAGGAAGATAAGGACTAAATTATTGCTAAGAATTACATATAGGAAACCCTCCGGATAAGATAAGTCATTGTTCCTTATTTGCTAAGGCTCACAGCAGTATTACATTTACATATTTGTGAAGGGATTAAATTAGATCTTCTAGCTACAAATTCAATAATGGCTGGCTTTTAAATTTTTCAAAGCAAATGCATTGCTTGCTTTTTTTTTTTTTTCATTTTGAACTCCAGCATGCTGTCGTGCAATCTGCTTCCTTTAGCACTGGACACAAACTAACCCAAATTAGTTCAGACACTTCCATGAACTACCATCTTCAAGCTGTAAGATATTGTAACTTGAGCTTCTACCATTAATGTACCAAAATACTTTCCCCTCATCTCTCTCCTTCCTCCACTTTAACATAAAGCTTATGCACCTGTGTAATAAGCATCCTGATGTTTAATTGGTCCTAAGCAAGATATTAAAGCACTATTTTTATCAGTGTCTTAGACAGTTATTTGGCACATCCTCCAATAAATGGTCAATGGAAAAGTGGGCTCCAGTATTTTCTGCACCATAATGCAGTGTAATTCCATTTGCAATTCAGAATGCAAACAGAAATTGGGGCAATTGGGCTCAATCCAATTTTTTAAAATCCCCATTGAAAAAAAAATTAGTAAATCTGAGAGTAGAGGAAAAATATTCAGCCATAGCACGCAACCTTGTGAAATAATGTTGTCTGCTTAGGTGATGCATAATTATTTCTCCCAAAGTATTTGAAGAAGAAGATAAAAAATTGGATTGATAGAGAAGGAAGGAAGGAAGGAAGGAAGGAAGGAAGGAAGGAAGGAAGGAAGGAAGGAAGGAAGGAAGGAAGGAAGGAAGGAAGGAAGGAAGGAAGGAATTTTCTTCTTGGAACTGGAAAATATTCACTGGAGCTGTGCTATAAATAAAACATGGCAGCTTTTAGCCTAATTCTTAGTGTGAGAACATGCTACTTTTACAGGCAACAGTAATGCCACTTCACAAAGGGGATGCTGCCTGAAGAGAGAATCTTGCCGTTCCTTTCCACTTTAAAATCAAGTGCCTTGGCTCCACGATATCCTCAGCCCCAGGAGCCTGATGACTACAGTGCAGAGTTAGCTCCCATTTGGCAGAGCTTGTTCTGTCACCACCATCACACCAGCTGAGGTCTTCAGCGTCACCCTCCGTGCTTTGCCTTTCGAACCCCAGCAGCAATTCCCTGAAGGGAAAATATATGATGAAAAAGAGGACAGTGCACACATCTTCATAAAATTGTCATAGTTTTGTTTTAGGTATAAGGGTGGATGTGAAGTAGAATTTAAATGAAAATATACCTGCCAATAGCTGGTAAGGTTGTGACCAGGTGACCCGCGTACCGCTTCAGTCTACTGTCCAAATGCAAAGATCTGGGTGGCAGCTTTGTCCCCTGCTTTCTTTCCTATAGTTCTTTATCTTGGACTGGGTAGTCCTTCGAAGAGAGAGAGCTACATAGATACTTGTATACATGGCCATCTAGTAAGACTCAAAAAGGAAAATACGGTATTTAGCATACTAGGTCTAGGTCCTTTAACTGACTTCAGACTTTAAGTAATGAAATGCATGAATGCAGAGCCACCAACACAGAACATTACCTTCAGATATTGTTTCACAATAAGTAGCTTAGCCACTGTTGGACAACACAGATGTTTTCCCTGTGGTTGTTACTAGTCATCAAGACTTAAACTACATGTTATAATCAGTCACGGGATTCCCAAACCCATGCTTATTTGTACCAGAAGAGAGGATGGGAATATTTGTAATCTAGTTTGTTGTTGTTGTTGTTGTTAGATATAATACTGTATTGTCTTTATTTTAGTTGAAGGCAAAGGGGGGGAATTCTTACTCTGGAGATTTTTCTCTTTACTCCATAGCTGCATTCTGGCTAAAAATCAAATTGCCCTCTCTGTTCTTCACCCCTACTTGAAACCTTAGAAAGATATTCAATCAATAGGATTTATTTCTTTCATCTGCAAACTGCGTGCAAATGCTGGATATGTCTTGAAATTTCTGGTTTTAACATGGCTGCACAATGAAGAAATAGGTTTCCCCTCATAATGTTCTGTGTTGAAAGTTAAAACCCATTCCCCATTATGCATGTAGCTGTAATTAAGATGACCGAAATAAAACTAAAGACATAGCTACAAACTAAGTAAGGATAGTGTGTAGTTTGACCCTTAGGAAACTGAGAATATGAAAAGACATTTCCCAGAAAAATTACGACTTTCTTGAAAGGGATGTTTCTTCTGGGCTAAACTCAATAATGAGTCTAATATAAAGAAAGCATTCTCCACACATCATGTCAATATTTACTGACTCTATGGACAAGTGGCTTTCAGCAGCCTTCTTTTTCCAACCCAAGTCTGCACCAGATCGCTTTGTGTATCCTTCTGCCTCTTGTAGTGAGTCAACAACTGATAAGGTAGCAGATCAAAGCTCTGATAGAGAGATGCTGGGCGATTTGTGTATGAAAATGTGTGTTTAAAAAGTGATAAGAATACAAAAGGTGGCTTTGCATACTTTCTCCACAGTTTGAATGGTAACTAGTGAATTGCTATGGCAGCAGATGCCAAAGTAGTTTCTGATGTCTTCAATCTGCAATGGAACATGAAACAATGGAACCAAAGTTCATAGACAAATGTAACAAATTATAAAATGGGTTTAAGTAGAATATATGCTATTTTTTTCACTCTTTTCATATGTTTAATAAACACAAAATAAACTCATTTTATTATGCAAAATTTGATAAATTTAGTACATTCAAGAGAGGTTTTTGCTCCAAATGAAGGAGTTGCCATAAAACTGCCAAAAGAAACAAAGGCAAACAAATATTACTTTGACATAAAGCTTATTTAGCTACTACCTCATGGGATACATTTTGGTAGAATATATATGTGCAAGCACCGAGTCATTACTGACCCTTTGGAGGGACGCCACTTTCGCTGACGTTTTCTTGGCAGACTATAGAGTGGGGTAGTTTGCCATTGTGTTCTGTTTGGAGTATGAGACCACCAGAACTTTAAGAAAATAGTTTTTATTACTATAAAAAACTATTTACAAAGTTACATCCATAAACTCAACTGAAGATTGCTTGGATCAATTGAAGTTTCACAACAGGTTGCACTTGGAGGTAGGCAGCTATGCAGTGACACAACTAGAGTTCACAACAACAAGTAGAACAACAGTTCTGGAACAAGATGCTAGGTTGGTTGGTTTCTTCTGAAATACTGGGAAAAAGGACTAGACTGGTTATTTTGCATGGCTGACTGGAGACTGGAGCAAGAAGACTACAAGGCAGGCTGGACAAGGTTCTTCTGATCCACAGGACAATACTGGACTGGAATTGCAGGGCAGGACTGGACTGGATTCTTGGCAAGGTTCATCTGGATTCTTAGGATACTGCTGGACTGGATCTGCAAGGCAGGACTGGACAGGGTTCCTCTGGACTCCCAGGACTACTGAACTGGATCTGCAATCACTCCGCTTCCCCGCTGCACAGCTGATCAGTGCTCCGGTGCACCTCCACTTCCCTGCCACACAGCTGATCGGCACAGAGATTTTCCACCCTGGGGCACCCCTCCCCACCATCACTTTTTGTGGTGATCTAGTGGCTGGAACCACTAGGCGACTGGACTGGAACTGCAAGGCAGACAGGACTGGTTCCACTAGGCAATGCTGCCTGAAAAACCAGGCAGAACAGGGAGCTCCATACTAGAAGAGCCCCCAATGGTAGAACGCGGCTGCACCAAATGAGTATGACAAAACACACGAGGACGAACGGAGTACTTTGGAGTACGAAATGCCGCTTTGCCAAGGCTGCTGAATGCTGTGAAGCTACCGACCCAAGCTGGCAAATGCCCGAAGCGACCGAAGCCTTCTTAGCTGGGCTTTCTGAAAAACTATGAGACAAGGTTCCGTCTCCTTGATGCTGCAGCGAACTTGCTTCTAATGCAGCTGGGGTCAATTCTGAAATGAGGAGAGACTCTTGCTCTGGTTCTGCAGTGGCTACAGGGCAGGATTCCAAGGACTGTTCTGGCTGGACTTCTCCCGAAGAAGCTGTTAGCTCAGTGGAACATTTGTCACCGGCAGCCTGATGCTTGTGCTGGCGCCCTTTTATCCTGTTCTCTGAATGCCTCTTCTCCTCAGGAGCCAATTGGGCTTCCTTCTGCTTGGTGTGCTTTTCCGCCCTTCTTTCTCATGCCGTGATTGGTGCCCTAGACTTAGTTCCGGGTTCCTGACCAATCAGCTCTCCAGGATTCTCCCACGCTGCTGGGTCATCTCCAGGTCTGGACTCCTGCACCTGTTCATCATGAGATGGATCACGACTATCGCACTTTTGACCCTGCACAGGTTGCTGCTCAGTATCAGTTTCTTTTCTGAGGTAAGTTTCGTTTTCCTCAAGCTCAGAGTCAGAGTCAGACTGAACTCTGACACATTCCCTTCCCCAGTCATGATCATCTTTCCCCTAGCAAGCTGGGTACTCATTTTACCAACCTCGGAAGGATGGAAGGCTGAGTCGACCTGAGCCGGCTACCTGAGAAACCAACTTCCTCTGGGATCAAACTCAGGTTGTGGGGAGAGTTTCGGTTGCAGTACTGCAGTACTGCCACATACCACTCTGCACCACACGAGGCTCAGAATATATATTCTGAGATGCTCAGAATATATATTTGTGAGATATATATATATATCTCACAAAAACACTGGCTTGAAAAAGACAGAAATAATGAATCCCATCGTTAGACACAATAAGACTGCCTTGGAACTATAGTGCACCAGATGGTATTGATTTTAATTCCAGAAACCCACAGTTAACAAGGCAAATGAGATTTGTATTGCAAAAACATCTGAAAAGCCATATGTTCCCCACTCTTGTTGTATAATTTTAAGGACATTTCTAGGTGAGATACTAGTTGTGTAATTTTATGGCATGTCTAAAATGGCCTGATACAGCAAAGCAAGGCTAGAGACTGTTGCATAAACTAGAGTTGTATTTTCTCTCATAGGAGATGCATGCAATATTTCAACACACTGAACTACTGTATTCCTGATAGTAGAATATTTCTTCTTATCCTTTGGGCTTTAGACAGCTGGGGTGCAGCAAATGTTTGAAGTGCTGTCACCATTCAGTTTCAATATTCTAGAAATTCTGAATAATGAAAGAGTTAGGGTAATTCTGAGATAATTTCCATGGACTGGTTCATATATAAATCATAACGTGATTTGTTGTTTATTTTTGGCTTAGAGTATTCTGTATATCCATCCATTGTGATTTGTAAACCAGGATTTAGTAGCAACTGTCTTCAGCCTGGGTTTTTCCTTTCCTTTTTGGACTACAAGTCAACGTATTATACAATACGAATAACGTAGAGTTTGGCCCTTACAAGCTTAACATGGCCAGCTACCACCAAAAAATATGATGGTCAGGGATGAAAATGTTCTAGATCATTAAGCCTGAAAAGGCCCAAGTTAGAGGAGGCTGAACTAGAGATATTGCTGGAAGTTCAGGTACAATGAAAGAATTTCAGAAAGACAAAGAAACAAACCATGTTAGATAGCTTTCCTAAGCTGGCACCTTCCATTTGTATTAGAAAGCAACTTTTCAGCCAGTCTGGGATTTCAGTATAATAAAATGAAAAATAGATAGTCCCCTATGCCTGCACATACACCATGCTCACAGCAGCCACAGCATAATGACTTCTACATGACGCAGTTACATGTTATTGCCTAATATCATGTCAATCTAGTTCAGTATTGCTCTATTGTCTACTCTAGGAATAGGGAGGCTGGATATGGTTCGTCAAGTCCTTCTAATTCAGGCCACCAAGGTCTGGAAGGAGACCATGCCCTGTGCCCAAAAGAGGTCCTCTCCCAGTCTTTGGAGACATATTGCTCTGTGCCAATAGAGAGGCATGGAATAACTGGTAATAGAGGAAGAGGCTCTGCTTCTTCATTCCTCATGACATGGGTATCCCTGAGATGAGACCTGCAGGAGCAGGGTGGGGCTTTGCCCATTGAGATCATCAGCTGGCACTCTTAGGAGTCTCAGACAGAGGCCTCTCATTCTACATTTTGTCTGAGATTTAATTGGAACTGCAAATACTTCCATGTATGACACCAAAGCATACATATAGTGCTGATCCAAGAAATTTGCTTTTCTGAGGTAACATACCTTCTTCTCTTCAGTCAAGGAGCATGATACTTAAAGTTGATTGAATTATTTTGGCACCTAAACCAGAACCCTTCATTCTTCCCTGCAGTAAAAATACAAAGATAATAGATTCAAAACAACTAATCATTTGTTCCTTTTTTCCAATACCATATCCACAGTGTGTCTCCTGAGGTGATTTCCTTGTACTGCCTAAAGTTTGGCTGGCCCTGAAGGCCCATATTCTACCACTGAGTCACTCAGCTATGCTCCTACACAGTAACCTATGCAAACCACGAATTTGAGGAAGAGAGAGAGAGAGAAAGAGAGAGACAGAGAGAGAGAGAGAGAGAGAGAGAGGGAGGGAGGGAGGGAGGG
The DNA here is from genome assembly GCA_023362775.1 of Charina bottae. Lineage (NCBI taxonomy): Eukaryota > Metazoa > Chordata > Lepidosauria > Squamata > Charinaidae > Charina > Charina bottae. Next base: position 128,031,308 of record JALMGJ010000001.1, read on the forward strand.
AGGGAGAACTTTCCAAGAGACAACAACTTATTCAGAGCTTCTTTCAACATTACTCAAAGTAATGACTGGCCCACCATATAGCTTTATTCTCTGGGAAATGGTGTTCCCTTTACACAGTCACAAACACACACTTTCATTTAAAACCCTACACACACACACACACACACACATCAATTTAATCAAAGGTCATTAGAAAATATGAAACAACATCAATCCTTTAATCACAAGCGTAGAAATGTGCAAATGCAATAAGCTTCATGTACATTTGGTATCTATAGCTGATTTTTAAATTATTTTTTCCTCATATTTACACATCCAATCCAATCCTAGGTAACCAGTAAAACACAAATTCAGATTGCAATCCAGCTACAATGCATGCGAAGCACAAAAGCTTTCTAATGATCTTTGATTAGTTCTTTATTAAATTCATCAACGGAGCAAAGAAAATTTAATAAGCTTCACGATTTGTCATCTTTCTGATTAGAGTTTTGATTAGAACTTTAGGCTTTTATTTGCCTCCTTTCTATCCACTGCTATTATAATAAAGGGCAATGCAGAAGAACATATGTCTGATTTGGAATTCATTTAGAGATGCACAAGTTAGACTAAAGCCAATGACAGTTTCGTGGCACACAAACAGCAGTTTATATGGGTAACCTGAATGTACATTATTAAATTTATCATTTAAAGATCAGGGCAGCACATATCACGTGACACTCTATTGTTCTTTAGATACGTTGGACTCCAACTACAATGACTGCAATTATCAGTGACCATGCTGGCTGGGGCTGATGGGTTTTTTTGGGGGGGTGGCAATTGCTCTGAATCCCACATATGGAAGATATCCCATTCAAATTGAGTTTCAGTATTTGAAATGAGATAGATTAGTACTTCACAATGAGTGCAATAATAAAGGATGCAGTGAGAAGAAAGTGTGTGAAGAGGTCTTAAATGAACAACCTTCTGCCCACAAACTTCTCAGAGTTGTAAGCTGTGCTGGGGGGCAGGGGCATCAGGTTGCCTATGATGCTGTAGAGCTTGACCATGAACCCAAACAGTCAGGATCAATGTTTATATAGTTTTATTTATACAACTTTTCTTACTGTGATGGAATGTGTTCCTGAGGAAGGAGGTGGTGCTATGGAGGTTGCAGGAGAGGAAGGAGGGGGGGCATTCCAGAGGGAGAAACGATCTTACAGTTTGGAGGACCTTGGGCAGCCAGCCAAGAAACTGAGACAGGAGTCATAGTTTCTTAGATTAGATTACCACCTTAGATTACTGAAGTATTTCTCCCTAGCACCTCTTGGCTTTGACTAGTATGGCAAGATTCTGTGTAAGGTAGAAACAATAAAGATTTAGAGCTTCATTCCTGGCTCAGCATTGTTTCTTCGCCTCAACCCCTGACATCAATCTTGCCAAACTCGTACTCCCATCGAAAGAGGGAGGAAGAAATTTTTTTTCCGGAATGGCTTCGGATCCCCAAGGGCTGCAGCAGGCCATCCAGCAATTAGCAGCCACCTTGATACAACACCAACAGCAGGTGGACAACCAGGTTAATACCTTGCAAGCCACAATGCTACAGGCTCTACAACAGCCTGCCCAGGTAGCTCTGCAACCAGTAGCAGCAGCAGCAGCAGCACCGCCTGTGCTCCTGAGAACCCAGGGATGCTTGCTGGAAATGCTTGGGGGAGAAGCCGTGCAGTTAAGGACCTTTCTATCGCAATGTGCCATGTTCATCGACAGCAGACCGGCTGAATTTCCAGCGGATCGCATGAGGATGACCTTTATTTTGAGTCTGCTGAAGGGACTGGCAGCGAAGTGGGCCATTCCGATGATTGAGAACAATGACACGATTCTTGATGATTTTCAGAATTTCATGGTGAGATTCAGAGGCCACTTCGATGACCCAATCCGAGGAGTTACTGCCAGCCGAGAGATTCAGAGACTCAGGCAAGGCAACAAGAGAGTTGGACTTTACATTGCTGATTTCAAGTTATTGGCAGGAGACTTAGACTGGAACTAGAGCACCCTGAAGGATCAGTTTAAGCAAGGGCTGAATGAAGAGATCCAGAGCGAGCTAGTGAGGCAGGGGACCCCAGCCACCTTGCAGGATCTATATCAGCTGTGCATGGTGATTGACGCCTGGCTCGAAGAGTTAAGGCATCTCTGACCGGCGAGAGGTGGAATGGGGTTTAGGTCGGCCTTTACAGGATTTGCAACTCTTCCCGAGGCTTCAGCATACCCAGGGGCTGAGGAGCCGATGCAAATCAGAGCGTCGAGAAGGTTAGTTCCTGCAACGGAGAGGCAGAGATGCAAGGAAAGAGCTCCTTGTTTCTATTGTGGAGCCCTAGGGCATATGGTAAGAGCGTGCCCATTAAGAAACCAGGCAGACGTGACTAGAGCGACCGGGCAAGCTGTACAGACACGACCAGCCCCTGCCTCAGCTGCGAACCAGGGAAACTCCACCGGCCTCCCTCCCCAGAGCTCACCAGGGGGACTGTTAAGCAATTAAGGAGAACTTATTCTGAAGATTCTAGGCAGTCCTTTTTCTTCATTCCTGTCACCGTGACTTTAGACTCAAACCGTAAAGTAGAGCTGGAGGCTCTCATTGATTCTGGTGAAACCACTAACTTCATAGATGTAGAAACAGTGGATGAAATAATGATACCTACAGTACTTTTACCACGTCCCATAGATGTCGAAACCACTAAAGGCAGGACCAGTCATGAAATGCACAGAGCCATTTCAGCTAATGGCTGGAGACCCATCATCATTTATTGGCGATCACTTGTAGCCAAGTAAGATTGTCTTCCAAAGGTAAAATTTTAACAGTGGATCCGTAAGTGGCTATAAAGGCCAATTGTGGATCCGCACAACCTCCCACAATGAGGGCATAGGTTTCCGGGTGGGAGACGGTCGTGATGAGGGTTTGCCTGACGTGCCTTCCTTTTAGCTCTTTTCTCCCTTTCGCCCTGTACTCATGCTTCTTCAAAGTCCATAGTGCCATTAATAAAGGCTGACCTCCAATTGAAACACTCATGAGTTAGGGCTTCCCAGTTCTCAATGCTGATATTACATTTTTTTAAATTAGCTTTGAGAGTATCTTTGAATCTCTTTTGCTGTCCACCAATATTCCGTTTTCCATTCTTAAGTTGGGAGTAAAGTAGCTGCTTTGGAAGACGATGGTCAGGCATTCGAACAACATGACCGGTCCAGCGAAGTTGATGTTGGATGATCATTGTTTCAATGCTGGTGGTTTTTGCTTCTTCTAATACGCTAACATTAGTCCGCCTATCTTCCCAAGTAATTTGCAGAATTTTTCGGAGGCAGCGTTGATGGAATCTTTCAAGAAGTTGGAGGTGGCGTTTGTAGAGGGTCCATGTTTCACAGGCGTACAGAAGGGTTGGTAGTACAATGGCTTTGTAAACAAGCATTTTGGTCTCCCTGCGAATGTCCTGATCCTCAAACGCTCTACGCTTCATTCGGGAGAAAGCTACACTCGCAGAGCTCAGGCGATGCTGAATTTCAGCGTCGATGTCGGCTTTTGTAGATAGATGGCTGCTGAGATAAGAAAAGTGGTCGACATTTTCTAGTGACACACCTTTAAGCTGGATTGATGGCGCTGCGGAGGGATTGGTTCGAACTTGCTGGTAAAGCACTGGTTTTTTTAATGTTAATCGAGAGGCCGAGCTTTTCATATGCTTCTGCAAAGATGTTTAGGATAGTTTGAAGATCTTCCTCGGAGTGTGCACAGACTACGTTATCATCAGCATATTGAAGTTCTATAACAGAAGTTGCAATCAGCCTACTAAGATTAAAAAGCTTTCCATCTGTTCGATATATAATTTCTACACCAGTAGGAAGTTTCTCTTCAACAAGGTGTATAATCATAGCGATGAAGATAGCAAATAAGTTTGGAGCAATAACACATCCCTGTTTAACATCGGATTCCACTTTAAATGGATCGCTTTGAGAGCCATTGTTATTCAGGATTGTTGCCATCATGTCATCATGGAGTAGCCGCAAGATGTTCACAAATTTACCAGGGCATCCGATTTTCAGAAGGATGGTCCAGAGAGCAGTAAGATTTACAGTATCAAAAGCTCGGTACAGTATCAAAAGATCGGTGCACAACGATCAGCACACAACCTTCACAGAAAAAGGCTCTAATCCAATGGCATGGATACCATGACGATTGGTGACCTTTTGTCTGCTGCAGCCTTCATCCGCCTTTGCAGCCATTGTAACAATACACCTTGTTATCTTCCGCCTGTTCTGCCGTTGAGGACTTTCTTGGATTGTTCTTTGTCTGGTTCCTCCCCCTGGACCTTACCGCCATGGGTGACCCTACCAGGAGTACATGACTCCCGATGGCTTCGCTCACAGGGTTCATTGGGAACACACAAGCCCACTCACCACAACAAGGTGACGATCCAGCGAGTGAGGCTGGAGACCACACTGAGTGGATTCAACTTTATGTAACAGCATCATTGCAAGTACCCATAGTCCTGGGCATGGCTTGGCTTAAACTTCACAACCCCTTCTTAGATTGGGCAATGGGAACAGCTTCCTTCCCATCAAAAGACTGCCAGCATCATAAATTGCAAACTGCCTCACATTCTGCAGCACCAAAGATGGTCATTGAGGCAGGGGGAGTGCAGCTACCAGCCAAGTATGCAGATTTTGCAGATGTATTTAGTGAACAAGAGGCTACTGTGCTGCCTCCTCATAGAGAGTACAATTGCACGATTGAGCTAAACCCAGGAGCAAAGATTCCAGCAAAGAGACAGTACCCAATGTCAGCCAAGGAGCTGGCTACTCTGAAGGAGTACTTGGATGCAAATCTCAAGAAAGGATTTATCCACCCATCAAAGTCACCGGCATCCTCTCCTACATTCTTCATCCCCAAGAAGCCAGACCCACTGGCAGCTTCAGCTCAGAAGGAGGGTCCCATGCGCACAGTACACGACTACAGTGCCCTCAATGCAGTCCTGAGTAGGGACCACTACCCGCTTCCTCTCATATCTGACCTGCTCGATCACCTACAGAGAGCACATGTTTTTACAAAATTAGACCTCAGAAATGCCTACGACCTGATTCAGGTGAAGGAGGGGCATCAATATCTGACTGCCTTCGATACAAAGTATAGAAAATTTGAATATTTAGTCATGCCTTTAGGATTAAGTAATTGCAGTGCTGTGTTCTCCAGGTTTATGAATCAATTTTTTTCTGATCTAATAGATAATTATGTGGTGATTTATCTGGATTACATATTAATATATTCTGATGATGCAACATCTCATGTAACTCATCTTTGGAATGTATTACAAAGACTGAGAGAAAATAAGCTTTTTGCCAAGTTAGAGAAATGTGCCTTCGATTTAACCTAATTGGACTACCTGGGATACAGAATTTCCACAGAGGGGATTGCCATGGATCCCACCAAAATCAGTGGTTGTCTTTACAGCAGCAAGACTTATATATGCACAAAATTGGAAAAAACAAATATCGCCTACGGTACAAGATAGGATGTTAAAATTGATGGATATGGCAGAGAATGATAAACTGACATGTTTATTAAAAGAAAATTCAAATTATTTTCTTAAAGAGTGGAAACCATTAACTGACTATTTACAAGATGTGGGAGGAACAAAGCTTATATGGGGATTTGAAGATTAAAATATATATATATTGATGTAATAGACAAGAAATATTCTCTAATGTTTTATATAGACCTAGCATGTAGGATATAATTGTTAAAATATCATGACCAGATACAAATCGGAAGTTGACTAAATTCTATGTTTCAGCTTTATCTTTTTTCTTTTTTACTTTACTACACTTTTTTATCTTTTCTTTTTTCTTGATTTGTATTTCCATTTTCCTTTCTGTTTTAAACTTTTATCTATGTAAATTTAAAACCTAATAAAATTTGATTAAAAAAAACAGTGTTGTCTTGGCACCCTCCCCGTAATGTAAAGGATGTGCAATGTTTCCTAGGCTTTGCAAATTTTTATAGAAAATTTATCCCAAACTTTGCTGACAAAGTAAAGCCCCTCTCACAACTTTTGAGAAAAGGAAAGAGGTTTGCCTGCAGAGAGCAGGAACAGGCAGCATTTCAAGAGTTAAAGCATCTTTTTGCCTCACAGCCCCTCCATCACCCCAACACATCTCGGCAATTTGTTATTCAAACAGATGCCTCTGATGTGACGGTTGGAGCCATTTTGCTACAGGCTGAGAAGACAGGGAGAGAGAAAATGCTTCCTTGCGCCTTTTTCTCTCGCATGCTGTCACCAGCAGAGAGAAACTATGATATCTTTAATTCATTGGTGATCACTCGTAGCAGAGTAAGATTGTCTTCCAAAGGTAAAATTTTAACAGTGGATCCATAAGTGGCTATAAAGGCCAATTCTGGATCCGCACAACCTCCCACAATGAGGGCATAGGTTTCCGGGTGGGAGACGGTCATGATGAGGGTTTGCCTGACGTGCCTTCCTTTTAGCTCTTTTCTCCCTTTCGCCCTGTACTCGTGCTTCTTCAGCAAAAGAGATTCAAAGATACTCTCAAAGCTAATTTAAAAAAAAATGATATCTTTAATGGACAGGGGGTAAATCAGTAATGAAGTCCATGGAGACTGTGTGAAGTCTCTGTGTAAAAATGATATCTTTAATAAGGAATTGCTAGCAATAAAAACAGCCTTCCAAGAGTGAAGACAATGGCTGGAAGGGGTGGCTTTTCCTATAAAGGTCTGCACAGACCATAAGAATTTGAAACTCTTGCAAAACACCAACCTCACTCACACCCCGGCAAATCAGATGGAGTCAGTTTTTCTCCCGCTTTAATTTCCGCATAATGTATTTTCCTGAGTCAAAAAATCAGCTGCCAGATGCCTTATCCTGCAACCTGAATACATCTCAGCTTCGCAGCCAAGCTCTCAGGCAGCAATACTGCAGCCTCACAACTTTGAACACATGCCCGAAGGGAACCAGATACAGACCTTAGCAGCCAGAAGGCAGATGGGGGATCTCGTCACAAGAGTTAAGGCTCAGCAGCAGCAAGACCCATATGCGAGGGCTAGGATGGATGACCTCCAAGGGACCCTGCAAGGTGCTGCTTCTCCATTCACAGTGGACAAGGGACTGCTCTGGCATAGTGGTCGACTGTACATTCCCCTTCCATTGAGGGAAGAAGTTTTAAAGCTTTGCCACGACAATCCAACAGCAGGCCATGTGGGGGGGGGGCTGTTTAAGACACTCCACATGGCTTTGAGAGACTACTGGTGGCCAAAAATGGCTGCAGACATAAAGGCCTATGTTGCTTCCTGTCACACATGTTGGTGTGCAAAGACACTTCCAGGAAAGCCTGCAGGTTTGTTGCAGCTTTTACCCACACACACCCAGCATTGGGACACAGTCTCCATGGACTTCATTATTGATTTACCCCCTGTCCACGGATTTACTTCAATTCTAATTGTAGTGGATCTTTTCACCAAAATGGCACATTTCATACCCTGCAAGGGTTCACAACTGCTCAGGCTACAGCTCAACTTTTTTAAGATAATGTTTTTAGATACAGAGGCATGATAAATCACATTATCAGTGACAGAGGCAGTCAATTTACTTCCAGATTTTGGAAGGCACTTTTCCAGCTGTTGGGGGTGCAGATACACCTCTCATCATCACACCATCCATCAACAAATGGAGAAGCTGAGAAAACTAACCAGGTATTGCAACAGTATCTCAGATGTTATAGCACTTATAGTCAGGATAACTGGCCAGCCTTGCTTCCATTAGCAGAGTTCGCTTACAACAATTCTATATATTCCTCCACTAACATGTCCCCCTTTCAAACACTCTATGGGGTTAACCCTCGAGTTCTGCCAGCATCAACGCAGCAAGGGTCAGTCCCAGCCACAACAGACTTTCTCAGAGAACAGCAGGCAGCTCAGGATCTTCTGAAGGAGCAACTGCAAAAGGCAAAAACAGCTTACAAGCGGGCTGCAGTTGCCCACAGACAGGCGGGACCTCCGATTTCAGAAGGGGACAGAGTGTGGCTCTCTACCAAGTTTTTAGCTTCCAGCAGACCTTCAAAGAAGTTGAGCTCTAAGTTCATCGGCCCATTCACCGTAGAGAAACAGGTAAACCCCGTGGCTTATCATTTGCAGCTCCCAGCCACCATGAAAGTCCATCCTGTTTTTCACAGATCATTGCTAGTCAAAGAGGCACCTCCAAGTGCCTTGCACTCTACCATTGCTCCTCCACCACCTGTGATCATAGAAGGGGGGGGAGGAGTATGAAGTAGAGGAAATTTTGGACTCGAGGCAATGGGGAAGGGGAATTCAGTATTTGATCCATTGGAAGGGGTACTCAGAGGCTGAGCGCTCATGGGAAAATGCTAGAGATGTTCATGCACCCATGCTGGTCCAAGCATTTCATCAGCATTTTCCTAACAAGCCCAAGCCTCACAGGTTCCCAGAAGTCCCTCGCTCAGCTGAGCAAACAGATGAATTCCAAGCAGAAGAGTCCATAAGTTGGCAACCTTCCCCCCCCAGGGGCCCAGAGGCCAGATCGTGAGGAGGCGGAGGAGCCTCGGCTGTCCACTTCAGGCATGCAGTTCCCAAGGGGGAGGGGGGAGAATTTTTCTAATTGTCTACCTATTTTGCAGGAAGAGTCACCTGGAATGGAGGAGATATCAGAACTGGAAGACAGCAGCACCTCTTCCTTTGAAGATCTACCCCCCCTACCCAGTTCCCATGAGAACTCAGAGGGAGAGACAGACTCTGAGGAGGGGGGGTGCTATGGAGGTCACATGAGAGGAAGGAGGGGGTGCATTCCAGGGGGAGAAACGATCTTACAGTTTGGAGGACCTTGGGCAGCCGGCCAAGAAACTGAGACAGGACCCACCTTAGATTACTGGAATATTTCTCCCTAGTACCTCTTGGCTCTGACTAGTTTGGCAAGATTCTGAGTAAGGTAGAAACAATAACGATTTAGAGCTTCATTCCTGGCTCAGCGTTGTTTCTTTGCCTCAGCCCCTGACACTTACTGAACTAAGGTGGCCTTTCAACATATCAGTTGCATCTCTGCAATTTAATATGAATAGAAGTTTATACCAATTCTACAGCATTGTTGTCTGACAAGAGCTTCTAGACAACCCAAAGGCATATAAAGTCATCGTTAAAGAAAAGATAGATGTATTCAAGAGGGAAATGAGTGAGAATGTTTTCATTAAGAACAAGATCTGATCATATAATGAATTATTTGACCTGAATCCATTGGCAAAGACTCCAAATCTTATCAGCAGAATGAGATTTTGATCTGTAAATCAGATGTTCCCGACTGCTCAGAAGGTAGTTAGGCCAGAAAAACTTCACTAAAAAAGTGCAACTCTGTAACTCCCATCACCTCATTAATATTAAGATATTCCATCTATCCAAGTTAGCATTCCATGCTAGCTAATGAATAATTTCTTCTCTTGAATTTGAAAGTGTAAAGTGCTTCTCTACCAACAAATACTCACTACATTATATTGCCTTATAAAACATCTCCAGCCTGGTCACAACCATTAACATCAAAATGATCACTTGATATTAATTTATTATTTATAAGTATCTATTTATTTATTTTATTTATTTATAATCATATTTATATCCCGCCCATCTCCCCCGCAAGGAGGGACCCTGGGCAGTTCACAGCATAAGTTTAAAATCAATAAAAACATAAATACTACAAAAATTCAATAAAATATCTAATACAATTTGATCCAAGTAATGGTAGTTCTTACTATCCCATGGTCAGAAATGTTGGTCAAAGTAGATCTAAGCAATCAGCCAACCCCAAGACTGGCTATTCCCAGAGTCCCCTCCGGAAATGGGGGGAGATGGGGGGTGATATAAGTTAGAAATATAAATAAATAAATAAATAAATAAATAAATATTCACCTCCCCTCCCCAAGCAAGATGGCAAAACCAGGTCTTTAGATTTTTTCTAAAGTCCAGGAGAGAGGGGGCCGATCTTATTTCAGGGGGAAGAATATTCCAAAGGGCGGGGGCTACTGCAGAAAAGGCACGCCTCCTGGACCCCATCAGATGGAACTCTCTTACAGACGGGGCTCGTAGCATACCCTCTCTGCAGGACCGGGTGGGACGGGTAGATGTGATAGGGATGAGACTGTCCCTCAGGTAACCTGGACCCATGCCATGTAGGGCTTTAAAGGTGATAACCAACACCTTGAATTGAATCCAGAAGCAGACTGGAACCCAATGCAGCTCGCGGAGCAAAGGTGTTATATGTGCTGATTTTGAAGCACCTAAAATCGCCCATGCGGCTGCATTCTGAACCAGCTGAAGCTTCCGGACGTTCTTCAAGGGTAGCCACATGTAGAGTGTGTTACAGTAGTCTATAAGGGAGATGACCAGGGCTTGAGTGACTGTTCGAAGTATACATAAGTATACATGTGTTGATATGAAATACAGTTTTATGGAACTGACATAAGTACTACAGTTACCTTGATTCAGGCCAGCATGTTAATCCAAGACAGCTTGGAAAAGACATGTTATATAGAGTCAATTCTCTCAATGGCACTGAACTTTAAGCAGTAACAGACAAGGATGAATTTGAATGAAAGACTTTTCCCCCCTAATAATCCAAAAGGAATTTACACAGAAAAGATCTTCGATTGGGAGCAAAGCACACGGCTGTGTGCTGCTCCATCCTAGACCATGGATGGGCCTAGGAGATTTTTCCCCCTTTCTACATGTATCTCTTGCCAGCAATGAGGGGCAAGAGTTAATTAAGTTTAGGGAACACAAAGAAGAAATGGAACATCATTTATCTACCAAAAATGCGGTACCTGCAATGAATAAACGTAAGGACTCTTTTGTACTTACTTTTCATATCTGCCATGTCTAAGAATGTGTTTCTTTATGCTAAGGTGGGCTAAAGGTGTAAGACTAACCTGGATCTCTCTAATATGCTCATGGGCTCTGTTTTTAAACAATATTCTTTTTCTGTACACAAGTTTAGCAGCTCTCTGCTCCATTTCAGTAGTTCTAACACTGTTAAATGGGCTTCAAAGGGTTATGGGCCCAGGATTTTGCAGAAATAGATTTTGTATTTTAAACAGAAGGAATTTTTCCTTTTGCCTTGTTTTGTTTTTGAGCAGAAATTTTCTTTTTTCCTGGTTTTGCATGAGCATTGTTGTTTTTGTGAGAGAATAATTCAGTCTAGCTACTGAAGAGGTTTCTTACACCAGGAATTAGCCAGAAAGCATAAAAGGAAAGAATTTTTTCTTTTTGAAGTGATTTTTAAATTATTTTTCCTTAGACAAGATGGACAGTGAGCTCCTGCCTCACAGTTTGGGGATTTTTAAACTAAAACCCAGAGAGTTTTATCCCTGGAAGATATGGGTGGAAAGGCAGGCAAGGATTTTTAATCTGCACAATATTTTGAATGAAAATGCTCCTAGTCCAGACTCAGCAGCATATGCAAGCTGGATTGCCAATGATCTTAAGCATTAAGGCTTGATAATGAATTCCCTAAATGCACAAATGCTGGTTTAAATCCAGCACAGAGATACTGCAAGAGGGATGATGGAAGAATTGTTTAAACTCTATGGAGAGGGAGGTGATTCCCAAGTTATTAATTTGGTGAGGAAGTTATCCAATTTAAAATTCCAGTAAAATGGAAACATAGATGAGCATATTTCTAATTTTCAATCATTGCTGCACAAGCTTGCTTGCAATGATGTGATTTTGGATAACAGTATCCAAGTTGGATTTTTATTGGGATCACTGCCTGAAAATTTTTCTAGCTTTGCTGCTAGTTATAGAGGATCAAGACAACCTCTTTCAGATTTAATTCAGGAAATAAAGTCTGAGTGCAGCAGACAAGATATAGAAATTGCAAACAGACCAACAATGAGGCAGTCTATTTTTATAAGATGCCTCGGGGCAAAGATGGCGGTCTGCAGCAGAGGAGCCTTTAAATAACAAAGAGGCCCATCAAGTGCCATTTTTGTGGCAAGAATGGCCACTTAAAGAAAGACTGTTGGGCCAGGAAGGCTGATCAGAAAGGCAATAAAGAGGAAGCTGCAGATGCAAGTCTTCTTGCATTTTCAGCCACAGATAAAAATTGCTTGTCTTTCATATTAGACAGTGGCTGTAACACGCACATGTTTAATGATGTTTCTCTCTTCATCAAACTGAACCCAAGTTCAAAGGAAGAGATCAGCTTAGCAGATGGAAAAGCAATCCCTGTGCAAGGAGAGGGGCGCACTCTCCTGAGGTGCAGAAATGGCACCACCCAGAAGGACTTAATTGCTAATAATGTTTTATATGTTCCAGATGTAAATCTGAATTTGATAAGTACATCTGTACTCATGAAGAAATGCCACACCATTCGTTTCAAAGGTAATAAATGTGAGATAATGAACCAAGAGGGTGTCTTTCTGACAGGATACCTAGATCAAGGTTTAATCTTTCTCAGTTGTGAGAGGCCAGACCTGGTATGTGTGACCAGTTACCGAGAAAAGGAGGATGACAGCGCCATCCTCTGGCACAGACAAATGGGACAAAGAAATTCAAGTGCAACTCTTCAAATGAAGAAAAATGGATTCGAAAGCAATTTGGAAGCCAAGGACTGTGGTAAGGCTGTTGTAAGGCACAGAACCTACACACAGGGAAATTCCACAAGGCCTGCAATCCACACCAAGCTGTGTGGGCCAATCCAAGCATCTGTTAGTGGTAGCAGACATCGAGCAATGACAGCTACCTACACCCACGTTCCAACAGAGAAAAGATTCAAATTCGATTCCCAAACAAAGGAAGGAATCTTGTTGGGGTGCCCACCAGGAAGCAAGGGAGAAAGAGTTTCAGGTCCCAAGACCGGCTCAATCCAGACTTGCAGAGTGGGGCATTTTCATGAGACAGAGCCAAATCAGAATCCTCCAACCAATAGCTCTACAGAAGGGGGAGGTGATGGTGACCTGTTCAGAGTACCTCACCCAGTATTTCCAGTTGCAGCGAGCAGGCAAGCCCAGAGAGAGGACATCAAACCAGAGACTCCGCCTTAGTCAGACGATGAGGAACCAGGAGGAACAGAAGGGGCAGAGATGCAGTATCAACCAGACCTGAGTCCTGTTCCAGACCTGAGGCACTCATCACGACCCAACAAGGGAGTTCCAGCCAAGCGATTGTCCTACCTCACAGGAGTGGCATTGCTGAAAGAGCCTAAATCATGGAAGGAAGTGCAACAGCTGCCACCAGCTGAAGCAAGTAAGTGGAGGAGAGCAGCTCAAGAAGAATTTGAGGCTCTGCAACACAACAACACTTGGACACTCACAAAGTTACCTGTTGGCAAAAAGGCCATTGGTTGCAAATGGGTCTTTAAGGCCAAACAGAATGAGAAAGGAGAGGTCCAAAGATATAAAGCTAGACTGGTAGCCAAGGGCTATTCACAAAAGTATGGGGAAGATTATGACGAGACCTTTGCACCAGTTGTACCCACATAACCATGCGACTTCTTCTAAGTCTAGCTGCAAGCAGAAACATGCAATTGGAACATATAGACATTAAAACAGTGTTCTTCCATGGAGAAATTCAGGAGGAGTTGTATATGCAACAACCTGAAGGCTTCACTGATCCAAAGAACCCGCATTTAGTGTGCAGTCTTCAGAAGGGGATCTATGGGCTTAAACAAGCAGCAAGGGCCTGGAATGTGAAACTAAACCAGATGCTAATAGAGCAAGGTTTCACTCAGGGCAAAGCTGACCCCTGCCTTTACACACGACACAAGAATGCCAGAGACATGTTCATTCTGACATTTGTAGATGACTTGATTCTCTGTTGTGAGGATAAAAGGCACATTGATGAGATTGTGTCCAATTTGAACACTGAAGTAGAGGTGAAACGCCTTGGGAAGGCAACCTACTGCTTGGGGATACAAATTGACAGAAAAGAGGATGGAAGTTTTCTCCTCAGTCAGAGGCAACAGATTTTAGAATTATTGGAGTGCCTGGGACTAGAAAATGCAAACACAGTTCCAACTCCCATGGAAGCAGATTTTCACAAAGTCAAGGACACTAGTGAACCGTTGCCTCAGAACAATGGCTACAGGGAGGCCATTGGGAAGCTGTTATATCTGTCAACCACAACAAGGCCAGATATTTCAACTGCAGTGGGGATCCTCTGCAGAAAGACCAGCGCACCCACCCAAAGGGACTGGACAGGCGTTAAGCTGGTGGCAAGATACCTGAAGGGGACTGCAGACCTGAAGCTTAAGCTGCCAGCAACTGATTCTCCTGAACTAGTGGGGTACATTGATGCATATTGGGCAGAGGATGTAACTGATCATAAATCCACTAGTGGGAATGTGTTTTTCTTTGGGGGAGGGGCTGTGAGCTGGGCTAGTCGCAAGCAGGCTATTTTGGCACACTCAACAACTGAAGCAGAGTATGTCTCAGCAGCTGAGACATGCGCAGAGGTGCAATGGTTCAAATATTTACTTGAGGATCTGGGGGTCAGTGTTCCTGCTCCAATAAGAGTCTTTGAGGACAACCAAAGTTGTATAAGACTCTCTCTGTCACAGAAGGTGGGAGGGCAGACCAAACACATGGATGTTCACTACCACATAATTAGAGAGGCACAGGAGACAGGACTAATACATTTGGAGTATTGTCCCTCAGAGAAGATGATCGCAGACATCCTTACAAAACCACTTGTGAGGGGTGTCTACCAAGGCCTACGTAGTGAGTTAAATCGTGTGTAGGCATGATGCATGCATGATTTGAGAAGGGGTGTTGGAGATTCTGGCAAATCCAGCATGCCTCATCAGCATATGGATGCCTGCTGTAGGATGCAAGCTCTCCATGCTTTTTGAGGAAGCTGTTTGAGGCCACTCCCACTTCCTCTCTCTCTTCTCCTCCTTCAACTGGGAGCAAAGCACACGGCTGTGTGCTGCTCCATCCTAGACCATGGATGGGCCTAGGAGATTTTCCCCCCTTTCTACACGCATCTCTTGCCAGCAATGAGGGGCAAGAGTTAATTAAGTTTAGGGAACACAAAGAAGAAATGGAACATCATTTATCTACCAATGATGCTGTACCTGCAATGAATAAACGTAAGGACTCTTTTGTACTTACTTTTCATATCTGCCATGTCTAAGAATGTGTTTCTTTATGCTAAGGTGGGCTAAAGGTGTAAGACTAACCTGGATCTCTCTAATATGCTCATGGGCTCTGTTTTTAAACAATATTCTTTTTCTGTACACGAGTTTAGCAGCTCTGCTCCATTTCAGTAGTTCTAACAGACTGCTAAATGGGCTTCAAACTGTATCTCTATCTGAATTGTACTCCTATAAAAGTTTCCCTTTAAATTTTATGGAAAAGCACAAGTCATCCATGAATCAATCTTTCTGTGCAAGTACTACAAAATTGGTTTTGCAAGCAACATAGCAGTCCTGATCCTGTCATGTTCCTATAATCTAGGTGCAGGGCAAATCTGTTCTGTCTATCTGTTCAGTTTTGTCCGACTCTTGGTCACTTTGTGGATCGATGCTTTCTATGCCTTTCTATCTCTTACAGCTTCCTATAGTTCCATCAAAGTCATTCCAGTGTCCCTTCTGATCCCAGTGCGCCTTCTTCTTTTACCACTTATCAGTCCCAGCATAATTGTCTTTTCGAGTGTGTCGGCTTGCATAACGTGACCGAAGTATGACAGTTTTTGTTTGGTGATCTTGGCTTCCAGGGATATTCTTGGTTTGACTTTGTCTAGGACTTCCTTGTTGGTAATCTTTGCTGTCCATGAGATGCATAGTAGTCGTCTCCAGAACCACAATTCAAATGCATCTATCTTTCTCCTATCTGCCTTCCTCAAAGTCCAAGTTTCACAACCATACGTAGCTATTGGAAATATGATCAAATAACAGGGCAAAAAACACATATATAGCATAGGTATCCATGTGTACAGTACTTATGCCTGTACAGTTCCACATGATTGCATGATAACATAGGATTTGGTTCCTGTATAGGTATAAAGATCTTTTCAGGACAGGAATTCATACAGTACTGTACACGCAGATGTCTGTCCTGAAATTATATCATAGGCATGATGTCATTACAGGGGCTAGTTTCTGCCTCCTGTATATTGAGTACAACCAGTTTTGTAAAGCTGAGTAGAAGACAGTCCATTCTGTAACATCCAGAAACACATTGGACCCAGATGTATGGAATTCCCTTTCTGTGGAGATTTAAGACAATTACTCTCCAGAGAAATTGTAATCCCATTATAGTTGTCAGGTTATAGAAGATCAAAGTTAAACTTTCAGTATGAGATTGTGTCAGGTATTATTATTATTACTACTACTACTACTACTACTATTATACCAGTAGATTTGGCATCCTTGGGCAATTCCTGGGGCCCTGCATTCAGGCAGGACAGCTGCTCATAATTTTAGTTATCCCCAATGTCCTGATACAGCAATTCTCTGAGGAAGTAAATTAGTGGTATACCCTAGTAGCTACTGGAATTTATTTCAATACCTTAGAGCAAGCATTATGAGTAACTGGATGACATGCATTTTGCAGATGCACTAGGAGATCCAGTTTGGTGTAGTGGTTAAAGGCACCAAGATAGAAACTGGAAGGCTGTGAGTTCTAGTCCTGCCTTAGGTGATTTTGGGCCAATCATTCTTTCTCAGTCCTAGGAACATGGCAATGGCAAACCACTTCTGAAAATGTTTCCAAAAAGATTGCATGGACTTGTCTAGAGAGTCACCAGGAGTCAAGAATAACTTGAAGGCAACAGAGAAATAAAATAATAATAAAATAATAATAAAATGAAATGAAAAAATAAAATAATAAAATAAAATAAAATAATAAAATAAAATAAAATAAAATAAAATAAAATAAAATAAAATATAATAAAATAATAAAATAATAAAATGAAATAATAATGAAATGAAAAAATAAAAAATAAAATAAAATAATAAAATAAAATAATTTAAAAAATCTACTAGGGCATGCACTGATGAAAAGACTGACTTGAGAATATTATATTATAATATAATATTTAGAATTAAATCTGGACTGGAACTGGTCCTAAATAGTGTATCATATGGTTGCATCTTGTAAAACTATTCATGTTATCTACATTTTAATAGGATATTTTATGCATATTTTCAGAAGCAGTCTCACAGTCTAGGAAAAAGCATTTAGAAACAGACAAACAAAAAGATATATTAATATAACTTGTGATTGGAGGGAAAGAGGACTGCAAAAATCTTCTTAATCTTTGATTAAGAAGTCAAAGTTTTATTTCTGTAAGCTGCACATTATAGAAAGTGCTTAGCTAAATGGAAAATAGACTTGTGAGAGGATAATAATGGGATTAATCATCTTGTTAGGAAGAAGAAATGTATTGAAATAACTTCATGGTTGACATGGCCAGTTCTCAGATCAGGTCTCCTTTTCACAGACACTTGTTGTAACAGGCAGGGTGTTAATCTCTTCATCATGGAACTAATCGGTCCTCCAACATCATTTTGTCTAGCTAAGCGGAAAGATTCATCATCTCCTTACCTATCCCCACCTACAGTAAGGGGAATAGTGTTTAGACTAACCCCTTTTATCATATCATTTTGCCATTTTAAAACAACTATTTCTTTCTCTTTAATTCAGACCTAATGGTTACAATTCCCTCCTAAATTGTTTCTCTTTGGGGAGGCCATTTAATGCCTGGGTCAAAATAAGACTTAATGCAGCTGGGCATATCTTTGTGCAGCTCTAATGAACTAAAACTCTTTTTCACACAGAAGAGATACTTTGTCACAGACAAAGGCTAGGTACCTACTTTACAAATTTGCCCTCAATTCCAAGACAAATAAATCCATAAAACAGATTTGTAGCATCCACATTTTTTCATATACAGTAATTTCAGCAGTTTACAAAGCTGAGAAAAATCACAGTGCTGAGATACCAAAACAGAAAAGTAAATTATAGTGTTGTTGGTATCCAACTGTTTAGTCTGAGTTATTACCCAAACCACCTTTCATTGTCACCTGACAGAGGAGCAGTATCCTTCTGCTCTCCACCATGAAGATCTTCACATAGAATGCAGGTTTCCTGATTCGCTGCTTGGTAATGTGTTGGTTTTATATCAGAGGATTTCAGCCCTTTGCTACATAAACACAAATGCTGGTTCAAGCAATGAATGAAGTAGAGCTGTATCTCCAGTAGGTTGGGTCTGGGTTGGTGGCTCAGGGAGAGGTCTTATCCTAAGCCTCTGCTTTGCAGCCTTCCTCAGGGCTCTTCTCCCTTCTCACTCCTCTTTAACATCTACAGAGATGCTGGGTGAGGTCATCGGTCAGCATGAAGTTACATCTGTACCCCGGCTGATCAAGTGATGCCATCAAGGTTCTTCCTCAGTGTCTGGAGCTTTGGGGACTGTATGGGGAGGAACAGGCTTATGCTCAACCGTAGCAAGACCATATAGCTGTTGGTTTTAGGCTCTTCCCTGCCCTCCTGCCCCCATATCTGGATGAAACTGGTGCCACCTGGGGATTCTTCTAGACTCTCAGCTCCTGCTCAAAGACCAGGTAGCAGCTATGCCTAGGTGGGCTTTTGCAAAAGCTGTGTGCCAATTGCGCCCATTCCTGGATCTTGCTCATGGTCACTCACCCCTTGGACCCCTCTTGTCTGGATTACTGCCCCTGAAGGCTGCTTGGAAGTTGCAGCTGCTCCAGAATGCAGTGGCACAGGTATAACACCACTAACTCCCAGTAGGCTTCCCAGTGCAATTGAAGGTGTTGGTTGTCACCTACAAAGCTCTTCATGGAACAGGGCTGGGTAATTCATCAACCTGCCTGTCTCCAAATATTTCTGCCTGGCTCCCAAGAACCAACAGGGCGGACATGCTCCAGGTCATCTGATGGGAGCTAGGAAGCATACCTTCTCTTCTGCTGTGCCTGCCTTGTGGAACAGCATACCCTCTGAGATTCTGCCAGCCTTTCATAAGGCACTGAAGACCTAGCTTTTCCCTCAGGCCAGTATATTAGGGAACCCATT